>JASDFA010000003.1:76252500-76852500 GCA_035772735.1 Datura wrightii | reverse complement strand
TTCGTGCTTCTGGATCAGTGATTCGGCGGTCCAGCGTGGTTCTAGTGTTGTTGTGGTTCTTTCCCTCTTTGCTCCTCCCTTAATTGATCCTACAAAAAAAAAAACAACAAAGACATTAAATAAATCAAATAAAACACTTGGGTTTCCTCTCAATAAGAGCCTTAGTTAACGTCGTGGCATGATGTATCTTTCGTTTAGCAATTCTTTATCGATGGGTCATCCTGCAACTCTGTCTCCTCCATCTCACTTGCACTATCCTCATCCTCTTTCTGCAACACCTCGATCACCTTGCATTCGGTGGGGGTTTTAGCTGATGGACACACCTTGAAGGTGACTTCTTCACATCTAACTCTAAACTTGAGCTCCCCTAGCTCCACATCAACCACAACTCACCCAGTAGCGAGCAATGGTCTCCCCAAAATATGGGCACTACGAAATCTACTGGTAGGATGAATTTATCCACCCTCACCAACACATCTTCTATTACCCCCACAGGTTTTTTAATGGAACGATCTGCCATGAGCAACCTCATAGACGTAGGCTTTGTGCTTCCAAGTCCCAACTTCTTGAAAATGATTAGGGGCATTAGATTTATGCTGGCACCAAGATCGCATAGAGCTTTCTTAAAGATACATATCCCAATTGTACAAGGGATTGTGAAAGCTCCAGGGTCTTCCCGCTTGGAGGCAAGATTGCTCATCATCATTGCACTACAATGGTGCATCGTCTCCCCGCTACCTACATCAACCACCTTCTTTTTTTTCAACAACTCCTTCATGAATTTAGCATATCCTGGCATTTGGAGAAGGTCATCCACCAATGGTATATTAATAGACAATTTGCTAAACATGTCAATGAATTTGCTGAACTGATCGTCCTTCTTTTTCCTAGCCAACCATTGTGCATAAGGGGGTGCAGCTCTTGTTTCAACCTTGTCATCATTTGGGGCCTTCATACCCACCTCATCTTCATCAACATGTGGGGGAATTTCATTATCCTTCTCCTCACCTTCCTCTTCACTCTTTTCACCACTCCTTGGTGTCTTTGGAATCTCGTCGATTTCATTTTCCTCATTAAATTTGGGAGCCTTAGCCTCCTTGGGCTTCACTCTAGAGGCTCCAACCACTTTACCACTCCTAGTGACAATAGACATGTATTAACTGTCTTTCTTTGGGTTCGACATTGTGTCACTTGGAAGCGTTCCCTTCATTTGGGGGTTCATTTGAGCAGACAAGTGACTCATTTGAGATTCCAAATGCTTAATAGAGGCTGCATGATAGCTCATCATTTGGGAAAGGTTAGACACCTCCCCTCTCAATTCCTTGACCCTGTTGTCGGTTGATTCCACTTTCTTGAGTACTCTTCCTAACATCTCTTCAATTTTTGAGCTACCAGCGTCGCTCACACCTAGCTGACTTTAGTGGTTTCCAGCTTTTGGAGGGGGAACATATGGGTTTGAACTTTGGTGATAGCGGTCTCCCTCTTGATTCTTCTCTCTATTTCCCCATCATTCATTTCTTTCGGGCCATCCTATGCATCACGGTTTCTCCAGCCTTGGTTTTCTTTTGTTCGGTGCCAAGGGCCTTGATTGGTCCCTTCAAACCCAGGTTAAGGACCTCCAATTTGATTTCCCATGTATTGGCATTCTTCCTCATACCTCGGCGGTGATGATTCTCCTTCATATAGCAAAGGATCTTAAATGCCTACAACATTCACAACCTTGGGCCCTGCCCCCATCACATGTTTGGTCATTAGTTCCAGCTGTGTCATCATTTTGGCAAGATTTTCATCTCGCTCTTCATCTCATTTCCGCAACTCAGCCGCCAATGCACTAGTGCTGATCTCATGTGTAGATACATTTGTCTCTCTTGTGTGCCATTCCCTATTGGTTTTTGTCATTTTGTCCGAAAGGGCTTTAGCTAATCCATATGTTTGATATATAATAGACCCTCCAGCTAATTGTTGGTGACAAATTTGATGATGGAGTTGAGGGCTTGGTAAAAGCTTTGCAGAAGCACTCCATCGGGAAGTCCATGATTGGGACAAAGAGCCACCTTTTTTTTGAACTGTAGCCATGCCTCATGCAAAGGCTCTCCAGGCTCTTGCCTAAAATTTGTGATGTCATCCCTCAACTACAACATTTTCAATGGAGAGAAGAAACGATCCAAAAAGGCTTCGGTTAATTCTTACCAAGATGTAATACAACTGGGAGGCAATTCTTCCAACCACATCATTGCCTCACCCGTTAGAGAAAATGGGAAGAGCCTTCGCTTGATAGACTTTTGACTTCTGTTAGTGATGTTGAAGGGTTGGCATATCTCTAAGAAATTTCTCAAATGACGATTTGCGTACACACTTGGTTTACCTCCAAAGAGTCCCTTCATTTGCAAAAAATGCAACATGGTGCTTCTGACATGAAATACGGCATTCACTACCAAGGGTGGTAGGTGAATGGTTCCCAAAATCTCCAGAATCACCGGATTATCTTCCTCATGCTAAATATTACCATCCACTGAGCTATCCCTGCTTTGGAGTGATGACTCATATGGTTGTGATGTCCTAAAAGGTACAACAAAATCATGTCAAGTAACTAAGTTGCAAAATTATTTCAAATCCACAATCAACACAGGAATATCAGGCGCTAGTCCCCCGCAAAGACACCATTTCTGATAACGTCCAAAATATACTCCTCCTGCAAAGAGTATAGACGGTCACTATATCAAAAAAATAACCCAATGGATGTCGGGGTGGAATCCCACAAGGACTAGTGACTGATAATTACGAGTGTCATATGAGAAATTTAATTTAGCTTGCACCACTTAGATATAACATAGATATAAACAAGTTGGGGGAGATTGAAATTTGTAATAGTGTATAATTTCTAATTTGGTTAACTGCAATACCAAAATTACCAAGGTTGTTGGCAAGAACGTGAAAGACTAGAGGTGTGGTGTAGATGATATACTAACTATATAGGGTCATGCTAGGTCATCTCATAAGTTCAATTAGTGTAAAAAATCTCGAAAAAATGTATATTTACTGCTTTTCAGCCATATAAGTACCTCTTTCTAGAGTTTTATCAAACCTCTAGACACTATTAGCTCAACCCAATCACATTTGGATTAATAGCTGCACTAATTTCTAGTTAGCTACTAATTAGGAGTGAGAATGTAATTTTGGCTATTTCTAGCCCAATTTCACAATGTCTCATCTATTCCCTCCATTAAATTCTCTCCGAATACTTAGTTATTCTTTTGCAAGCAACAATCAAGTAAGAAAAATTAGACCCACGTCATAATCAATGGATCTTCAATTATAGATTGAAGAGAATCTAAATGATTTACACTTAGTTAAACAATATCAAGATGACTCTAGCAATACCCACTCTAATTAAGTATTCATCATCACATGCCTCTAGTTAATGATCTAGATACTCCTAATTAAGAAATTCAAAAGCACATTTAATAATAAACTCATTGAATTTAATAACAAGAGTAACAAAATCAAGTTCACAAGTAGTCTTCAATAATGACAGTACCTTTCTAACAAAAAGAAGAACAAGAAAAAGAGAATAGTTCTTTTCAAATTCCTCTTCTCTGCCAAGGGAATGGTCTAAATGTTAGGAATTGAAATCTGATTAGTACACACTACTTTTTGTATAATATATATACAAGAAAATAGGGTATCTTCTCTATCTTTTTCCATGCTAGACAATGTCCCCCCTGAGCAGTGTTTTGGCATCGGTGGAAGTACCGGCGGTTCACCAATTACAATCCGCGGGCTGCCGGTTACACTATCTGAGCCTTTAATAAATTTTTGTAACCATCAACTGTTCATTTGGTATTTCGCCAATCTCCATCCGTGCACTGCCATTTTTTTCTCTTCAATCCAGCAAGTCAGGTGTCATTAGGTGATTGGACCGACAAATTGCCATTGTAAACCCGCGTTTTACCGGTGGCTTTGTTTCCCAGATGCAATGGTGATTGGATTTTAACCGACGTTTCACCAGTCGTCTTTAGTGGAACGCTGAATTTCATCCAGTTCCTTCTTTTTGCTCTATTTCTTGCTCTTTTCCTCACATTAGGCATCTGCACACAACAAACGCAAAAAAAGGCATAAAATCCACATAAACAACTCAAAAACTAAGAAAAAATTCAGGCTTAAGAACCTAATGAGTTTGTGAATTCCCAATTCATCAGACATCCACTGGCAAACCATCGGTAAGGCCCGGTGCAATGCCGGATGGAATACAGGTCGGGCATCAGGGCTTCAGGCCACTACCCAGACCTGTATTACACCAACATTCCATTAGTTGAGACTGGAAAAATGACGGTGTGTCGCTGGATGACCTTGGAATTCCCAGTGTTCTGCTATGGTCCTCGGTCAACCGGCGGTTTGCGGATCTTCATCTGTGTTTCGCCGACATTGCTAATGCTTCACATCTCATTAATTCTACTTGTTTGTCATCCAATTTTTATAATTCCTTGCTTTAGTTTAGTATAAATGTTAGTTTTTATTATTTTTATTTTTATTTTATTTTATTTTCCCTTGCACAAAAAAAAACAAAAAGAAAGTACAGTTGTTTGGCAGTAATATGGTTTTTGTAGAATATGTCTTCATCCAGGAACCCAATCAAGGGCAAGACCCCAGCCTCCTCTTCCACCAAAGGAAAGGGGAAGGAAAAGGCATCCGCAGCACCCACCAACTCCCAAGAGGCCATAATTTTTTTTGTGCCCAACATGAAGGGGCATTACGCTATATGCAAGGGCTGATCAATCACTGTGGAGAAGTAGTTTGACTTGGGGGACTGCGAGGTGACCTCCTCAACATCACCTCATAGTTCCATCACCTCCAATGGCATGCTTTTATCAATTCACTCCTAGATTACTACCCCAGCCTCATCGTAGAATTTTACGCCTCTTACTAAGCCAGGAAGGAGAGTATGCCTCATAGGGGTTAGGTGGACGAATTTCCCTACCTGCCTTCAGTTAGTGTGCGAGGTGTGGAGGTCGACATCACTCCAGCGGCTTCTAATTCTCTAATCAAGGAGGACAAAATTGACATCGACTTTGAATATACAACACAAACTGCTAATAAGGAGAACCAGTTCAACTGGATAGCTCCAGTTATTGCTACAGAAAAACCCTTCTAGTCCACCATGGGCGGCGATAATTCTCGCCATGATCTTAAGTTTGAATCCAAGCTATGATTGGACTTCATTTGTGGTCGTATCATACCTTCAAAGAGTGAGCAGCAGGTCAGTTTGGAAGAAGCTATTCTCATCACCTATATCATGAGAGGGGTCCCCATAAATTTCAAGAAAATTGTGGTTGTTCAAATAAAGAGAAAAGCTAGGCAAGCTAGCACCTCAATGCCATATGTGGTGCTCATATCTAAGCCATGCCTTCAAGCTAGAGTGCTACTTTTCCTAGATGAAACCTTAAGATATGCTATTGGTGCTATTACTGTGGATCACAAACGGGACACAGATGCTCTGAAGAGCAAGAGGAAGCGACATCCCAGAGGCACGATGACATCCCAGAGGCACGGGACAATCTTTAGGTGAAGCCACTCCAAGGAGAGCCTCACCCCTCAAACATCTTCCCAACAAAGCAGGTTCCACAAGATTGTTGAGATGAAAAACTCTCATAAGAGCCAGCTTCAGTAGTTGGCTAAAAGTCTCTCTGTCCTTATTGCCCAAACGGTGAAAAAAGTGATGAAGTCCATGTATGAGAGTCTGATCAAGCAGTGAAAATGGGTGGATATCGTGGAGGGGGATATCACCTCTCTCCAGACTAAAGTAAAGGAGTGGAAGATTCTGATGTCCATGGAGGATCCCAACACGAGTGCCCCTGATGCAGCGATGGCTTCCCCTTCTACAGTCCGAGGCCCCATTGATGACTTGATCAAGGGCTTGGGGGATGAGGCAGAGGATCTGGGAAATGAAGGACATGATGGGGAAGATGATGAGGAAGATGATGAGTGACAATTTCAGGAAGTCCTTGCCCTCTTTGTTTTGCATGTTTACATTGGGGACAATGTAGTGTTTGAGTTGGGGGTGGGATGAGTGTTCCTGTTGTGTTGGTCATTTGTTTTTCTTATGATTTGATGTGGACCTTGTCGGGGTTTTGTTATTGACTTGTGAGGATTTATGAGCCTTTGTCAAGCTCATTTTAACAACGTTTGATGATTGCCCTTGCCGGGCTATTTTGTTTTGTTAAATTTGTGAATGATTGTGGAGCCTTTGTCAGGCTCAGAATGGATAAATAAAAAGAATTATCTTTGTTGTTAGTGCCAATGAATGGGTGTTTGTTCTTATTGCCTAAAGTTTGTGACCCCAGTTTGATTTTCGCCTTTTTGAATAGTAGGTAGTAATTAAATTCCAAGGGTTTTTTTCATACCATGGTTCTTTCTCAAGGAGTAATTTCTTTTCTTTTCTTTTTGTTCTTGAACCGGATGACATTTTCCAATGATAGATTGTGAGGCGAATCTCTTAAGGGAAAATGCCATGTCTTTCTTCGAGTCTTTTATGGAACTATTTTTGAAAGGTACCACCAAAAATTTTGTGTGGCATGAAAAATGAATTTGAAAGAAAAATGGGCATTTGAAATGAGAAATGTAGCACTCTCTTGTCATACATTGCATATTCCCTATTTGGCTTGTGGATTTGCATGCTCTATTGTCTTGAATCAAAATTTGGTGATAATAATGACTTGTGTGAACTCTTTGGGTTTGATGCCTTGTGTGGTAAGGTCATTTGAATGAATCTTATGCGTCTCTACATGTCTAGAACTTTCCCTAAGTGTGACTCAAGGTGAAATCCTAGTTGTAGTTGCAATTAGAACATGATTTATGATTTCTATTGATTATTCATTTCACCCAAAATGACCTTCAAAAACGTAGCTAGCCAATGTTGAGCCTTTGGACTGTTTATTCTTGGAAACAACATTACAAGCCCAACGCCCCTTTTCAATCCTCTTCTTTATCACCCATTCTACCTAATTGCTAATGATGAATGAATGAAAATAATGGAGGCTTGAAGCCTAAGAAACAAGGAGAGATAAGGAAATCAGTGGAAAAGAGGCAAAGAGCCTAAGTTTGGGGGTTTACAAGAAAAGGAGAAATGTGATGAGATTAAATGTGAAGTAGCACCAAATTGTGATCAAATTTAATAAAACGATGGGGTGAGAAACCTCAAATCACAAAAAGATAAAAAGAATAGTGAAATGGTGTTAGCTCTTGCTTAGATGAGGCTTAATGTGAGAACCAAAGGAGATACAAAGAGGACTTTTGAGAAATAAAAGATGAAGATGAATGAAAAAGGAGGAATAAGGGGGAGTGATCTAAAGAGTTTGATGGGAGGTTAAAAATGTTCACAAAAAGGCATTAGGGAGGTTTTAGTCACTAGAGCTAAATATTTGTCCTACCCTTACCCCTAGCCTTCATAATGACCCATAATTTCTAATTGATTTTGAGTGTAGTTGCTATACATTAGTGGCGAGTTACACGAAGAGTAAGCCTATGGGTCAAGTTGTGTGCATGGAGATTTCTTTTGTGAGAGTGATTGTGATTGTCTTATTCTATAATCTCTTGTGTGTGCATTGCTTTATGATAAAGAAAGGGGATTCTCTCTTGTAGTGAGTGGCATCACTCACTTTGAGGACATGCTTGCATTGATGAAAAGATGTGATTCAGGCATGACCAGTGTGAGCTTCAAGGCAAGCTTTGAATGTGAAATGATTATGATTTGAGATACTATATGTGGTTGAGTGGATAAACCATGCCCTTGTTTTGAAAAATGTAAGCAGTTGTGAACCATGCTTATGCATTGTGGTTACCTTTTGAAACTTTTTCACATTTTAGGGGGGTCGTTTCTCTTTTTCCTTGAGTTGGTGAGCATTTTTGGGTTGTCTTAGGTTCATTGGTCCTTGATGCATAACTTCATGTTTGGCATGCTATCTATTTGCTCCATTGAAATGAATTGCATCACTTGAGGACAAACAATGGTTCCAGTTTGGGGGTTTGATGAGTTGGTAATTTACAAACTCACTAGGCTCTAAAACATGAAGTTTTGCTTAGTTTTCAAGTCAATTAGGTGGATTTTATGCCTTTTCTCTTTGATCCTTGTAGGTACTTAACTTGAATGGGGAAATGCGTGAAATTGAGCAAAGAGCATGAAAATAGAGTTGATGACCGGCGCTTCACCAAAGGACACTAGTGAAATGCTGGATTGACCGCAGTTGCCTATTGGTTGGTAGAAGGTTAGAGATTGGTAGACCACAGACGAGCAGCAGCGAACCGCCGGTGCCAACACCGAAGTGCTAAGGAACTAACTGCCATGAGCTGTGATCAACCGACTGTCCGCGGATAAGCACCAGTGTACCGCCAGTGCCAGCGCCGAAGAGCCAAAAATCTCACTATCCTTTAGCTAGAGATGATCGGTGTTATGCGAACCTGCACCGGCGAACCACCGGTGAATCAAAAGTGAGGCCCATCAGCCAGGGGTGAAAATGTCAAGCATGGAAAAAGAGGAGCAAATTTTTATCCTATTTTTGTACCTGTCATAGAAGAACTAAATATTCCATTTTAGGAAGTATTGATTATTCTATTGCTTTTGACTTGTATAGAAAGTAGAGAGAAGTAGAAAGAGAAAGAGTCATCTTATTCATTTAGAAGGTAGAAAACTCCATTGGAGTTCAGAGCTTGCATGAATTTGTCCTACTCAAGTTTGTGAATGGATATTGACTTTTTGTTTAAATAATGTCTTACTTTACTTACATGAGTGGCAAAATTCTTTTCTAGGTGTGTGTCATTGATTGAGGTTGATTTGGGTTGGGTGTTGTGTATTTGATCTTATATTTACTCAATTAGTATGATTTTAGTGTTTCCTCTGAATTTTAAGTTAAAAACTCATAGGTGCAAATGTGGGTTGCATTTCCATACTTTGATTTTTCTTGAAAAAGAAAATTAAGGTATGGGAGAGTAAACACTAATTGGTATTTGGGTGGTAATTATGTGGGGTTGGTCTAGACATAGCCAAACCCATTATTACAAATCCATTAAGGATTGGAGCTAGAAATAGTGAACCCATACCCAAGCTGATGTGGTTGTTGTGAACAGGAACCTTGGGATTGTAGATTTCCCAAGGTATAAGACATCTAGTTGGTTGAGAAACTTAAGATGTTGCCTAATCCACAACTAATAATATTGTTGAGTAAGAATAGGAGCAATTCACAATTCCTACCCATTGAAGCCCTTATCAATATCATACCCCTAGTAGTATCTCCATTGGTCTTTCCTATACTTTTCCCTTGTTTTTAGTGTGCAATTCCATGTTTATAAATAGTGATTCCTCCAATTTTCTCTTATTTTTCTTGCAACTTTGATGCAAATAAGTTCAATTTAATAGACGAATATTTTATGATCAACTGACATTCCTTGTGGGATTCTCCCCCGACACCCGTCGGTTATTTATTTTGATATAATGATCGTTTACACTCTTTCTTAAGAAGGGTGTAGTTTGGAGGTTATCATCCATCCTCAACTCAATTTTCATGCTCTTTGCTCCATTTCATGCTTTCTCTACTCAAGTTAAATACCTAGAAAGATCAAGGAGAAAGAACGTAAAATCCACCTAAAAGACTTGAAAACCTAACAAAAACTCATGTCTAAGACCCTTATGAGTTGGTAAATTACCAACTCATCAAACCTGCAAACTTGAACCATTGCTTGTCCTCAAATAATGCAATTCTTTACAACTGAGCAAACGGAATGGCATGTTATACCATATGAGTTTATGCACTAATCACCACTGATCCTAAGACAACCCAAAACAATGTTCATCCACTCAAGGAAAAGGAAGAGACTCCCCAAAACATGTTGCAAAAGTTTCATGAGGTAACCACAATGAATAGAAATGATTCACAAATGTTTTCACTCATCAAAACAAGGGCATGGTTTATTAAAACAAACATGCATAGCATCTCAAATCATTACAACTTCACATTCAAAGCTTGCCTTGATTCTCTGAACACTAATGTCCCAATCACTTCTTCGCACCTATGCAAGCATGTTCTCCAAGGGGGTGATTCCACTCACAAGAAGAGAGAATACCTTTTTATCATCAATAAATTCACACACAAGGGATTATAGAATTGGACAATAATGTTTACTCTCACAAAGAAATTCTCCATGCACACAACGTGACCCATAGGCTTGCCTTTCGTGTAACTCGCTTTCTAATGTAGAGTTTCTACACTCAAAATCAATTAGAACTTGGGGCTCATGATGTAGGGTAGGGCTTAAGGTTGGATAAACAATGAGTTTTAGTGGTTAGAACCTCCCTAATGCCTTTTTGTGAATACTTTAAACATCCAACCACAATATTGACATCATTCCACCTTATCTCTCTTTGCTCATCATCTTCATCTTTTATTTAATAAGAGCCACCCTTATAACACCTTTCAACTACATATTCCACCTCATCTAAGCAAGAGGTAACACCTTTCACTATTCTTTCTCTTTTCAATGATTCACGATTTTGCAACCAACTAATTCATTCATTTTAATCATGATTTTGGGCTATCTCATATTGCAGCTATCACATTTCTCCTTTTTCTTGTGAACCGCCAAACTTAGGCTTTTTTCTTATTTCCTCACATTTCCTTATCTCTCCCTATTTCTAGGTTTGAAGCTGCATTTTTCATTCTTTCACCACTTAGCAACTAGGGAGGATGGGGGCCAAAGACGAGTATTGAAAAGGGTCATTAGGCTTGTAATATGGTTTACAATAAAAAGGGTCAAAGGCTCAACATTGGCTAGCAAAGGAAGATGTTTAAGGAGGTCATATTGGGTGAAGTGACTAGCAATACAAAACCTAAAATCATGTTCTAAGTACAGCTACCTTTAGGATTTCACCTTGAATCACACTTATAGCAAGTTCTAGACAAACATAAATTCATAGGAATATTCAATCAGCCTCATCACACATGGCATCACACTCCAAGGAGTTCACACAAAACATCACCAGAGCTAGATTATCATTTAAGACAATTGAGCATGTGAATTAACAAGCCTAACAAGTAAAGTGCAATATATGACAATAGAGTGCTACGTTTTCCATTTCAAATGTCCCATTTCTTCAAAATTCATTTTTTCATGCCACATTTTTTTGGCAGTTTCTCTCAAAGATGGTTTCAAAAAGACTACAAACATGGAATTATCTCTTAAGAAAGTCTCCTTACAATGTATCATTGGGAAATGTCACCTGGTTTGACAATAGAAAAAGAAAATAAAAAGAAATTGCACCTCGAAAACGAATTGTGGTATAAAACAATTGTTGGAGTTTATTCACTAACGACTATTAAGAAAATGCGAAAATCAAACTTGACTCATGAAACATTTGCAAATTTTAAAGGACCCAATCATATGAGCTAACAATTCATGAACCAGCAAACCAACCGCATCAACATTTCAAATCAACCCGACAAGGGCAAAAACCTCTCATCAAGAAAGGGAGCACTCATCCCCACCCTTAACAATAAAAATACATTTCCCTCAATGTAAAAGGAAAGAATAACAAGGTCAAGAGGTTTCTCTCAATGATCTAGCGATGGGTGCAAGGAATCCTTGAGTAGGTGGCCTTATGAAGGTGTAATGACGCAATTTCAGCTGCAGAAGGCATCAACGGATTAGGTTGGAGTTCGAGTGGTTTTCTTTGACCGAGAACCACCCAATAGTCTGTAAGAGTTCAAAGTTCATGATAAGAAGGGGTGTCCACTTCACCGGGTCTCCATGATGGATCTATTTTGCTTGCAGTGAGCATTCGACGAGGCGATGGGTGACTGATATATTTCTTCATCGGACACAATTTATGAAGGGTTATCATACCTCATGCAAAAATCATCTGGTGGGCTCCTACTTTCCTCAGGCTATGCAGTAATGGCTAGCGGCTCATTCATTTTAATATTTTCGGGTGAAAGCATTAACTTATGTCCCACCACTTCACCTCTCAAGGTAGTTACTTCCTTTTCTAAAACTTCAACTTTAGCATAGAGGCATCCCAATTTTTCAACCATTGGTTGCATGGCCTTCTTGATTGCTTGTTGGATCGTGAGATGTATTGCTTTGGCTAACTTCAACAACTAGCTATTATGGGAACGGGCCATTTGTGTCATCTCTAAAAGGATGGTTGGTAGAGAGGAGTTGACTCTGTCGGCTTGTGGTGATCCTGGGGATGTGCTAGAAAACATGAAAGATGGGGGGCTATTTCGGACCACCATCACCTAGGGTCGCTTTGAAGCTGGGGCATCCTTATAATTTTTGGTGGCTAGTGTAATCACTCCGTCGGCCCACACTGTTCTGTCCAATGGTCTCAATAAAGGGCATGTGGCCTAATATGCATAACTTACTAATGAGGATGGGATAAGGCCAAAACATTGCCTGTTGCTTTGCTTTTCCTTTTGAATTGTATTGCAATGACTTGCCCTATGTTGATGTGTTTCTGATCCATTATGCAAGCCACAAGAATTGCGACCTCAATGGGGACATGTATTGTATTGTTGGAAGGGATAATCCGGAGCACATACCAAATCCAACCACATGCGAGCTTCAAACTTTAGATCATGACGATGAATTATCTCATTTGATGTAGCCTACTATGATTGATCTTTTGCAATTATTTCTGCCACACACTTAAACTAATTCTCTTTATCTTCCACCTTTCTTTTGAACTCTGAATTTAGCCAGATCGGTTCAGCCCAATAGATAGACTTGATTGCCTCTGGGGTAATGTTCATTTCTTGACCCCATAATAGCACAGATGGAAGGAAAGGCATCGTCTTTGTTATACCCCGTAGAATTCCCGGCCCTTAGATGACCTATTCGCACGTTGGTTAAGCATATTTGAAAGCCATACGTGGTAGGGAAAGGCCCGGGAAAAGATCGGACGAGAAACCTGTCGAACCATCGCGGGAGGAGCCGAGGCAGAGCCCCTCTGCGATGGCAGCGTGTCACGGAGGTGAGGCCTCCGCGATGGCTCCGTGACACGTTGCCCATGTCCAGGCCCAAGTATATAAAGCCCCCACTTCGGTTGGAAATCATTCAATACTTATGAAAATTTCCAGAAACGCTGTGAACAGAGAGAAACGAAGGAAAATTAAATATTTTCGTCCGATTACGCTGCCAAACGCTGCACAAACCCAAATTAATCCTAGATACCAAGGTATTTAGCAGCAGAGAGCATTTCTACGGAGTTAGTTTTGCGAAATACAGCCGACGAATCGGCGAGCCGCCGAACTAAAGTAAGTAGAATAGCTCTAAATTAATGTCTATGTGTTCCTAGCTGAGAAGTAAATAATTCTCCCTTCTGGGCCGCTGGAAAATAGCGAGTTTTTGACAGTCTTTCGATAAGCTTAAGTTTAGGCTATAAATTAAATCGAAAGTAATGTCGCCCTTTACAATAATGTTGTATTTAGTATTGATTGACGTATTTATGAATGCAGTTGGGAGAAAATAGTTGAAGTACCGGCCGAGCCTCGTCCGACGGACGAATATTCAAGATAAGGTATGTAAAGTTATTTTCCTTCGGCAAGTTAAGTAATATCAGTATAGCGTAATAAATTACGGACCAGTAGAATGTTCAGAAGTCGAGTATTGCGTTATTATGAATGTTGGTACGATGTGAGAAACATAGGGTTGTAATGTGTATGAAACCTAACGGTATGAAATAGATTCTAACGCATGCGTTAGAGATTGCCCAGTAAATTCAGTGTATGATGTAATATGCCATGTTAAGATATTGTTGTGTTCAGCTGAAACCCCGTGAAGTAGTACAGTATCCGTAAAGCACTTCAGAAATAGAATAGCAGACTAAAATGAAGTTCAGAAAGCATGTCAGGATTAGTAAATCCTGTTACTATAGAAAGTTAGTATACATCGTAGTCTAGCAGAAAGATTATATTCGTACATACATATATAGTACTTCCAGCCTTATATTCGTACATACATATTTGGGGTTGGATTACCTAGCATCCATGACCGCCCAGGGTTAATAGCTGTGTCGACTCGTCCACCAGAGGACAAGGATACATCACTCTATGGAGTGGCATGCCGTCCCGCCAGGGGACGAAGATGGGATGCCAGTTTTTCCCCATATTTGTGCCTTGATTGGCCTTAAACACCCCAGTCGAGCGGATACGCCCGGGTGCAGATTCAGGAGTCCTCCTGACTCAGATACAGTTATAGTCAGGGGCTCAGCGAGCCCAAGTGCATACCCAGGGGACCGGCAGGATGCTTACAGCCAGTATAGGAGATGGGATGACCGGGGTAGGGGTATAGATTCTGTGTTGATTGTACCTCCCGGCTTATGGGGGCCGGGTAAGGTTGTGTATGCCATGTTATGTTATGTATGTTATGCTATATTACAGTAGATACGAGCAGATTAGTAGTAGAATGATACGTCTCCAGGTATGATTCCTACTCCCTTCAGTATGATTAAGAACAGGTACGATCAACACTATCAGACAGTTATCTACTCCTTCTCATTTCAGTTTTGACAGTTATGTTATTGATTTCAGATATCCCTTCAGTTCTTATAGATTCAGTTAGCTCCTACTATTCAGAATTGTTAGTTATATCACTTGTATTCAGTTGTATTCAGTTTGCTTTACATACTCAGTACTAGCGGTACTGACGCCCAGTGGGGCGCTGCATTACTTGCCTGCAGGTACCCATAGACGCGCAGGCGATACCACGTGATCCCCATCAGCGGTCGAATATTCAGCTCCTGTCATCCGGAGACTGAATTTCTAGAGGTGTAGTTCAGTTCCTTTTGTTGTACAGTACGGGTAGGTCGGGGCCCTGTCCCGATCATTTCTATTATCCTTCTTAGAGGCTTGAAGTCTGTATATATTCCCTGTGGTCAGATGAGCCGGTCGTGTGGGGCCGTGCAGTTGTATAGTTGCCTTTACTTCTTCTTTCCTTGTAATGGCCGTGTGGGGCCATAGTTTCCCAGTAGTGGTGACCTTGTCGGTCACGTAGCTTTTCAGTATGTTATGCTTGAGTTACAGATAACTAGACAGCATGGTGGTCTTGTCGGCCCGCATAGGTTCCCCTGAATTACCTTGTTTCTGGTCAGCTGTAATACAGGTACAGAAGGCTATAGGCCAATGGGCCGGGGGCTGTATTTACAGCCGTTATATAGCCCTTTGTTTCCAGAAATTTGAGTTAGAGCCAGCCAGGCGCCAGATGCGCCCAGGCTTAGCAGTTCAGCAGGTCAGGTCTTAGTAGGGCACCAGGTGCCAGTCATACCCCCCAAGGTGGGGCGTGACAAACTTGGTATCAGAGCGGGTCGTATCACAGGGAGTCTACAAGCCGTGCTAAGTAGAGTCCTGTCCATGGATGTGTTGTGCACCACATACTATGGGTAGGAGGCTGCAAGGCATGATAGGACGGTTGTCTTTTATTCCGATTCATTCGTGCTATAGAGCGGTACAGTATAGGGTTGATTCCCTGAAAATCTTACCATATTCTTTGGTTACAGATAATGTCAGACCAGCGCCATCCTATCACAGGTCGGAACTTAGATGTTGCAGCAGGGGAAGGCACCAGCAGGATGCCTCACCCTCCTTTGGAGACAGCCCGACCAGAGGGCACTACAGAGGCATCACCTCAGCCTCCTCAGCAGTCTCCACCACGTCAGGAGTCACTTGGGGCGACATTACCTTCAGCAGCCCCTATATTGACTCCTTCCGATCAGGAGGTTAGGAGTGTTGTAGTTCTGTTAGCATAGATGATGGCTGCTCAGCGTCAGCCAATGCCATCTATAGTTGCAGAATCATCAGGAGGGCCCGGTAGTTCGAGGGTCCGAGAGTTCTTAGCCCTGAATCCCCCACAGTTCACAGGTACGGACCGAACAGAGGACCCCCAAGATTTTCTAGATCAGATGCAGAGAATCTTCAGGGTTATGCATGCTATGCCTACTGAGTCAGTTGAATTGGCCGCATTCCGGTTGCGACATATTGCGGTGCTATGGTATGAAAGCTGGGAGAGGTCCTGAGGGAGAGATGTTTCCCCTCCCACCTGGTCCAGCTTTTCAGGAGCCTTTCTGGATCATTATCTGCCGCGGGAGATTCGACAGGCCCGGGTAGACCAGTTCCTACATCTAGAATAGGGGGCCATGAGTGTTCGGGAATATTCTTTGCAGTTTGATTCTCTAGCCCGATATGCACCGGCCTTCGTTGATACCATGGCATCCAGAGTGCATCGTTTCATTACGGGCTTGAATCCAGAATATGTTGAGATTTGTACCACAACTACACTGCGAGAGGACATGGATATTGCTCGCATTCAGGCATTTTCTCAGAATATTGAGGGCATCAGACAGCGGCAACGAGAGGTCAGAAGGGTTAATCAGGAACAGCGTCGCCGGGACAGGCCAGTTGAATTACAGGGAGAGGCCCGGGGAGGACCCAGGCTCCGAATGTCAGACAGGCCGCCCAGGCCCCCGCCTCCGCCACAGTCATAGGGGGGTAGATCCAGCCGCAGGGGATAGTCAGGGAATGGTAGAGGCTCGCAGATGGCAGATTCACCATCACAGAGGAGGGCAGAGCAGAGCAGGTATACCCTACAACTTTGCCCTATATGCAGTCGACGCCATCGTAGAGCATGCAGATATGGCTCCACCGCATGTTATAATTGTGGCCAAGAAGGCCATTTGATGAAAGATTGCCTAGCCAGAGGTCGTGAGGACCGGGACAGACAGGATAGGGCATCAACAGGATCACGAGCTATAACATCCTCGACTGGGCGTAGGCCCTCAGTTTCAGCAGGCAGGGGTCGAGGCAGATTAGGGGCCTCCAGTACAGGTGCGGGTCCAAGCCGCACATATGCCTTACCGGGGAGGCGAGATTCAGAGGCATCGCCTGATGTTGTGACAGGTATGTTAACTATCTGCTCACACCCTGCTTATGTGCTAATTGATCCAGGGTCTACTTTGTCCTATATTACTCCATTTGTGGCACGGAAGTTTAGTATTGTACCAGAATCATTACAGCAGCCCTTCTTAGTATCTACGCCCGTCGGTGACTCCATCACAGCTAGTCGAATTTATCGCGGGTGTACAGTAGAGGTTGTTGACCGTCAGACCACAGTAGATCTGGTCGAGTTAGAAATGATAGACTTCGATGCCATAATGGGTATGGACTGGTTAGTGCCATGCTTTGCCAATGTTGAATGTTGGACCAAAACGGTCCGATTCCACTTCCCGGGGGAGGCAGTACGGGAGTGGAAGGGCAGCACCGCGACGCCAAAACGTAGGTTTATTTCCTACCTTCGGGCGAGAAAGTTGATATCTAAGAGGTGCATTTACCATCTTGTCAGAGTTCAAGACGTCCAAGCAGAATCTCCGACACTCCAGTCTGTTCCAGTGGTAAATGAATTCCCAGATGTATTTCCTGATGAGTTACCTGGTATTCCCCCAGAAAGGGAAATAGACTTCGCTATTGATTTGCTACCAGGCACTCAGCCAATATCAATACCTCCTTATCTTATGGCTCCTACAGAACTCAGAGAATTAAAGGAGCAGTTGAAAGACTTGTTAGATAAAGGTTTTATCAGGCCGAGTACTTCCCCATGGGGTGCGCCAGTCTTGTTTGTGAGAAAGAAAGATGGCTCACTCCGAATGTGCCTAGATTATCGGCAGCTAAATAAAGTTACAGTAAAGAACAAGTATCCGCTCCCCAGAATTGATGACTTATTTGATCAGTTGCAGGGAGCCAGATACTTTTCTAAGATTGATTTGCGGTCCGGATACCACCAGGTCCGAGTACGTGAAAGAGATATTCCTAAGACAGCATTCAAGACCCGATATGGGCATTTTGAATTTTTGGTTATGTCTTTCGGGCTAACGAACGCCCCAGCAGTTTTCATGGACCTGATGAACAGTATTTTTAGGCCTTTCCTGGACGTGTTCGTGATAGTATTCATTGATGACATTCTGGTGTATTCTCGCTCTGAAGCAGATCACCGGACTCATTTGCGAACAGTGCTCCAGATTCTCAGGGACCGCCAGTTGTATGCTAAGTTTTCGAAGTGTGAATTCTGGCTTAACTCAGTGGCCTTTTTAGGGCATATTGTCTCAGACGCTGGTATACAGGTAGATAAGCAGAAGATAGAAGCAGTTAAGTCATGGCCTAGGCCTACTACCCCGACTGAAGTTCGTAGTTTTCTGGGGTTAGTAGGGTATTATCGGAGATTCGTTGAGGGATTCTCAACCATTGCAGCACCTTTAACTAAATTGACACAGAAAGCGGCAAAGTTTCAGTGGACGGAGGCATGCGAGCAGAGTTTCCAGGAATTGAAAGACAGGTTAACCTCCGCCCCAGTACTAGCACTGCCGGAAGGCACATAAGGTTATTCAGTCTATTGCGACGTGTCAGGTGTCGGATTGGGTTGTGTGTTGATGCAGCATGGTAGAGTAATTGCATATGCCTCCAGACAGCTGAGAAAACACGAAAAGAATTACCCTACCCATGACCTGGAATTGGCCGCAGTAATTCATGCCTTGAAGATGTGGAGGCATTTTTTGTACGGCATCCATGTTGACATTTATACAGATCATAAGAGCTTACAGTACATTTTCACCCAGAGGGAGTTGAATCTGCGGCAACGCCGCTGGTTAGAGTTGTTGAAAGACTATGATGTGAATATTCTATACCACCCCGGAAAAGCTAATGTTGTAGCAGATGCCCTGAGCCGTAAGTCAATGGGGAGTTTGGCGTATTTGCGACCTGAGAAACAGAAATTAGCTAAAGAAATTCATCAGTTAGCTGGCCTAGCCGTTCGAGTAATAGAAATAGAAAATAATGGACCAGTAATTCAGAATTCTGCAGTGTCATCGTTAGTTACAGAGGTAAAAGAACGGCAGTATGAGGATCCCGATTTAGTCCAGCTCAGAGATAGAGTTCAGAAGGGTGAGGAGCCAGATTTTTAGATAACCGAGAATGGGGTGCTACGCTGTAAGGGCCGCCTTTGTGTCCCGAATGTCGCAGGACTTCGTGGGCAGATCATGCATGAGGTACACTACGCTCGCTATTCTCTTCACCCAGGAGCGACGAAAATGTACCACGACATCAGAGACATCTACTGGTGGCCAGGTATGAAAACTGAGATAGCTGAATTTGTATCTAGGTGTGCTAATTGTCAGCAGGTGAAAGCAGAGCACCAGAAACCGGGCAGTTTGACTCAGGAGATAATAATACCTATGTGGAAATGGGAAGTAATAAACATGGATTTTGTAACAGGGTTACCCCGTACTAGACACAGAAATGATTCCATTTGGGTAATAGTTGACAGGCTGACAAAATCAGCTCATTTCCTGCCAGTAAGGGCTACCTTCTCAGCTGAGGATTATGCCGAATTGTATATCAGAGAAATAGTTAGATTGCATGGCGTGCCGGTATCTATCATTTCAGACAGGGGAGCACAGTTTACAGCTAGATTCTGGCAATCGTTTCAGAAAGATTTGGGAACGCAGATTAATTTGAGCACAGCATTCCATCCTCAAACAGATGGGCAGGCCGAACGTACAATTCAGACGCTCGAAGATATGTTACGAGCGTGTGTGTTAGATTTTGGGGGTAGCTGGGATGAACATCTTTCGTTAATTGAATTTGCTTATAATAACAGCTACCATTCAGCTATTCAGATGGCGCCTTTCGAGGCATTGTACGGGAGAAAATGTAGATCGCCAGTGGGCTGGTTTGAAATAGGAGAATCAGCATTAATTGGCCCAGACATTGTTCGGCAGTCCGAGGAAAAGATAAAACTTATTCGAGAGCGTTTGCTAACCGCTCAGAGCCGCCAGAAGTCATACGCAGATAGGCGGCGCAGAAATTTAGAATTTTCAGTAAACGACTGGGTATATCTGAAAGTGTCCCCGATGAAAGGGGTAATGAGGTCTGGCAAGAAAGGCAAACTTAGCCCAAGATTCATTGGGCCATATCAGATTCGGAGAAGAATAGGCGGCGTAGCATATGAGTTAAACTTGCCTCCAGAGTTAGCGTCGGTTCACCCAGTATTCCACGTTTCCATGTTAAGAAAGTTCGTAGGGGACCCTTCTACAGTAGTTCCAGTCTAGGATGTTCAGGTCATAGAGGAGTTAGCCTACGAAGAGGTTCCCGTAGCTATCTTAGACAGACAGATTCGCAGGCTGAGAACTAAAGATGTTGCATCTGTCAAGGTATTGTGGCGTAACAGAAATCGGGAAGAAATGACGTGGGAGGCTGAAGAAGATATGAAAACCAGATACCCTCACTTATTTCAGGCCTAGTCAGACGGCAGGTATGTCCGTATCATTATTTACACAGTACTTTATGGTATGTATGTTGTAAATGATAAAGAAAAAAGTGATATTTAGTTGTCCAGTGGATTGTAGAATATTGTGTGCAGTGCCTATGTTTCAGGTCTTTGCGATAGTCCATATTACAGGGGAAACTACCAAAATTTTTCCAGAAACTAGAATAAGTAGTCCTCTAGATAGCAGTATACATTCGAGGACGAATGTTCCTAAGGGGGGGATAATGTTATACCCCGTAGAATTCCCGGCACTTAGATGACCTATTCGCACGTTGGTTAAGCATATTTGAAAGCCATACATGCTAGGGAAAGGCCCGGGAAAAGATCGGACGAGAAACCTGTCGAACCATCGCGGGAGGAGCCGAGGCAGAGCCCCTCCGCGTTGGCAGCGTGTCACGGAGGTGAGGCCTCCGCGATGGCTCCGTGACACGTTGCCCATGTCCAGGCCCAAGTATATAAAGCCGCCACTTCGGTTGGAAATCATTCAATACTTATGAAAATTTCCAGAAACGCTGTGAACAGAGAGAAACGAAGGAAAATTAAATATTTTCGTCCGATTACGCTGCCAAACGCTGCCCAAACCCAAATTAATCCTAGATACCAAGGTATTTAGCAGCAGAGAGCATTTCTACGGAGTTAGTTTTGCGAAATACGGCCGACGAATAAGCGAGCGGCCGAACTAAAGTAAGTAGAATTGCTCTAAATTAATGTCTATGTGTTCCTAGCTGAGAAGTAAATAATTCTCCCTTCTGGGCCGCAGGAAAATAGCGAGTTTTTGACCGTCTTTTGATAAGCCTAAGTTTAGGCTATAAATTAAATCGAAAGTAACATCGCCCTTTACAAGAATGTTGTATTTAGTATTGATTGACGTATTTATGAATGCAGTTGGGAGAAAATAGTTGAAGTACCGACCGAGCCTCGTCCGACAGACGAATATTCAAGATAAGGTATGTAAAGTTAGTTTCCTTCGGCAAGTTAAGTAATATCAGTATAGCGTAATAAATTACGGACCAGTAGAATGTTCAGAAGTCGAGTATTGCATTATTATGAATGTTGGTATGATGTGAGAAACATTGGGTTGTAATGTGTATGAAACCTAACGGTATGAAATAGATTCTAACGCAAGCGTTAGAGATTGCCCAGTATATTCAGTGTATGATGTAATATGCCATGTTAAGATATTGTTGTGTTCAGCTGAAACCCCGTGAAGTAGTACAGTATCCGTAAAGCACTTCAGAAATAGAATAGCAGACTAAAATGAAGTTCAGAAAGCATGTATGGATTAGTAAATCCTGTTACTATAGAAAGTTAGTATACAACGTAGTCTAGCAGAAAGATTATATTCGTACATACATATATAGTACTTCCAGACTCAGCATGTATTAAGTATGTACTTATTTTTATCATTAGTCCAGCATATAGTGTATACAGAAACTTAGTAAACAGCAGAATTTTCAGCAGAAACATTACCTTATATAGCATTTGCTCAGTACAGCCCGGCAGGAGACTATGTTCATATTTATACATCTTTACCTGCCTCAGCATGTATTAAATACGTACAGATTGCTATCGTTAGCCCAGCATGTAATATATATGATACTTTACCCCTAGTAGCCTCAGCATGTGAGATACACAGATAGTATTACCAGTTGAGATCGTTGTATTATTTGGGGTTGGATTACCTAGCATCCATGACCGCCCAGGGTTAATAGCTGTGTCGACTCGTCCACCAGAGGACGAGGATACGTCACTCTATGGAGTGGCATGCCGTCCCGCCAGGGGACGAAGATGGGATGCCAGTTTTTCCCCATATTTGTGCCTTGATCGGGCTTACACACCCCAGTCGAGCGGATACGCCCGGGTGCAGATTCAGGAGTCCTCCGGACTCAGATACAGTTATAGTCAGGGGCTCAGCGAGCCCAAGTGCATACCCAGGGGACCGGCAGGATGCTTACAACCAGTATAGGAGATGGGATGACCGGGATAGGGGTATAGATTCTGTGTTGATTGTACCTCCCGGCTTATGGGGCCCGGGTAAGGTCGTGTATGCCATGTTATGTTATGTATGTTATGCTATATTACAGTAGATATGAGCAGATTAGTAGTAGAATGATACGTCTCCAGGTATGATTCCTACTCCCTTCAGTATGATTAAGAACAGGTACGATCTACACTATCAGACAGTTATCTACTCCTTCTCATTTCAGTTTTGACAGTTATGTTATTGATTTCAGATATCCCTTCAGTTCTTATAGATTCAGTTGGCTCCTACTATTCAGAATTGTTAGTTATATTACTTGTATTCAGTTGTATTCAGTTTGCTTTACATACTCAGTACCAGCGGTACTGACGCCCAGTGGGGCGCTGCATTACTTGCCTGCAGGTACCCATAGATGCGCAGGCGATACCACGTGATCCCCATCAGCGGTCGAATATTCAACTCCTGTCATCCGGAGACTGAATTTCTAGAGGTGTAGTTCAGTTCCTTTTGTTGTACAGTACGGGTAGGTCGGGGCCCTGTCCCAATCATTTCTATTATCCTTCTTAGAGGCTTGCAGTCTGTATATATTCCCTGTGGTCAGATGAGCCGGTCGTGTGGGGCCGTGCAGTTGTATAGTTGCCTTTACTTCTTCTTTCCTTGTAATGGCTGTGTGGGGCCATAGTTTGCCAGTAGTGGTGACCTTGCCGGTCACGTAGCTTTTCAGTATGTTATGCTTGAGTCACAGATAACTAGACAGCATGGTGGCCTTGTCGGCCCGCATAGGTTCCCCTGAATTACCTTGTTTCTGGTCAGCTGTAATACAGGTACAGAAGGCTATAGGCTAATGGGCCGGGGGCTGTATTTACAGCCGTTATATAGCCCTTTGTTTCCAGAAATTTGAGTTAGAGCCAACCAGGCGCCAGATGCGCCCAGGCTTAGCAGTTCAGCAGGTCAGGTCTTAGTAGGGCACCAGGTGCCAGTCATACCCCCCAAGGTGGGGCGTGACAGTCTTGACTCAGCCTTTGTGTGTTAATATGCTTTTCTGTTCCCTATAAGAGGCGTAGAATTCCCATACCAACTCAGGGAACTAATGGTCCACAAATATGGTGAATGACCCCAAATCGCGAATGCCGATCTGACTGTAAATGTCAATTAAGAAATCCTTGAAATACCCCACCAAAATTGAGTCTCTGTGGTGATTGACCGAGTCTCCATGAAGGACACATTATACACCTCCATTTTATCCAACCCAAAATGAAGTTGCGAAATTCGTTGAGCCTCCTCGGGATCTAACTCTTATGATGCGATGTTTGTCATTGGGGCTTTCTCTATGCTTTGTTTTCTAGAGATGAACATGATTATGCAGGATAATGTTAGTTCCATACAAATAATGTAAACGGAAATAATAACTAATCAAAATTACAGAATATAATTTTAAGGATTGGATGGTAAACAATTGGGAAGAGCAAAATGTTTTTGCTGGCAGCACAGGGGGACCACCAGCGAGACATAGGTGGAGAGTTGCGGAGCATTGATTAACCACCAACATTTGAAAGAGAAGTGGGTAGATACGCTCTGAACCAGTGCCACAATAGCGATTCGCCGGTCCTGACCCACAAAGCGCCAGTGAAACGCAGGGCATTGGCAGTGGCTTGTAGCCTCGCACCTGGACCTGTGTTTTAGCCGGTGTTCTGCCAGACATGTCCATCGATTCACCAATGGAATGCCTCTCACTTTTACTCCAATTCATCTAACAATCATCCCTCCAAAATCATGATTCACCCACTCACTACACATCACTATTATTTTCACAAGCAATTCAACCAAAATAACACTGACAATTTTGCCCTTAGAAAGACGTCACCCTATCTATCATCGGGAAAATCACACATTTTAAGAACTTGCGGCTACTCAGACTTCACCCCCAACTAAATCTCAAGAATTTAAATTATGAAGCATGTTTGCCAAAGAAAACACCCACATCAATATTTAAACATCTAACCACCACCCCAAACGTAACCATAATATGAAAAATATACAATCAATGAAATGCATAAGAATAGGGTAATGGGAAAACATAAGTAGGGAATCTTCTAACCGAACATACTCAAATGTATTCACATCCTCAACAAAACCAAAGTAAGACACACATACTGAATGATATTGAGAACAAAGAGTAAAGAGAGATTGAAGTTTTGTGTTGACCAACAATGGAGCTTCCACAAGACACTTGTTTTAGTTTAGTAAAAAGATGAGTGAGAAGTGATGAAATGAGGCGAGTAGGAATGGGGAATTTATAGGAGAGAAGGAATGGATAGGAATGGTACGTGAGGAGGTCGATTTAACAATGGGAAGGTGGAAAGGTGGTGTACTGGGAAGTTAATTAGTATAATGGGGAGAATGAAAAGGTGGAAACAAAGGGTTTATGGGGAGTTGAAGAGGTTTTGACTGAATTTTTAAATCCATGGATTGGGTTGGTCAACTGATTGGACAATATTTTAAATTCACTATGTACCTTGAATATACGAGACCGGCGTTTCACCGCTTTAACATAAGTGACCATCTCCCATTCAATATACGACCTTGTATGCGACGGGTGACCAGCGGTTCAGGGGTTAGCAACTGCGTTTTTCCAGTCTAGTCACCGGTCATGCTTCAAATCCCATATATTCTTATCTGTACCGGTGTTGCATCCAGCAGTTGGCGGTTTGGCACCAGCATTCCACCGGCGAATCACCGATTTTTCCTCTTGTTCCCCAGGTTTCTAGCCTTGACTAATGTTCAAGCGGCCCTTCGCGCATATGGACTGGCGATTCGTCGGTCAAGCGCGGTGCTTGCTCTTTTCTTCTTCTCCTTGTTTTTCAGCCAATCTACCTATAAAATCAAAAACAACAAAAAATCAAAATGCCCAAAATAAAAATGCTTGGGTTACTTCCCAAGAAGCACCTTAGTTAACATTGTGGAATGATGGATACCTTCTCAAGATTTAACAGTCCGGAGGATCATCCTCCAATTCATTCTCATCATCAATTGGTTCATCATGCTCCACTTCACTATCAAGTACTGGTATGACCTTACACTCCTCCAGGGGCTTGGTAGGCTGACACACATTGAAGGTTATCTCATCACCACCAACTCGGAACTCAAGCTCCCCAAGCTCCACATCAATCAAAGCTCTTCCTGTTTCTTGTAGTGGATGTACCAAGATAATTGGTACCTCGATGTCCATCCCACAATACAGCACAATGAAATCAGCTGGGCATATGAATTTATTTATTCTCACAAGGACATCAACTAACACTCCAATGGGTCATATAATCGCCGTATCCATCATCAAAAGCCTCATTGATATAGTTTTAGGATTCCCCAACCTGAGCTTCTTGAAAATCACTAGAGGCATCAAATTAATACTGGCACTAATGTCGCAAAGAGCTTTATTGAACATGCACAAACCAATTATACAAGGAATGGTCAATGCTCCAATATCTTCACGGTTTGGGGTAAGGTTGTTGGACATCACAACACTACAATGATGGGTCACCTCTTCTATTCCTATATCCACCACCTTCTTTTTCTTCAAAATTTCCTTCATAAACTTCACGTATTCGTGCATTTGAAGTAAGGCATCCACAAACAGTATATTGATGGACAATTTACTCAACATTTCTATAAACTTGCAAAATTGATTATCCTCCTTCTTCTTGGTCAGTCACTGTGGATATAGAGGTGGAACTCTTGCTTCTTCATCTTTGTCATTGGGTACCTTCTTTCCCTCAATCACATTCACATCATTCGAGGGAGTCAAATCAATTTCTCTCTCATTCTTCCCTTCTTCACCATCACCAACACAGGGCATTTTCGACTCCTCTTCCAACTCATCACTAGCATTTTCCCTTGCGACAACAACACATTTGGGTTTCACATCCACATCATTCAATATCTTGCCGCTCCTAGTCACGATTGCCATTCAATGGCCATCTTTCTTTGGATTAGGAATAGTGTTACTAGGGAATGCACCTTTCATGCGGGGGTTCATTTGTGAAGAAAAATGGTTCATTTGGCCTTCAAGATGCTTGATCGATTTTGAGTGGGAACTTGTTGTTTAGATGAGGTTAGACACCTCTCCTTTTAATTCTTTAAGCCCACTGAGGATTCGACCTTGTTCAACACCCGAGACAACATGCCTTCAATATTCGAGTTGCCACATCACTCACTCTAGGCTGCCCTTGAGATGCTTCTGCTTTTGGAGGAGGCACATAGGGGCTAGCACTTTGCTGATATTGCTCTCCTTCACGATTTTGATATTTATTCCTCCATCAATAATTTCTATCCCCCCATCCTTGATTATCATGATTTCTCCAACCTTGATTCTCATCGCTTGGGCGCCAAGGTCCTTGATTATCACCTTGATACACAGGGTGAGAACCCCCCACTTGGCTTGCCATGTATTGACACTCCTCCTCATATCTTGGTGGTGAAGTGTCATCATCAAATTGAGTATGGCCTTGAGCACCTACAACACTCACACTCTTTGCACTAGCTCCCTTCACATGTTTCGTCATCAACTCTAGCTGGGTCATTATCTTAGCAAGGGTTTCATCTCTAGCCTCATCCCTTTTCCTCATCTTAGCAGTCATAAGGTTTGGAGCAACACTGCTAGAAGATACCTCCACTTTTCTAGTATGCCATGCTCGATAGGTCTTAGTCAGTCTATCAAAAAGTGCTTTGGCTACTCCATATGGTTGATCCATGATGGAATGCCCCACCAAATTATTTGACACAAACTTATTGATATAATCTAGTGAACGATAGAAACTCTGAAGTAGAACCTTATCGGGCAACCCATTGTTTGGGAAATTGGCAATTTTTTTCTTAGACCTCAACCATACTTCATGGAGTTTGTTCCCCAACAAGTTGTCGAAAGCTGGTAATGTCATCCCTCAATTGTCGCGTCCTTGAGGGAGTTAAGAACTTGAAAAAAATGCTTTCGTGAGATCATTCCAAAAAGGTAATAGATCCGGGAGACAACTCCTCCAATCAAGCAGTTGCTTTCCCTATTAGTGAAAATGGCAAGAGCCTCAATCTGATTGACCCTTGACTTATATTTGCGATGTTGAAGCGTTAGCAAATCTCAAGAAAATTGCAGAGATGCCTAATTGCTTCCTCGCTCGGCATTCCTCTGAAGAGCCTCTTCATTTGAAGTAAGTGCAACATTGTACTCATTACATGAAATATTGCATTCCTTATAGTAGGAGGTAGGCGAATGGCACTCGCTACATTGGGCATCATGGGATCATCATCCTTATGATCCATATACCCATCCATTGAACCTTCTCCTTCCTGTAAATGTTGACTCATATCAATATCAACTGCTCGGCTTCTATGGTGACTACACGCAAGTGCACGTGGTCGAACAAGTAGTAAAGTTGCTTAAGTAAAGCCAAGTATCGATCCCACAGGGACTGAGCTACGGTACTAATTAACTTAAGTGTTCATGAACTATATCTTTAAGAATGCAGACAACCAAATAACTAATATTTTGATAGTTTGAGTTTACTAATTAATAAGAATCTAAGGCAAAATTATAAAGTGAGTCTGAACAATAGTAATGAGCAAGCTGAGGTTAAAACGAACATGCAGGGAATTAATTTATCAATACAATTCAGTTAATCTTTCCTTCTGTTGCTAGTCAAGAATTATTGCCTATGGATTGGAACTTTCGACTCCTATCCAACTTAAGAATCATGAGCCTTAATCTACATTTTTGTGATAAAAGGATTTCATGTTCTAGCCATACATTCCCGATTCCTTAATTGACTAATAAGACTTTCAGATATGTTTCTATTCTGAATGTAAATCAATTCTCAATTTTCCAAACTAAGAAGAGATGATATCCTACCAATTCACATCTTTCAAGTTTCTTTCCTTTTAAAAATAAAAATTGGATTTTTAGATATATACATTAACATTGGCCAAACATTAATGCAGTAAGAACAAGAATTGATAGAACATCCATTGAAGAAAAGATGAAAACTGAAATGATTAACAATTACATTCTACTACAATTGTTCTTAACCTCAGCAAGAAGTGAATTTAGCCACACATTTGTGGATTAAACATCATCAAATAAGTATAATTCATACAAACAATTGAGATAAAAGAGAAAGAGATGGAGAAGAACCCTAGAATTTTTGTCCCCTCAACTGCCTGTAACCCACGTTCTTGCTCAACCAAGCAAGAATTGTTTAAAATAAAACCTAAGTGTGCTATTTATACTAGTGGAATTTTTTCCCGGAATAACAAACAATGTGTCACGGAGTGTATCGCGGAGCACTGCCTCCATGACACGGAGTGTATCGTGGAGCGTTGCCTCCGTGACACCGTGTGTATCGCAGAGCACTGCCTCCGTGACACGGAGGTATCGTGGAAGCCCTCTGGAAATCGCCCAATTTATTCTAACTTTGGTGTTTCGCTCCCGATATCATTCCTCCACTTCACCAAATTATAGATTAGGTCCTCCAGTGCATTATTTCCTTCAAAAACAAAGACTACTCATGTTGGTTAATATTTCTTCTCATTTATATAAAAAGGCATGAAAATGTGCATAATTAAATACATAAACAAGACAAAACTCAGTTATAAATTATCACTTTGGCATGTAATTATGCCCAAGATCACAACCCCACACTTAAAGTCTTGTTCTTCCTCGAACAAACCTTTTACATCTCATGCACATGATGACTCACACATAGCTAATTTAGCAAGATAATTCAAGCTATGGCTATAATGATTATTTAAGATAACAAGTTAAAAATAGAGCATGCACGATTTAATCAATGAAATGATATAAAACTCCGTTAAGACTTCCTAACCTCAAGAATCGACTCTCAATCTTGGCAAACTCATGCAAATCAACTGATCAAGAAATCCGACATTGATGTTATCTCTCATTAAACATGTGCCCTCAGAACAAGAGAGTTACCCCTTTTTACTCACAAATATTCAAATCACACCAAGTATGGGTATATGAATAAAAATTACGCTCGCTCTCACAAAGAATTCATATGCATCATGTAGTGACCCATAAGCTTGCCCTTAGTGTTTTACTCCACTCATTTAAGGTTGTATGAACGTAAGATCAAGTAGGACATAATGGGTTGTAATGTAAGCTAAGGGACGGGTAGGTACTATTCTGGCCTGTAATAGTGACTATCTTCCCCAAGCGCTTTTAATAACTTCAACCTTCATTAAGGATATCTCTTCTCTTACTTCATCCTCATTCTTTTCAATCCTGAATTGTTTTTCTTCTTGTTCCCCTTTCTTTAAGCACACTCAGCTTAGCAGTAAGGAGTACTTAAGCAATTTTTTATCATTCATTTATTTTCTTACTCCCTACTAATAATCAACCATTTTCACACAAGTACACCTTTGTCCTTTTCTCAACTTTTACAACGTGCTACTTTTTCCTTCTTTTTTCCAACTCTCACTCCTTCACTCTTTCGGATCTTTCACTAAAGCGCTTCAGAGTTTTGGATCAATTTCAAGGCTAATGAAAGAAAAAGGATTAAGCTTATGTTGTAGCTATCAATGAATAGGCTCAAGGATCAATGGGGCTAACTAGGATTAAATATTCAAGGTAGGTAAAGTGAGAGATAACATTTAGGTTCATTCAAAGAAATGCCTAAATCATCTCCTACAATTCACATCCTTCATTTCGTTTTATATACATACCAGGCAAGTTCTAGACATTCCACAATAGCACAGAATATTCGAAAAACTTACACTCACACCACATGCTCAATTCAAGACACATTCCGCAGACTCTTAACTCAGCTAATCACAAGAATTCAAAATTAAGCTTAAATCACATTGAGTCAAATTCAAGAGCCTAAGTGTCTCACACAAAGTTATACACTTTTTACATGCTTCAACACTAACCACACTTGTATCTTACAATCATTCATAGCACATAACAAGAACATCAAGCCATCAATTAGCTACAGGTTCAAAAACTAACCTACTGACTAATATTTCCTCAAGACGGTCGTCATCCATCCATCGTCGGAAATAGTCTCTAACTATGACTACAAACATTATATACATACAAAGAAATTTTTTTTTATTCTTCGGTTCAAAGACACCCCCCCCCCCCCCGCGTTAGAAAAGAACCGAAAAGAAAAACCAATGGGTGATGAAGTCATGCTTTACTCACAAAAAAATATTCAAATATTTCTCCCAAGCATTACATTCACCAAAAATCGTTAAGCACAAAAATTTTAAAATTTTCCTCACCCCACACTTGAATCATGCTATGTTCCCATAGCATCAACTTAACATTTAAAGAGGGTGAGAAATACTCCCTGAGGCCTTTAGGCCTAGCTAACAGCACGCTTTTCTTCAACTTTGCACAAGTGGGTGTTCGACCCCACACTTTTTCTCTTCCATGCTTGTTAGCTTCCTCCTCTATGGGTACGCAGACTTCCCCTCCATCTGTGCTTAACTTTCCCCCAAAACAACACAAGATGAAAAATAAATAAAATCAACTTAAATGCAAGAAATTAAAATGGTACCCATGGTACCCTTGGGTTGCCTCCCAAGCAGCGCCTAATTTTACGTCGCGGCATGACGTATCAAATTTCACCACTTTTTCCTCCACCTTGTGGATATGAATCTCACCCCTAATTTCTTCTCTAATTTCCTCTTATGCTCCAGGGGTGGTGGTGAAATATTGTAAGGACCAAGTAGTAGATGTTGCCTTTTGAACATATTGGCTCTTAAGTAAGCGAAGTCATTTTGTCTCTCCGAGTCAGCAAATTTCAAAATATACGGGGCTTGGTCCTCCTTTAGACATTTCCCTATAAGCTTGTAAGACACTATTTCTCGGTTGTCAACCAAGCTTAATGTCGAAAAATGCTTCGAGTGTGGTCCAATACACCTCAACTTTGAAACTGCATGGTGCTTGACCTCCTTACTTGTATACACCTTCTCAGCATCGACATCTATCTCTCCATTAATGTCAACTAGGGGATACTCTATCTCTTCTTCCATTAATGGATTTTCCATAAGTGTGAGCCCATCACGGGGACACTCAAGAGATTCTAATTGTTGGGCTTCATCCAAAAATTCACCCTTGTCATCTTCTTGTAGTTCCTCTTGAGTATCGCCTAAAACCGTTACCTGCAATTTACCACAAGCTTCAGCCTCAGCCATCATCTCCTTGACTTTGACGCTCATCCTTTCTAGAGCCTCTCCACTCTCTTCTTGCTGAATTCTCAATGCTTCCATCGCCACCTTCATTGCTTCTGTTTACTCAAGGAGCTATTTCAGCATGTCTTGTATTCGAGCTTGGCGTCCAAAGTCCTCATTTTCATCATGCCTATATTCAGCAAAAACAACAGAAGGATCATAGTAGGGGCTTGGGGAAGGGGAGTATGCATTCAGACGGCCATCCCAATGTCCATCTTGACCACCATATATATTGCACGTGTTACAGTGTTGCCACAAGTGGGGTCCTCTGCAATTCAGACAAGATTCGCCAAAATATGAGTATCCACCATTTAAACCATTTGTATTCCATGATGTCATGTCAAGAAGGGTATCTGAAAAAAATCAAAAAGAATTAAAACAAATATCTACAATTTTTATTTTAATTTTTATTTTTCTTTCAAAAATAAGACTAACACAAGAATTCTATACCTGCAAGAGAAAGGCTAAGACCAAGTTGTCAGCACTTATATAGAATTTGTAAACTAACACTAAGAAAGTAAATTTACCAATTGCCAGTCCCCGGCAACGGCGCCAAGAACTTATTCGGTGTTGTGCTGACTACACGCAAGTGCACGTGGTCGAACAAGTAGTAAAGTTGCTTAAGTAAAGCCAAGTATCGATCCCACAGGGACTAAGCTACGGTACTAATTAACTTAAGTGTTAATGAACTATATCTTTAAGAATGCAGACAACTAAATAAATAATATTTTGATAGTTTGAGTTTACTAATTAATAAGAATCTTAGGCAAAATTATAAAGTGAGTCTGAACAATAGTAATGAGCAAGCTGAGGTTAAAACGAACATGTAGGGAATTAATTTATCAATATAATTCAGTTAATCTTTCCTTCGGTTGCTAGTCAAGAATTATTGCCTATGGATTGGAACTTTCGACTCCTATCCAACTTAACAATCATGAGCCTTAATCTACATTTCTGTGATAAAAGGATTTCATGTTCTAGCCATTCATTCCCGATTCCTTAATTGACTAATAAGACTTTCAGATATATTTCTATTCTGAATGTAAATCAATTCTCAATTTTCCAAACTAAGAAGAGATCATATCCTACCAATTCACATCTTTCCAATTTCATTCCTTTTCAAAATCAAAATTGGATTTTTAGATATATACATTAACATTGGCCAAACATTAATGTAGTAAGAACAAGAATTGATAGAACAACCATTGAAGAAAAGATGAAAACTAAAATGATTAACAATTACATTCCACTACAATTGTTCTTAACCTCAGCAAGAAGTGAATTTAACCACTCATTTGTGGATTAAACATCATCAAATAAGTATAATTCATACAAACAATTGAGATAAAAGAGAAAGAGATAGAGAAGAACCCTAGAATTTTCGTCCCCTCAACTGCCTGTAACCCACGTTCTTGCTCAACCAAGCAAGAATTGTTTAAAATAAAACCTAAGTGTGCTATTTATACTAGTGGGAATTTTTTCCAGAATAACAAGCAATGTGTCACGAAGTGTATCACGGAGCACTGCCTCCGTGACACGTAGTGTACCGTGGAGCGTTGCCTCCGTGATACGGTGTGTATCGCGGAGCACTGCCTCCGTGACACAGTGTGTATCGCGAAGCACAGCCTCCGTGACATGGAGGTATCGTAGAAGCCCTCTGGAAATCGCCCAATTTATTCCAACTTTGCTGTTTCGCTCCCGATATCATTCCTCCACTTCACCAAATCATAGATTGGGTCCTCCAATGGATTATTTCCTTCATAAACAAAGACTAATCATGTTGGTTAATATTTCTTCTAATTTATAAAAAAGGCATGAAAATGTACATAATTAAATACATAAACAAGACAAAACTAAGTTATAAAATATCACTTTGGCATGTAATTATGCCCAAGATCATCAACCTAGATAACACTAATCTCAAGAGTAAAGTCAAACCAACCAATATGCAACAAATCAATTCAAATTAACAAAAAACTAAAGGCTATAAAACTATATTCCCCAGCAACGGTGTCATTTTTTAATAATATCCAAATTCACTCCTCTTGACGAGAGAGTGTAAACAGTCACTGGAAAAAAAAATATCCGATGAGTGTCGGGGTCGAATTCCACAGGGAATAGTAGTTTATCACACAAGATTTGTTTATCAAATTGAAGTAACTTGCATCAATGTCTCAAAAATGATAAAGTAAAAATTGGGAAAATGAAAAGTCGATGATTGAACTACAAAATTCACTCACGAAAACAGGGACAAAGCATAGAAAATACCAAATGAGAGACTACTAGGGGTGTGATATTATCGGGGCATCATCAGATTGCGATTATTAAAAGCTCCTAGCATTACTCAATAGTATAATTAGTTGTGGATGAGGCGGAACCTTACGTTTTTCAACCAATAAGGTGCCTTATGCCTCGGGTTTTCTCAAACCCCAAGATCCTTTTCACAACAACCACATCAACTATAAGAATCAACTATATCTAGCTTTGATTCTCAATAGGTGTGTGCCACTGGGTTTTGTCTATCTCTAGCCTAACCCCATATGATTAACACCCAATTACCCACTAATAATTCATCATTCGTACTCTAAATCTATTTTTCAAGCAAAATTAGAGTAAGTAAATACAAACCATATATATTTGCAACTATGAGTATTTAGATTAAAACAAAGATGAAACACTAGAATTATAGTAATTGAGTAAATCTAAAATCAATTAAATAATACCCAATCCAAATCAACCCCAATCATTCAACACCCTTAGCAAGGAATTTAGCTACTCATGTAAGTAGAAGAAGACAATGCATTAACTAATAATTCAATATTCCATTCAGTAAAATGAGTAAGAAAATTCAAGAACAAGGTTCTGGTCACCAATGGAATTTTTCTACCTTTTCAAATAAGAAGATGAAGCTTTCTCTCTCTACAATTTAATTCTCCAACTTCTCTCTACTTTCTATTCAATATTAAATACAATGGAATAATAATGTGGATTATAAGGTTCAGTTCTCTTTTTAAAATGTACAAAAGTAGAGTACAAATGCTCCTCCTTTTTTGAATCGGACGTTTTTTCCCTTTTCTGATGAACCTCACTTTCAAATCATCGGTGGTTTGCCGTGCTGGTCCATGGTCCGCTGGTCTATCGCATTCGAGTGCCAGTTGGTTTTGGCACCGATGAATCACTGGTGATGATCCGCAATCCCCCGGTTGTCATTATTCTTCAGCCCAATAAGTATCTACGAGTGACCGACGTTTCGTCGGTGTCCTCCGGTGGAGCGCCGGTCCTCATCACAAATTTGATGCTTTTTTCTCCGTTTTATTCTTTCTCTACTCAAGTTAAATACCTTCAAAGATCAAGGAGAAAGAGCATAAGATACACCTAAAAGACTTGAAAATCAAACAAGACCTCATGTCTAAGATTCTTATGAGTTGGTAAATTACCTACTCATCAGGTAACCACAATAAATAGGCATAATTCGTAAATGTTTTCATTCTTCAAAACAAGGGCATGGTTTCTTAAAACAAGAACACATAGCATCTCAAATCATTGCAAATTCATATTTAAAGCTTCCCTTGAAGCTCACTTCACCCATGTCCCAATCACATCTATACACCAATACAGGGATGTTCTCCAAGGGTGTGATGCCACTCATGAGAAGAGAGAATCCCTTTTTATCATCAAGTAATGCGCACACAAGGAATTGTAGAATAAGACAATAATGCTCACTCTCACAATGAAATTCTCAATGCACACAACATGACCTATAGGCTTGCCCTTCGTGTAACTCCCACTAATGTAGAGTTGCTATACTCAAAATCAATTAGGACTTGGGGGTCATAATGAAGGCTAGGGGTTAAGGTAGGATAAACAATGAATTCTAGTGGTTAGAACTTCCCTAATGCCTTTTTGCGAACACTTCCAACATTCCCTCCCTCTATTGAAATCACTTCCTTATCTCTCCTTGTTCATCATTTTCCTTATTTTGTTTATCAAGAGCCTCCCTTATAACTCCTTTTGATTTCACATTCAACATCATTTAAGCAAGAGGTAACACCTTTCAACTATTCTTTCTCTTTCAATGATTCAAGGTTCTTAAACCAACCAATTCATTCATTTTAATCACAATTTGGTGCTACCTCATATTGAAGCTCTCACATTTATCTCTTTTCTTACAAACCCCAAAACATAGACTTTCACCTCATTTCCACTCATTCCCTTATCTCTCCCTATTTCTTGGGCTTGAGGCCCCATTTTTCAATCTTTTGCCATTAACAACTAGGGAGGATGCATGCCAAAAAAGAGGATTAGAAAGGGTCATTGGGCTTGTAATATGGTTTCCAAGAAAAAAGGTTCAAAGGCTCAACATTGGCTAGCAAAGGAAGATGTTTAAGGATGTCATTTTGGGTGAAGTGACTAGCAATAGAGAGCCTAAAATCATGTTCTAAGTTCAGCTACATCTAGGATTTCGCCTTGAGTCACACTTAGGGCATGTTCTAGGCAACCATATATGCGTGAGAATCATTCAATCAACCTCACCACGTAAGGCATCACACTCCAAGGAGTTCACACACTTCATCACTATAGCCAGATTATGACGTAAGATAATTGAGTATGTGAATCAACTAGCCAAACAAAGAATGTGCAATGTATGATAATAGAGTGCTACATTTTCCATTTCAAATGCCCCATTTCTTCTAAATTCATTTTTTCATGCCACACAAAAATTTTTGGTGGAACCTCTCAAAAACAATTTTGACAAGACTAAAAAACATGACATTTTTACATGAGAAAGTCGCCTCACAATCTATCATTGGGAAATGTCATCCGGTTCAACAATAGAAAAAGAAAAGAGAAGGGAAGTGCTCATCGAGAAAGAATCGTGGTATAAAGAAAACCCTTGGAGTTTATTCACTAACTACTATTCACAATGGCAAAAATCAAATATGGGTCATGAAACATTTTGCAATTTAAACAAAGACCCAATTATTTTCACTAACAATTCAAGAACATTATTTTCATTTCATTCATCTTGTGCCTGATAAAGGCTCAACAACAAACAATAATTTCAAAACAACAGCCCGACAAGGGCGACATCAACATCATTACTAAAAGAAGGAGCACTCATCCCCACCCCAAACTATAAAAATACATTATCCTCAATGTAAAAGGAAAGAAAAAGAAGGTTAAGGGGCTCCTTGAATGATTTAGCGATGGGGCACGGGATCCATGAAATGGTGGCCTCGTCAAAGTGCCATGAAATAGTTTCAGCTATGGGAGGCATCAATGGATCAGGTGGGAGTTCGACTAGTTTTCCTGGTCCAGGAACTACCTAATGGTCTAGAAGAGTTATGAGCTCATGATAAGAAGTGGTGTCCACCCCACAGGGCCTCCATGATGGATCTATTTCTCTTACAATGAGCATCCGACGGAGCGGTGGGAGACTGTGAGATAGCTCTTCATCGAAAACAATTTCCGAAGGGCTGTCATATCCCATGCACCAATCATCTAGTGGGCTCCTATTTTCCGCATGCTGTGCAATAGTGGCTGGCGGTTAATTGTCAATCTTTTTGGGTGTAAGTATTTCCTTGTGCTCTGCCACTTCACCTCTCAAGTTAGTCACTTCCTTTTTTAAAACTTCAACTTTATCACTGAGGCACCCCAATTTTTCAACCACTGGTTGCATGGCCTTCTTCATGGCTTGTTGGATTATGAGAGGTATTGGTTTGGCCAATTTCAACAAGTGGCCATTATGAGGTCGGGCCATTTGTGCCATTTTCAAAAGGCCGATTAGCGGAGAGGTGTTGACTATGTTGGCCAGTGGTGACCCTGGGGCTGTGCTGGAGAACATGGAAGATAAGAGGCTATTTTGGTCCACCGTCACCTTGGGTTGCTTTGAAGCTGAGGCATCCATATCAATTTTTATGGCTAGTGTAATCACTTCGTTGGCCCTCACTATTCTGTCCAATGGTCTAAATCGCGGACATGTGGCTCATAGAAATAACATACTAATGAGGCTGGGATAAGGCAAAGAAGTTCCTTTTTCTTGTCCTTCCTTTTGAATTGTTCTGCAATGATTTCCCCTACATTGACGTGTCTCTGGTCCAAGATGCAGGACACAAGGATTGTGACCTCAATGGGGATATGTATTGTATTCTTGGAAGGGATAATCTAAGCATATACCAAATCTAGCCACATGCGAGCTTCAAACTTTAGATCATGTTGGTGAATTATTCCTTTTGTGGTAGCTCACTGTGGTTGATCTCTTGCAATTATTTTTTCCACCCACTTAAACTGATTTTCTTTATCTTCCACCTTCCTTTTAAACTCTGAGCTTGGCCGAATCGGTTCAGCCTAATAGATGGAGTTGATTGCCTCTTGGGTAATATTCACTGCTTGACCCTGTAGTAGCACAGATGCAAGGCAAAGCATTGCATCTACTATGTCTCTATGCTTTAAGATGCATTTTCATTCCATCTAAGAGGTGTGTAATTTCCATTCCAACTCATAGAAATAAGGGTCCACGTTTATGGTGAATAGCCCCCAATCGCGAATGCCGATTTGATTGTAAATGTCTGGGAAGTCATCCTTGAAAAACTCCTCCTCAAATTGAGACTCTGTGGTGATGGACCGGGTCTCCCTGAAGGAAAAATAATAAACCTCCATTTTGTCCATCCTAAAGAAAAGTTGTAAAATCCGCTAGGCCTCCTCAGGATCTAATTTATGAGATGAGGTGTTGGTCATTGGGGCTTTCCCTTTGCTTTGTTTTCTAGAGATGGAAATGATTCTGCAAGATAATGTTAGTGCCATACAAACAACATATCTTTATATATTTTTAATCATTTTAAAGGAAAATAACAACTATTCTAAATTAATTAACAAAATTCTAAGGCTCAGATGGTAAACATATTGAAGGAGAAAATTGTTATTATTGGTAGCATTAGTGGAACATTGGCGAAATATAGGTGGAGACCCGCCAAGTGCTGATGAGCCATCGGCACTTGGCAGAAAACTGGGAAGGTGTACTCTTAGCTGGTGCCACACCAGTGATTCGCCGATCATGACACATGAAGCGCTGGTGAAACGCAGGTTCTGAGCAATGGTTGTAGCCTTGCGCCTGGAACTGCATTTCAGCTGGAGTTTCGCCGGGCATGACCTGCGATTCACCGGTGGAACATCGCTTATTTTCACCCCAATTCAGCTAGCAAGAATTCCTCCAAAATCCTGATTCACTCACTCACTTGACATCATTATTATTTACACAAGCAAAACAACCAAAATAACAATGACGATTTGTCGTTAACCAAGACGTCACCTTATCTATCATTAGGCAAATTGTGCATTCTGAGCACACAGGGCTACTCAGACATCACCCCACTTGTATCTCAAGCACACAAATCATGAAGCATGCATACCAAAGAAAACACACAAATTAATATTTAGACATCTAATTACCACCCCCAACAGACCCACAATATGAAAAATATTCAATCAATTAAAAGAACAAGATGGGAGATGGGGAACATGAGTGTGAAAAATATCTACTCTAACATGCTTCAATTCAGATTCCTATTCTTAATATAAGCACATCAAAGCTAGGAAACACATACCATGTTGAGAAGTGAGAATAAGTAAGGAAATGGAAGCCTTGCAACTCGCCCAACTATGGTGTCTTCACAATGATGGAGAATGAGGTGAAATGAAAGGAGTGAGGGAGAAGAGGTGATAAAGGCTAACAAAATGGAGGTGATTGGGTAGGAAGAATGTGGGTGTTAATGGTGTTTTTTGGGAAGGTAAGTTATTGGGAAGTTAAAAAGTGGTGGGGGAGAGATGAAAAGGTGGAGAAAAGGGTTTTTGTGGAGTTGGAAAGATTTGGCCAGATTCTTTTTAATCAATGGGTCGGGTCGGTCAACGGGTTGATCGATATTTTAAATTAATTGCATACCTTGACTTGTACTTAACCGATGGTCACCTGTGAGTGTTGGTGTTTCACCGATTTAAACGTCGGCGACCCTCATCCTTTCATCTTACTATTTTGCAACTGGCATTCAACCGGTGGTTCGCAAATTGTCACCGGTGCTGATTATACCTCAACTCCCAGATGTATTGGTTTGAATCGGCACTCAGCTTACGGTACACGAATTGAACACCGGTGGGTCACCAGTTTCCTATCTTTTTCTCCACTTTTCTACTTCTCACATGCAACAGGGCGGCGCCTCGTGCTTGTGCACTGTGTTTTGTCAGGCTAGCGTGATGCTTGCCCTGTTCTTCTTCTCTTTGTTTAACATCCAGTCAACCAACAAAACAAAAACAACAAAGAAATCAACATATCAAAGGTAAAAATGCCTGGGTTGCCTCCTAAGAAGTGCCTTAGTTAGCGTCGTGGCACAAAGGATGCGCCTTATCTGCTGTGGTTCATCTAGGTACATGACCTCCAATTGGCCAACCTCCTCCAATGCTCCCAAATAATTCTTTACTCTTTGTCCATTCACATTGAATTCTTATCAATCTTCTCCCTCATGTTCAATAGCACCATTCCGAAAAATTTGAGACACCTTAAATGGGCTTGACCATTTAGATTTGAGCTTTCTGAGGAATAACCTAAGTCTTGAGTTGAACAACAGTACCCATTCTCTTCGGGTACAATTTTGATGCAAGATTTTTTGGTCGTGGTAATGCCTCATGCGAGCCTTATATATTCCGGCATTTTCATAAGCCCTCATACTGAACTCATCCATCTCATTGAGATTGTCCACTCGCCCTTGAATGACCTTCCCTCAATCAAGGTTTAAACTCTTTAAGGCCCACATAGCTTTATTGTCACGACAAGAACATAGGCCCGAATAGAGACACGGTACAAAGAACCCCGAGAGGCTCCAAGTCGACCCATGGCACGAACATAACATCTAGCTCATTCAAATAAAATGGAAGATCAACATGAATATCATAGAAGAAGTCTAAACAAAACATAACATCCGAATACATCAACATAAGTCTAAAGCTGAATACATCTATGTCCGGAAGCCTGTAATACTGACGAGTTGATGGGACAAGACTCCAACTAACTCACTAGTAGTCTAAAAACTGAAAATACAAAACATGTATGAATAGAAAGGCCCTCTCATATGAGGACTCACCAACTCTGATCGGGAAGTACAAATTCTGGGAATCTGGTTATCGGTGGGACTGAGTCTGGATATCAGAGCCTGTATCATGAAACGATACAACATGGAGTACGCGGTCAGTATGTGAAATGTACCGAGTATGCAACGTAAATAAAACCGCTAATTAAGTAAAATCATAAATCATGCATACTATAAAAAAATAATCAAGATAAGATTCTGAGAGTAGGGCTTGCATGCTATTTTATGAAATCATGATCTGAACATAACTGAACATCATAATTGAACCGAATGACCCAAAGCTGAAATATGATAATCACAAGTAAAAATGAACATTGGGTCAGACCTACTATAAACATAATATCATGACTGATGTAGATGCGCAACTGAAATGATGAGGAACAACGGGAGACTTGTCATATAACCGACATTACCATGATAGAGCTTACGTGGTCCCGGCTATCACACTCAAGTGGGTAGAGCCTTCCAAAGCTTTGCCAGGGCTAAGAATGCTACAATGATATTGATATAAAGCTCAAGGTCCCTTGGGGGTAGGGAAGCTCAAAGGGAGGTCCCAAAGTATATAAGTAAACCTACGTTGGCACGTAATTCTAACGAATAGGGTTGACTGACCCTTCGCCTACTCAATTCTAGACACTACTCCCAAAAACATGCATATGCTCTCCATTTTTTTTTAACAAAGCTAAAGCATTGTCTAATGATAAAGCTCACTCATAACATGCATACATAAATCTGAAATCATAACTTGAAGGGCCTTGGCTCAAACCATACCACAAGCTGAACATAATTGGGAGTCTAGACTCCAAAATCATGTGGTAGCTAATTACATGAAATCGTAAGAACATACTTGATCATATGGGCTTGACCAATACTTAAAATGTTTGAAATCAACTTGATTCTTTTGATAACATGAACATAGATATTGGTAATTTGAAAACATGATTTTCTCCTATAAATCTCGTAATATTTGAACATACATATCAAAATCCCAGCTTGCCATGAACTTCCATGAATGGGCAACATAAATTGTAAAACTTGAAAATATAAATTTGTAATTGAAAACCTTGTAGAACTTGCTCATGATTCATATTTCAACATTTGGAACATTCTTAGATCATACCCATGATAGAAACTTAGAGAATTTACATATTTGGGTTAAAACCCCATAGATTCATGAATAAGGATTTCATGAAATAGAGAGGAATTGGGCATGGGTGTGGACAAATACACACATTCATAAACCTACATACATGAAGAGATCTGATTTTTACCACTTCCTTGATTTCCCAAAGAGAATTGAAGAAGAACTTTAAAGAAACTAGGCTTCAAAACCTTTAAGCTGGCATGCATGAATTAGGATAGGATTAGAACTACTTAACCCTTATTAAAACACACTATTTCGAGCTTAAAACGATGTAGTTTAGGACCCTAGGGCTTAGGAATGATGAAAATACCCTTAATGAAATTTCTAGAAAAACTGCACTACCAGTGGCAATGGGCGTCACAACGGACTGTTACGGGCTCCAACGACCCGTTACACCTCCTCGTTGTCTCATCCCTTATTCTGGTCTAAGGTCCCCTACCAAGACCGAACAGGACGATTCATTACAAACTCCAATGACTCATTGCTGCTAGTCATTGTCACCATTGCCCTATCTTGGGATTCCTCTCAACGGACATTAACAACGACCCATTGCTCCCAACCACGGGTCGTACCATGACTCATTACTTCCTCCCTGATCAAGACCAAGCTCACAATGACTCCCATTCAATGACTCGTTACAACAACCAACGGGTCGTTCTCAGGCCCCTTACTTCCCAGCCCGATTCCGCAGCTTCTCACACGGGCACCTTTCATGGGTCGTTAGTCCCACTAATGATCTGTACAATGAGTCATCTTAAGAAGATTTTTAGATTTACTGCTACTTTTTATTTCAACTCCCGAGTCTAGTCTTAGGCACTTTTGGGGTATTACATTTATGGTCCAATTCCACTGGTAAATGATAAGCCTTGCCAAAGACAAATTGATATGGGGACATTCCAATTGGCGCTTTGTATGCAGTGCGATATGCCCACAAGGCATCATTGAATTTCCTTGCTCAGTCCGTTCTATTGAGATTGACTGTCTTAGTCAAGATGGACTTGATTTCTTGATTGGAAACTTCTGCTTGGCCACTGGACCTAGGATGATAAGGGGTAACAACTTTGTGCTTCACACCATTCTTTGCTAGCAAGGCACTGAACAGTCGATTGCAAAACTGTGATCCTCCATCACTAATTATGGCTCTAAGAGAGCCAAACTGTGAAAAGATATGCTTCTTCAAGAAGGCTGTTATGCTCCCCTCATTGTTGGGCAAGGCCACAGCTTCCGCCCATTTAGATACATAATCAACATCCACCAGAATGTAAGTATTTCCATAGGATCTCACAAAAGGGCCCGCAAAATTGATTCTCCACACATCAAACAATTCCCCCTCTAGAATTGGTGTCAATTGAAGCTCATGTCTCCTCGACACACTTTCTGTTCATTGACATCTGTCACACTGCTTAACATAGTCATTGGCATCCTAGTGAGAGTAGGCCAATAAAATCCACACTATAGTACTTTTGTTGTTGTCCTAACACTCCCATAATGACCCCTGACCAGTGACGAATGGTAAGCCTCGAGGATTGGCATCATCTCAACCTCTGGGACACATCTTTGAATTATACCATCAACACAATTTCGAAAGAGGTATAGGTTATCCTAATAAAACTTTCGAACATCATGCATGAATCTCTTCTTCTGATGAAAGGTCAACCCTTCGGGTACGACATTGCTCGTCATGTAATTAAAAAAATCTGCAAAATGAGGTGTCAAGTCATGGGAGGAAGCCAAAATATGCTCATCATGGAAGTCATCGCTAATATCCTCAAGTACCCCTTGCTTACCATCTATCTCTAAGTGAGAGAGATGGTCAGCCACTTGATTCTCACATCCCTTTCGGCCCTTTACTTCAAAATTGAATTCTTGTAGCAGAAGGACACACCTAATATGCCTAGGTTTATCATCTTTCTTTTCCATTAAGTATCTGTGTGAGCCACCACCTTGGTCGCTATCAAATATGCAAGAAATTATTCAAATGCAAACACTACTGCGATCAGCTCTTGTTCTGTTACTGTGTAGTTTGCTTGTGCATCATTCAGGGCCTTTCTAGCATAGTAAATGGGGTGAAAAATCTTATCCTTCCACTATCCAAGCACTTCCCCTAATGCTACACCACTGGCTTCACACATTAATTCAAAGGGTTTTGACCAGTCTGGTGTAGTGATGATTGGAGTGGATACAAGTGTCTCTTTCAATTCACTAAAACCCCTCATACAATCCTCATCAAAATTAAACTTTGCATCTTTTTCCAACAATCAGAATAAAGGATGTGCTACCTTAGAGAAGATTTTAATAAAACGGCGGTAAAATCCCGCATGTCCCAAGAAAACTCCTAATGCCTTTCAGAGTTTTTGGCAGAGGTAAATGAGCAATGACATTAATTTTAGCTACGTCTACCTCAATCCCCTTCTCGAAAATCTTGTTCCCCAAAACAATACTTCTTTTATAATGAAGTGACACTTTTCCTAATTAAGTACCAAGTTCGTCTCCTCACATCTTTTCAACACCTCCTTTAGGTGATCTGTACAATCTTCAAATGAATTTCCTACAATCGAGAAGTCATCCATAAAGACATCCATAGTTTCCTCTATGATGAACGAAAAGAATTACATCTTACATATCTGCAACGTTGTTGGATCATTGCAAAGCCCGAAGGGCATCCTATTAAATGCAAAAGTTCCATAAGGGCATGTAAATGTGGTTTCTCTTAATCTTCTGGAGCAATAGAAATCTGGTTATAGCCTGAGTACCCATCCAAAAAACAATAATATTCTTTCCTAGCCAAGCAATCTAGCATTTGGTCAATGAATGGGACTGAAAAGTGATCCTTCTTGGTCCATGAGTTTAACTTGCGATAGTCCATACACACCCTCCATCCGGTAACTAGTAGTGTTGCAATCAACTCATTTTTCGTGTTTGGTACCGCTGTTTTTCCACCTTTCTTCAGCACACATTGGATCAGGCTTGCCCAACTATTATCACCTTTTGGGTATACAACTCCAGCATCTAACCACTTGGTAATTTCTTTCGTGACTACCTCTTGCATCGGTGGATTCAACCGTCTCTGATGCTCATATGAAGAGCTACAATCTTCCTAAAGGTTGATCTTGTAAGTTCAAATACACAGAGGCATGCCAATGATATCCGCTATAGACCACCCAATTACCCGAATATGCTTCCTCAAGACTGTTGAAAGTTCTTCCATTTGTTGGCTATTGAGCTTAGCTGAGATAATCACCGAGAGTGTTTCATTTGCCCCCAATATGCATAATCCCAATGGATAGGTAATAGTTTGAGTCTAAAACCGGTGGTGAAATGATAGATGGTTTTGAAGGTAGAGTTGTCTGATTCTTGAGGTCGAGATCAAGTTTCTTTAGTTGAAAGAAGTAGGTTCACAACCCCTTGCTAACATGACAAACCTTTTCTAATCCTCCACTATTCAAGAGAATGATTTCGAATTTTTCCTTCAAGATTACTTATTCCACCCCCATTCTATAGCTTCCTCCTCTGCATTGGTTGGGAGTGGTAGGTTATTTTCTTCCTTTATCGTCTTTTGGGTTGCCATCTAAGATGCTAATAAGTTCATTCTGTCTTATAGCCATTTGATGGACACTTCATTGTCCTTCATATTTTGAGTGAGGTCCAAGAGATCACTTCATAGCTCCTGAATCCCTGAACCAGTTGAGACAACTAGCTCAAGCACAATCCCAGGCATGCTTTCACTGCGGGATGAGAAGGGATCTTCACTCCCCTGGCTACTCATTTCAGTTGTACAAATAGAGTTCTAACCTTGATTTTGATTGTAAGGATACCAATAGCCCTAGTTGGCTTGTTGATACCTCATATGAAAACCCATCATACAATTTGCTAGCAGCTCCATTTGTTTCATGACCACTATCAATATTGTGTCTTTTCTCTCCTCTCTCCACCACATCTCATCCATCAATTGGAAAGTTTCAACAAAAGACGCTCCTTCAGGATTTCTATGTAGCCTGTAAAAGGGGCTCATTATCATACTAACAGCAAAACAACAATGGGGGAACAAAACACAAGATGCTAAATTAACTCAATTCAATAATCAACTAAAGGCTATCAAACTATACTCCCGGGTAACGATGCCATTTTTGATAACATCCAAATTTAATCCTCGTAGGATGGAGTGTAATTGGTGGTTGCAAGATAAATATACCAGATGAGTGTCGGGGTCGAATCCCATAGGGAATAGTAGTTGATCTCACAAGAGTCGTCTATCAAATTGAAGTAACTGGCGTCAATGTCTCAAAAATAATAAAGTAAAGATTGGGAGAATCACAACTTGTCATTTGAACTACAAATTCGCACATAGAAATAGGGACAAAGTGTAGAAAATACTAGAGGAGAGAATACTAGAGGTGTGATATTGAACGGGCATCATCGGATTGTAATTACTAACAACTCCTAGCATTACTCAATATTATAATTAGTTGTTGATGAGGTGGCACGAGATGTTTTCAATCAATAAGGTGCCTTATACCTCGGGTTCTCTCAAACCCCAAACTCCTTTTCAAAACAACCACAGAAACTTAGGTTAGAATCAAACTATTTCTAGCTTTGATTCTCAATGGGTGTGTGACAATGGGTTTTGGATATCTCTAGCCCAACCCATTAGGATCAACGCCTAATTACCCACTTGTGTTTCCTCACCCATACTCTAAATCCCTTTTTCAATAAAAATTAGAGTAAGTAAATACAACCCACATTTGCAACTATGAGTATTTAGATTAAAACTCAGAGGAAACACTAGAATTATACCAAAAAGATCAATTAAACAATCCCTAATCCAAATCAAACCCGATTATTCACACACCGCTTGTTATACCCCGTAGAATTCCCGGCACCTAGACAACCTATTCGCACGTTGGTTAAGCATATTTGAAGGCCATACGTGCTAGAGAAAGGCCCGGGAAAAGATCGGACGAGAAACCTGCCGAACCATCGCGGAAGGAGCCGAGGCAGAGCCCCTCTGCGATGGCAGCGTGTCACGGAGGAGAGGCCTCCGTGTTGGCTCCGTGACACGTTGGCCTTGTCCAGACCCAAGTATATAAAGCCCCACTTCGGTTTTAATGATAAAAACCTTTAAAAATTTCCAGAGAACAGAGGGTGAGCGGCAAAGAGGAGTAAGAACGAAGGAAATTATATAATTTTCGTCCGATTACGCTGCTAAACGTTGCCCAAACTTAAATTAACTCCAGATACTGAGGTATTTAGCATCAGAGAGCATTCTTATGGATTCAGTTTTGTAAAATACGGCCGACGGATCGTCGAGCCACCGAGCTAAGGTAAGTGGAATTGCTCTAAATTAGTGTCTATGTGTTCCTAGCTGTGAAGTGAGTATTTCTCCCTTCTGGACCTCTGAAAAATAGCGAGTTTTCGGCCGTCTTTCGATAAGCCTAAGTTTAGGCCATAAACTATATCGAAAGTGATATTGCTCTTTAAAATAAAGCTGTATTTAGTATTGATTGACATATTTATGAATGCAGTTGGGAGGAAATAGTTGAAGTGCTGGCCGAGCCTCGTCCGACGGACGAATAGTTCAAGGATAAGGTATGTAAAGTTAGCTTCCTCGGCAAGTTAAGTAATATTGGTACAATACAGTAATTTAAAGGCTAGTAGAATATTCAGAAGTCATGTGTTGCGTTCATTACGAATGTTTATACGATATTAGAAATATCGAATTATAATTTGCGTGAAGCTTACCAGTACGACATAGATCTTAATAGAAGCGTTAGAAACCGCACAACATGCTCAGTGCGAGGTAATATGAAATGTTAGGATGTTATTGTATTCAGTTAAAACCCCACAAAGTGATGCAATACCTGTAAGACATCTCAGAAATAGAACGATAAGTGAAAATGAAGTCAGAGAGCATGTTAGGAATACTAAATCATGTTACGATAGAAACTCAGTATACAGCATAGTTTCAGCAGAAAGACTATATCATGTTCAGCATCAGCCTCAGTACAGTCTGGTAGAAGACTATATTCGTACATACATATATATTATTTCCAGCCTCAGCATGTACTAAGTACGTACATATTTCTATCACTAGTTCAGCATATAGTATATACAGATACTTTACCACCATTAGCTTCAGTATGTAAGACACGCAGATAGTATTACTAGTTGAGATCGTTGTATTGTTTGGGGTTGGACTACCTAGCATCCATGACCGCCCCAGGGTTGATAGCTGTATCGACTCATCCGCCAGAGGACGAGGATATGTCGCTCTACGGAGTGGCATGCCGTCCCACAGGGGACGAAGATGGGATGCCAGTTTTCCCCATATTTGTGCCTTGATCGGCCCTTACACACCCCAGTCGAGCGGATACGCCCGGGTGTAGATTCAGGAGTCCTCCGGACTCAGATGCAGTTATAGTCAGGGGCTTAGCGAGCCCAAGTGCATACCTAGGGGACCGGCAGGATGCTTACGGGGTTTATAGGAGATGGGATGACCGGGGTAGGGGTGTAGATTCTGTGCTGGTTGTACCTCCCGGCTTATGGGGGCCGGGTAAGGTTTGTGTATGTCATGTTATGTTATGTATGTTATGCCATATTACATTAGATATGAGTAGATCAGCAGTAGAATGATACGTCTCCGGGTATGACTCCTACTCCCTCCAGTATGATTAAGAACAGGTACGACTTACACCATCAGACAGTTAATCTAGTTCTTTCAATTTCAGTTTCGTCATTTACGTTATTGATTTCAGATATTTCTTTCAGTTATTGCTAAACATACTCAGTACCTGCGGTACTGACGCCCGGTGGGGCGCTGCATTACTTGCCTGTAGGTACTCGTAGACGAGCAGGTGATATTACGTGATTCCTGTCAGCGATCGAGTATTCAGCTCCTGTCATCCGGAGACTGAATTTCAGAGGTGTATTTCAGTTCCTTCTGTTGTATAGTACGAGTAGGTCGGGGCCCTGTCCCGATCATTTCTATTGCTATTCCTAGAGGCTTGCAGTCTGTATATGTTTTCCCTGTGGTCAAATGAGCCGGTCATGTGAGGTCGTGCAGTTGTATAGCTGTTAGCACTCTTTCTTTCTTTTATGATGGTCGTGTGGGGCCATAGTTTGCCACTAGTGGTGACCTTGCCGGTCACGTAGCTTTTTAGTACTTCATGATTGAGTTGCAGATAACTAGACAGCATGGTGGCCTTGTCGGCCCGCATAGGTTTCCCTGAATTGATATGTTTCTGGTCAGCTGCTAGTACAGGTACAGGAGGCTATAGGCCAATGGGCCGGAGGCTGTGTTTACAACCGTTATATAGCCATTTGTTTCCAGAAATATGAGTTAGAGCCAGCCAAGCACCAGATGTGCTCAGGCTTAGCAATTCAGCAGTTCAGGTCCCAGTAGGGCACCAGGTGCCAGTCATACCCCCCAAGGTGGGGTGTGACAAACTTGGTATCAGAGCAGGTCGTATCCCAGGGAGTCTGCAAGCCGTGCTAAGTAGAGTCCTGTGCATGGATGTGTTGTGCACCACATACTATGGGTAGGAGGCTACAAGGCATGATAGGATGGTTGTCTTTTGTTCTTATTCGGTCGTGCTATAGAGCGGTACAATATAGGGTTGAGTCCCTAAAAGCTTACTATATTCTTTGGTTATAGATAATGTCAGACCAGCGACATCCTATCACAGGTCGGAGCTTAGATATCGCAGCAGGGGAAGGCACCAGCAGGATGCCTCCCCCTCGTTTAGAAACAGCCCGATCAGAGGGCACTACAAAGGCATCGTCCCAGCCTCCTCAGCAGTCTTCACCACGTCAGGAGACACTTGGGGCGACATTACCTTCAGCAGTCCCTATACCGACACCTTCCGACCAGGAGGTTAGGAGTGCTGTAGTTATGTTAGCACAGATGATGGCTGCTCAGCGTCAGCAAATGCCATCTATAGTTGCAGAATCATCAGGAGGGCCCGGTAGTTCGAGGGTCTGAGAGTTCTTAGCTTTGAATCCCCCACAGTTTACAGGTACGGATCGGACAGAGGACCCTCAGGATTTTCTGGATCAGATGCAGAGAATCTTTAGGGTTATGCATGCCACGCCTACCGAATCAGTTGAGTTGGCAGCATTCCGGTTACGGGATATCGCCGTGTTGTTGTACGAAAGCTGGGAAAGGTCCCGAGGGAGAGATGTTTCCCCTCCCACCTAGTCCAGCTTTTCAGGAGCCTTTATGGATCACTATCTGCCGCGGGAGGTTCGACGAGCTCGGGTAGATCAGTTCCTACATCTAGAGCATGGGGCCATTAGTGTCCGGGAATATTCCTTGCGGTTTGATTCTTTGGCTCGATATGCACCGGCCTTTGTTGATACCATGGCATCTAGAGTGCACCATTTTATTATGGGGTTGAATCCAGAATATGTTGAGATTTGCATTACAGCCACACTGCGAGAGGACATGGACATTGCTCGAGTTCATGCATTTGCCCAGAATATTGAGGGAATCAGACAGCGACAACGGGAGATCAGAAGGGTTAATCAGGAACAGTGTCGCCAGGACAGGCCAGTTGAGTTACAGAGGGAGGCCCGGGGAGGACCCAGGCCACGATTGTCAGACAGGCCGCCCAGGCCCCCACCTCCGCCACAGTCGCAGGGGGGTAGATTCAGTCGCAGGGGGCAGTCAGAGATTGGTAGAGGCTCGCAGATGGCAGATTCACCATTACAGAGGAGGGCGGAGCAGATTAGGTATACCCCACCACCTTGCCCTATATGCAGTCGACGCCATCCTGGAGCATGCAGATATGGCTCCACCGCATGTTATATTTGTGGCCAAGAAGGCCATTTGATGAAAGATTGCCCAGCCAGAGGTCGAGAGGACCGGGACAGACAAGATAGGGCATCTGCAGGGTCACGAGTCACGGCATCCTCGGTAGGGCGCAGGCCCTCAGTTTCAGCAGGCAGGGGTCGGGGCAGATCAGAGATTTCCAGTACAGGTGTAGGTCCAAGCCGTACATATGCCTTACCAGGGAGGCAAGATTCAGAAGCGTCGCCTGATGTTGTGACAGGTATGCTAATTATCTGCTCACACCCTGCTTATGTGTTGATTGATCCAGGGTCTACTTTGTCCTATATTACTCCATTTGTGGCACGAAAGTTTAGTATTGTACCAGAATCATTGCAGCAGCCCTTCTTAGTATCTACGCCCGTCGGTGACTCTATCACAGCTAGCCGAATCTACCGCGGGTGTACAGTAGAGGTCGCTGACCGTCAGACCACAGTAGATCTGGTCGAGTTAGAGATGATAGACTTCGATGCCATAATGTGTATGAACTGGTTAGTACCGTGTTTTGCTAATGTTGAATGTTGAACCAAGACGGTCCGATTCCACTTCCCAGGAGAAGCAGTGCGGGAGTGGAAGGGTAGCACCGTTACGCCAAAAGGTAGGTTTATTTCCTACCTTCAGGCGAGAAAGTTGATATCTAAGGGATGTATTTACCATCTGGTCAGTGTTCAGGATGTCCAAGCTAAATCTCTGACACTCCAGTCTATTCCAGTGGTAAATGAATTCCCTGACGTGTTTCCAGACGAGTTACCTGGTATTCCCCCAGAAAGGGAAATAGACTTCTCTATTGATTTATTACCAGGCACCCAACCGATATCAATTCCTCCCTACCGGATGGCTCCTGCAGAACTCAGAGAATTAAAGGAGCAGTTGAAAGATTTATTGGATAAAGGTTTCATCAGGCCGAGAACTTCACCGTGGGGTGCGCCAGTTCTATTTGTGAGGAAGAAAGATGGCTCGCTCCGAATGTGTATAGATTATCGGCAACTAAACAACGTTACAGTAAAGAACAAGTACCCGCTTCCCAGAATTGATGACTTATTTGATCAGTTGCAGGGAGCCAGATACTTTTCTAAGATTGACTTGCGATCTGAATATCACCAGGTCCGGGTACGTGAGAGAGATATTCCTAAGACAGCATTTAAGTCCCGATATGGGCATTTTGAATTTCTAGTTATGTCCTTTGGGTTAACGAATGCCCCGGCAGTCTTTATGGACCTGATGAATAGTATTTTCAGACCTTTCCTGGACTTGTTCATGATAGTATTTATTGATGACATTCTGGTGTATTCTCGCTCTGAAGCAGATCACCGGACTCATTTGCGGACAGTGCTCCAGATTCTCAGGGACCGTCAGCTATATGCTAAATTTTCTAAGTGTGAAATTTGGCTTAATTCAGTGGCCTTTTTAGGGCATATTGTCTCAGATGCTGGTATACAAGTTGACAAATAGAAAATAGAAGCAGTTAAGTCATGGCCTAGGCCTACCACTCCGACTGAAGTTCGTAGCTTTCTGGGATTGGCTGGATATTACAGGAGCTTCGTTGAAGGATTCTCGACCATTGCAGCACCTCTAACCAAATTGACACAGAAAGCAGCAAAGTTCTAATGGATAGAGGCATGTGAGCAGAGCTTCCAGGAACTGAAAGACAGATTAATCTCCGCCCCAGTGTTAGCATTGCCGGAAGGCACAGAAGGTTATTCAGTCTATTGCGACGCGTCAGGTGTCGGGTTAGGTTGTGTGTTGATGCAGCATGGTAGAGTAATTGCATATGCTTCCAGACAGCTGAGGAAGCACGAAAAGAATTACCCTACCCATGACCTAGAATTGGCCGCAGTAATCCATGCCTTAAAGATGTGGAGGCATTACCTGTACGGCGTCCATGTTGATATTTATACAGATCATAAGAGTTTACAGTACATCTTCACTCAGAGGGAGTTGAATCTACGACAACGTCGCTAGTTGGAGCTGTTAAAAGATTATGATGTGAATATTTTATATCACCCCAGAAAAGCTAATATTGTAGCAGATGCCCTGAGCCGTAAGTCAATGGGGAGTTTGGCGTATTTGTGACCTGAGAAACAGAAGTTAGCCAAAGAAATTCATCAGTTAGCTGGTCTAGCCGTTTGAGTAATGGAAACAGAAAATAATAGAGCAGTAATTCAGAATTCGACTGTGTCATCATTAGTTACAGAGGTAAAAGAATGACAGTACGAGGATCCTAGTTTAGTCCAGCTTAGAGATAGAATTCAGGCAGGTAAGGAGTCAGATTTTCAGATAACCGAGGATGATGTGCTACGCTGTAAGAGCCGCCTCTGTGTCTCGAATGTTTCAGGGCTTCGTGGGCGGATCATGCACGAGGTACACTACGCTCGCTATTCCCTTCATCCAGGGGCGACGAAAATATACCACGACATCAGAGACATCTACTGGTGGCCAGGTATGAAAGCTGAGATAGCTGAATTTGTATCTAGATGTTCTAATTGTCAACAGGTGAAAGCAGAGCACCAGAAGCCGGGCGGTTTGACGCAAGATATAACGGTGCCTATGTGGAAATGGGAAGCGATAAACATGGATTTTGTAATAGGGTTACCCCGTACCAGATGCAGAAATGATTCCATTTGGGTAATAGTTGACAGGCTGACCAAGTCAGCTCATTTTCTACCAGTAAAGGCTACCTTTTCAGCCGAAGATTATGCCAAATTGTATATCAGAGAAATAGTAAGATTGCATGGAGTGCCGGTATCCATTATCTCAGATAGGGGAGCACAATTCACAGCTAGATTCTGGCAGTCGTTTCAGAAAGGTTTGGGGATGTAGATTAATTTGAGCACAGCATTCCACCCTCAGACAGATGGGCAAGCTGAGCAGACTATCCAAACGCTCGAAGATATATTGCGAGCGTGTGTGCTAGATTTTGGGGGTAGCTGGGATGAACATCTCTCGTTGATTGAATTTATTTATAATAACAGTTACCATTCAGCTATCCAGATGGCGCCTTTCGAGGCATTATACGGGCGAAAATGTAGATCGCCAGTGGTCTGGTTTGAAGTAGGGGAATCAGCATTGGTTGGCCCAGACATGGTTCGACAATCATAGGAAAAGATAAAGCTTATCCGAGAACGTTTGCTGACTGCTCAGAGCCGCCAGAAGTCCTATGCAGATATACGGCGCAGAAATCTAGAATTTGCAGTAAATGACTGGGTATATCTGAAGGTGTCTCCTATGAAAGGGGTAATGAGATTCGGTAAGAAAGGCAAGCTTAGCCCGAGATTCATTGGGCCATATCAGATTCGGCGAAGAATAGGCCGAGTTGCATACGAATTGAACTTGCCTCCGGAGTTAGCATCTGTTCACCCAGTATTCCATGTTTCTATGTTAAGAAAGTTCGTAGGGGACCCTTCTATGGTAGTTCCAGTTCAAGATGTCCAGGTCACAGAAGAATTAACATATGAAGAGGTTCCCGTAGCTATCTTAGACAGACAGATTCGGAGGCTGAGGACTAAACATGTTGCATCTGTCAAAGTATTGTGGCGTAACAGGAACCGTGAGGAAATGACGTGGAAAGCTAAAGAAGATATGAAGGCCAGATAACCTCACTTATTTCAGGCCTAGTAAGGCGACAGGTATGTTCGTATTATTACTTATGCAGTACCTTATGGTTATATGTCTTTAAATGATAAAGAAAGATTGATATCTAGCAATCCAGTGGATCCTAGAGTATTATGTGCAGTGCCTGTGTTGGACTTTTCTGCATTTCAGGTTTTTGCTATAATCCATATTATAGGGGAAACTCTGCCGAAATTTTTCTAGAAAGTAAGAAAGTAGTCCTCTAGATAACAGTGTACATTCGAGGACGAATGTTCTTAAGGGGGGAAGAATGTTATACCCCGTAGAATTCCCGGCACCTAGACGACCTATTCGAACGTTGGTTAAGCATATTTGAAGGCCATACGTGCTAGAGAAAGGACCGGGAAAAGATCGGACGAGAAACCTGCCGAACCATCACGGAAGGAGCCGAGGCAGAGCCCCTCCGCGATGACAGCGTGTCACGGAGGAGAGGCCTCCGCGTTGGCTCCGTGACACGTTGGCCTTGTCCAGACCCAAGTATATAAAGCCCCACTTCAGTTTTAATGATAAAAACATTTAAAAATTTCCAGAGAATACAGGGTGAGCGACAGAGAGGAGTAAGAACGAAGGAAATTATATAATTTTCGTCCGATTACGCTGCTAAATGTTGCCCAAACTTAAATTAACTCCAGATACTGAGGTATTTAGCAGCAGAGAGCATTCCTACAGATTCAGTTTCGTAAAATATGGCCGACGGATCGTCGAGCCATCGAGCTAAGGTAAGTGGAATTGCTCTAAATTAGTGTCTATGTGTTCTTAGCTGTGAAGTGAGTATTTCTCCCGTCTGGACCTCTGCAAAATAGCGAGTTTTCGGCCGTCTTTCGATAAGCCTAAGTTTAGGCCATAAACTATATCAAAAGTGATATTGCTCTTTAAAATAAAGCTGTATTTAGTATTAATTGACATATTTATGAATGCAGTTGGGAGGAAATAGTTGAAGTGTTGGCTGAGCCTCGTCCGACGGACGAATAGTTCAAGGATAAGGTATGTAAAGTTAGCTTCCTCGGCAAGTTAAGTAATATTGGTACAATACAGTAATTTAAAGGCTAGTAGAATATTCAGAAGTCATGTGTTGCGTTCATTACGAATGTTGATACGATATTAGAAATATCGAATTATAATTTGCGTGAAGCTTACCAGTACGACATAGATCTTAATAGAAGCATTAGAAACTGCACAATGTTCGGTGCTATTCCGATTGGTATTATATATTATAAATCGACACGCAAGTGCACGTGGTCGAACAAGTAATAAAGTGGCTAAGTAGCCAAGTATCGATCCAAGGAGGCTCAAGATATGTAAAGTTGCCTAGTTTACTATATTCCTATTTCATGTTATACCCCGTAGAATTCTCGGCACCTAGATGACCTATTCGCACGTTGGCTAAGCACATCTGAAGGCCATACGTGCTGTAGAAAGGCCCGGGAAAAAGATCGGACGAGAAACCCGTCGAACCATCGCGGGAGGAGCCAGGCAGAGCCCCTCCGCGATGGCAGCGTGTCACGGAGGTGAGGCCTCCGCGATGGCTCCGTGACACGTTGCCCTTGTCCAGGCCCAAGTATATAAAGGCCACTTCGGTTTTAAATCATTTAATCACTTAAAAACTTTCCAGAAAACAGAGGCAAACGCTGAGAAAAGAAAGAGGAACGAAGGAATTAAATAATTTTCGTCCGATTACGCTGCCAAACGCTGCCCAAACTCAAATTAATCCCAGATACCCGAGTATTTAGCAGCAGAGAGCATTTCTACGGAATTAGTTTCGCGAAATACGGCCGACGAATCGGTGAGCCACCGAACTAAAGTAAGTAGAATTGCTCTAAATTAATGTCTTTGTGTCCCTAGCTGAGAAGTGAATACTTCTCTCTTCTGGGCCGCTGAAAAATAGCGAGTTTTCGACCGTCTTTCGATAAGCCTAAGTTTAGGCTATAAACTATATCGAAAGTAACGTTGCTTTTTACAATAAAGCTGTATTTAGTATTGATTGACGTATTTATGAATGCAGTTGGGAGAAAATAGTTGAAGTACCGGCCGAGCCTCGTCCGACGGATGAATAGTTCAAGATAAGGTATGTAAAGTTCGTTTCCTCGGCAAGTTAAGAATCTTGATACAGTATAGTAATTTAAAGGCCAGTAGATTGTCCAGAAGTCAGGTGTTACGTTTGTTACGACTGTTGGTACGATATTGAAAGTATCGAGTTACAATTTGCATGAAATTTGCTAGTATGCTAGAGATTCTAATATAAGCAGTAGAAACTGCACAATATGCTCAGTATGCGATGTTACACAGGATGTTAGTATATTATTGTGCTCAATCGAAACTCAATAGAGCAAGTAGTACCTGCAAGACAACTCGGAAATAGAATGATAAGTTGAAACGAAGCTAGAAAGCATGTTAGAAATAGTGAATCATGTTACCATAGAAAATCAGTTTACAGCATAGTTTCAGCAAAAAGACTATATCATGTTCAGCATTAGCCTTAGTACAGTCTGGCAGAAGACCATATTCGTACATACATATATATTATTTCCAGCTTCAGCATGTATTAAGTATGTATATATTTCTATCACTAGTCCAGCATATGGTGTATGCAGAAACTTAGTAACAGCAGAGTTTTCAGTAGAAACATTATCCTATATAGCACTTACCCCAGTATAGTCCGGCAGGAGACTATATTCATATTTATATATATATTTACCTGCCTCAGCACGTAACAGATACGTACAGATTACTATCATTAGCTCAGCATGCAATATATACGGTACTTTACCCTTATTAGCCTCAGCATGTGAGATACACAGACAGTATTACCAGTTGAGACCGTTGTATTGTTTGGGGTTGGATTACCTAGCATCCATGACCGCCCAGGGTTGATAGCTGTGTCGACTCGTCTGCCAGAGGACGAGGATACGTCACTCTACGGAGTGGCATGCCGTCCCGCTAGGGGACGAAGATGAGATGCTAGCTTTTCCCCATATTTGTGCCTTGATCGGCCCTTACACACCCCAGTCGAGCGGATACGCCCGGGTGCAGATTCAGGAGTCCTCCGGACTCAGATGCAGTTATAGTCAGGGGCTTAGGGAGCCCAAGTGCATACCCAGGGGACCGGCGGGATGCTTGCAGCCATTATAGGAGATGGGATGACCGGGGTAGGGGTATAGATTCTGTGCTGGTTATACCTCCCGGCTTATGGGGGCCGGGTAAGGTTTGTGTGTGCTATGTTATGTTATTTCATGTTATGCCATGTTGTGTTAGATACAAGTAGATCAGCAGTAGCACGACACGTTTCCAGGTATGACTCTCATCCCTTCCAGTAAAGATTGAGAGAAGGTAAGGTTTACATTATCAGACAGTTAAGTTATTCCTTCTACCTCAGTTTTATCAGTTACATTATTGTTTTCAGATTTTGTTTTCAGTTATTGCTAAACATACTCAGTACCAGCGGTACTGACGCCTGGTGGGGCGCTGCATTACTTGCCTGCAGGTACTCATAGACGAGTAGGTGACACCACGTGATTCCTGTCAGCGTTGAGCATTCAGCTCCTGTCATCAGGAGACTGAATTCCAGAGGTGTACTTCAGTTTCTGTTGTTATATAGTATGGGTAGGTCGGGGCCCTGTCCCGATCATTTCTATTGATATTCCTAGAGGCTTGCAGTCTGTATATTTCCCTGTGGTCAGTTGAGCCGGTCGTGTGAGGCCATGCAGTGTTAGCTGTTAGTACTCTTGCTTCTTTTATGTTGGCCGTGTGGGGCCATAAGTTTGATAGTAGTGGTGACCTTGCCGGTCACGTAGCCTTCTAGTATTTTATCGCTGAATGCAGATAACTAGACAGCATGGTGGCCTTGTCGGCCCGCATAGGCTTCCCTATAGTTGCTTGTTCTGGTCAGCTATTATTACAGGTACAGGAGGCTATAGGCCAATGGGCCGGAGGCTGTGTTTACAGCCGTTTTATAGCCCTTTGTTTCCAGAAATGTGAATCAGAGCCAGCCAGGTACCAGATGTGCCTAAGCTTAGCAGTCCAATAGTTCAGGTCCTAGTAGGGCACCAGGTGCCAGTCATACCCCCCAAGGCGGGGCGTGACAAACTTGGTATCAGAGCAGGTCGTATCCCAGGGAGTCTGCAAGCCGTGCTAAGTAGAGTCTTGTCTATGGATGTGTTGTGCACCACATACTATAGGCAGGAGGCTGCGAGGCATGATATGATGGTTACCTTTCCTTCTCAGTCAGTCGTGCTTTAGAGCGGTACAGTATAGGGTTGAGTCCCTGAAAACTTACCGTATTCTTTGATTACAGATACAAAGGCAGATCAGCATTTCCCTATCACAGGCAGAAGATCAGAGATAGCAACAGAAAAGAACCTCAGTCAGTTACATGCTAATTACAGCAGCAGGAGGGGGTATCAGAGACCTCCCAGCGTGATACCGTTATTGACATTATTCCCAGTATACGTTGATAACGTCAGAATAGGAAGTCAGTAGTACAATATACATATGAGTTGATTTACTTATTAGTTATATAAGATCTGATTATGATTACAGATAAGGTCAGACCACTAGGTAGTTACAAGAAAGAGAGAAAAAAATGCAGGAATCCCGAATACATCTTGTTGGATATGGTACAGTTGAACGCTTTTATTTGTTGCAATAAGAAAAGGGCTATCCCTACCTCCTGATTTTGATGCCAGTATATTAAAGGGGCATAAGACTTGAGATGGGGTTGCCAGATCAAGCAGTAAGTAAAGATGGGCTGAGTGATCTTAGTAAGTATTAGAAAATATAAAAAGCCTTTATGATTACTTAAGTTGTGAAGACCCTTATGCTAACAAGCCAGTAAAGAAAGTAAGACTGTTAGCTTACCCGAAGTAGGGGTAACAGACCTGCTAGTGATGAATGCCTAATAATAGTCAAGTTTGAGCCAGAAAAAGGCCAAGCCCGCCATTTATGCTAACAGATAGCAAGACATACCTGTAAGATTATAGTTATGATCTAGTTGTGACATCGAGAGATATAGAGGTTATGTGAATCAGATGGGTTTGAGTATATGCCCAAAGAAGTATAGGCCGAGGCTTGATCGGTAATCTCATTAGCAACAAAAGGCAGGTACCTTGAACCCCAGAGTTCAGTTTAAGTAAGATGAGAGGAAGAAGCAGGAATGTCAGATCTTGTGGGGAAATTAGAACTACCCCGGATTGATAAAGTATCGTATTAAGGATTAAGCCTCGGGCTGACAGTAAGACTACGGTTCAGAATACCGCAGCATGTCCGCTATGGAAAAGTTAAGAAGTTACCGATACAGCAATTCTAATCTAGTGTAGCCTAGAGATAAGGCCCAGAAGACAGTTATGGGCTCTCAATATATGCCTAGTAAGGCTACCGGATTCGAACATCGATCCCCACATCGTAAGAGTGGCGGAATTTCAAACAGCAGACAATAACTAGAATGTTTATGTTGTTACTTTCAGAATGGGGTGACAATGTAATGAAATGATGAGTCAGGGCCGGAGATATTAGTAGGCCGTAGAAGAAATGTATCATGTACGATGTGAGACTCAGCAGAGCATGTCAGAGGTTATGAATTACCGCAGGAATCAGTACATATTGTACGTAGCTAGCGATATATATGTATACAGATCATAAATATGTTGTGAGTGGTTGCCTATAAGGGCTACAATCACAGATGTTGATTAGTAATAGAAAGCCTATACAAATTGCATTGCGAAAAAAAAAAGAAAAGAGAAGAAAAAGGGAGAAGAAAGAAAGAAAAGAAGAAGAGAAAGGGCGGATTAAGTGTGAGTGTGAGTTACGTATGAAGTCATAGGAACTATCTCAGTTCTCAGTTATTAGATTAATAGACTTATGTGTTGTTGTCAGATCTAGGCTCTAGGAGCTTACCAGAGTTATTGGCCTAAGACAGATGGCCAGATGATAGTGGCGCAGTTAGACGGTCTACAGACCAGCTGGCGCCCGCATTAGCAGGGAGGCATCCCTGAAGATCGCTAATAGTAGTGCATGTGCCAGAACCAGGATTAGAGACCGAGTAGATAGATTTCAGAGATTAGCAATACCAGAATTGTTCTAGCATGTTAAGTGGTCATACGTCATTTTCCCAGCCTTGTGGGCGACAGTCGGCCTTAGTCAACCTAGCAGTTGTTATGTAGAACCCCCCCCCCCCAGAAGTCAGCCGGCCGTCCCAGTCAGAATACCCGTGGGTACCCCAAGGAAGGGTCCACATCAGTAGTCAGTGACAGACTGGTACTTCAGCTAGGTTTCGTAAAATATTCAAATACAGAGCCCTAGCGGAAGGCCAGTAGTACAGAATAGACTATAAGACCGAGAATTCCCCAGAACAGTAGTATAGATCCAAGTGGATACACACAAGGCGTAAGGGATTGATAGTACCCTGCTAGAACAGTGTTTATTAAGACCAGGGGATCAGTAGACTCCCCGTGAAGATCCAGAGATTGATCGCCTGGAAGTAAGTTTGATTAAGCCCAGCCTTACAGTGGTTCAAGCAAATAACAAAGTAATTAGATGCCCACGAGTTTGTAGTTATGCGTGAATTACAAGTACTCAAATAGAGCAGTTAGAGCATTGCTAGACTACTGCCACATTCGGGTCATTCAACCCGACTATTCAGTCATTTAAGGTTATGCAGCCAGATCATTAGACGTCATGGTCAATATCAGGACCCCCTGACCAGATACGGGCACATGGTGTGCAGATAGTCGTTCAAGGTTATCTTAGCAACAAGCAGCTTTAGCATGCGGCCAGAAGGCCAGATAAGCTCTAGTTATATCGGTAGACTACTTGTCGAATTCTCCGGTATAATAAACCAGTATGACCGTCAGTTATCTGTCGAATTTTGTAAATGTGAATTTTGGTTGAATTTAGTAGCCTTTTTGGTCACATTGTGTCGGAGGCTGGTGTACAGATAGATACACAGAAAATTGAAGTAGTGAAAACATAGCCTAGACCTACCACTCCGATCGAAGTACGCAGTCCCTGCAGTTAGCCGGGTACTGCAGAGGGTCTGTGGAAGGATTTTCCACCTTAGCAGCACCTCTGGCTAAGTTTACACAGAAGGCAGCAAAAGTTCCAGTAGACTGAGGCGTGTGAGCAGAACTTCCAAGAGTTAACAGCCAGGTTAACGTCAGCCCCAGTCTTAGTATCGCCAGAAGGTACAGAGGGTTGGTGCAGCATGGTAAAGTAACAGTTTATGCTTTCAGGCAATTGAAGAAACGTGAAAAGAATTGTCTTACCCATGACCTAGAGGTAGTTGCAGTAGTTTATACTTGAAAAATCAAGAATTTTGTGTCACCCGGGGAGGGCTAATACGGTAGTAGATGCCCTTAAGCCATAGATCTACGGGGAGTTGGCATACTTGCTGCCTGAACAGCGGGAATAGACCCGAGAATTTCGTTAGTTAGCTGGTTTAGCCGTTCACATAGCAGAAATAAAAGATAACAGAACGATAATACAGAATATCGCAGCATTGTCGTTAGTGGTGGAAGTAAAGGAACGACAGTATAGAAACCCTAGCCGGGTTTAACTTGAACACAAGATTTAGTAAGGAGAGATGACATATTTTCAGATAACCGGGGATGAAATGTGGCGATATAAAGGCCGCATTGCACCCCAGAGATTTTGGGGCATCGTCAGCAGCTTATGAGCGAGGCGCATTACGCCCGCTATTCTCTTCATCCCGATATGACAAAGAGGTACCATGACATTAAAGAAAATTATTGGTAGCCCAGTGTCCTAACTGCCAACAGTTGAAGGCAGAATATCAGAAACCAGGCAGGTTAATTTAGAACATAGCTGTGCCTCTTTGGAAATGAGAAGCGGTGAAGATGAATTTTGTAGCAAGATTACCCCGTACTAAACACAGACATGACTCTATATGAGTGATAAATGACAGCTTGCCAAAAATCAGCTCATTTCTTGCCAGTAAGAACTACTTTCTCGGCCAAAGATTATGCTGGGTTGCATAGCAGGAAGATAGTCAGATTACATGGAATACCAGTATCCATTATTTTAAATAGAGGAGCATAGCTTACAGCCAGATTCTGGCAGTCGTTCCAAAAAAAAAAAAGGGTTTGGGAACGCAGAGTAATCTAAGCACAGCATTTCATTCTCACACAGATGGGCAGGCCGAGCGCACAATTCAGGTGCTCGAAGACATGTTGCGAGCATATGTCCTAGATTTCGGTGGTAGCCGAAATGAGCATGTGTCGTTAATTAATCTACTTATAGGAGAGTCAGCGTTGGTTAGCCGAAACATTGTTCAACAGTCAAAGGAAAGGGTAAAGCTTATCTGAGGATGCTTACTGACTACACAGAGTCGCCAGAAAATTATATGCAGATGTCCGACGCAGAAACTTAGAGTTCGATGTAAATGACTGGGTATTTCAGAAGTATCCCCGATAAGAAAGGTAAGTTCAGCCCGAGATTTGTTGGGCCAGATCAGATTCGGCAAAGGATAGGCTGAGTTGCATACAAATTGAACTTGCTTCCAGAGTTAGTATCCGTTCACCCAGTATTCCATATATTCATGTTGAGGAAATTCGTAGGAGACTCTTCTACGGTTGTTCCAGTCCAGAATAGGTTACGAAAAAAACGGGCCAATGAAGAGGTCCCAGTAGCTATCCTAGACAGGTAGATTCGCTGATTACGGACTAAAGATATTACGTCTATTAAGATATTAGGACCAGATATCCTCAACTATTTCAGGCCTAGCCAGGCGACAGGTATGTCCGTACTATTATTTGTGCAGTATCTTATGGTTGTACGTCTGTAAATGATAAAGAAAAATTGATATCTAGTTATCCAGTGGATCCTAGAATATTATGCGCAGTGCCTGTGTTGGACTTTTCTGCATTTTAGGTTTTTGCGATCGTCCATGTTACAGGGGAAACTCTGCCGAAATTTTTCTAGAAAGTAAAGTAAGTAGTCCTCTAGATAACAGTGTACATTCGAGGACAAATGTTCTTAGGGGGGGGAGAATGTTATACCCCGTAGAATTCCCGGCACCTAGATGACCTATTCGCACGTTGGCTAAGCACATCTAAAGGCCATACGTGCTGTAGAAAGGCCCGGGAAAAAGATCGGACGAGAAACCCATCGAACCATCGCGGGAGGAGCCAGGCAGAGCCCCTCCGCGATGGCAGCGTGTCACGGAGGTGAGGCCTCCGCGATGGCTCCGTGACACGTTGCCCTTGTCCAGGCCCAAGTATATAAAGGCCACTTCGGTTTTAAATCATTTAATCACTTAAAAACTTTCCAGAAAACGGAGGCAAACGCTGAGAAAAGAAAGAGGAACGAAGGAATTAAATAATTTTCATCCGATTACGCTGCCAAACGCTGCCCAAACTCAAATTAATCCCAGATACCCGAGTATTTAGCAGCAGAGAGCATTTCTATGGAATTAGTTTCGCGAAATACGGCCGACGAATCGGCGAGCCACCGAACTAAAGTAAGTAGAATTGCTCTAAATTAATGTCTATGTGTCCCTAGCTGAGAAGTGAATACTTCTCTCTTCTGGGCCGCTGAAAAATAGCGAGTTTTCGACCGTCTTTCGATAAGCCTAAGTTTAGGCTATAAACTATATCGAAAGTAATGTTGCTTTTTACAATAAAGCTGTATTTAGTATTGATTGACGTATTTATGAATGCAGTTGGGAGAAAATAGTTGAAGTACCGGCCGAGCCTCGTCCGACGGACGAATAGTTCAAGATAAGGTATGTAAAGTTCGTTTCCTCGACAAGTTAAGAATCTTGATACAATATAGTAATTTAAAGGCCAGTAGATTATCCAGAAGTCAGGTGTTACGTTTGTTACGACTGTTGGTACGATATTGAAAGTATCGAGTTACAATTTGCATGAAATTTGCTAGTATGCTAGAGATTCTAATATAAGCAGTAGAAACTGCACAGTATGCTCAGTATGCGATGTTACACAGGATGTTAGTATATTATTGTGCTCAATCGAAACTCAATAGAGCAAGTAGTACCTGCAAGACAGCTCGGAAATAGAATGATAAGTTGAAACGAAGCTAGAAAGCATGTTAGAAATAGTCAATCATGTTACCATAGAAAATCAGTTTACAGCATAGTTTCAGCAAAAAGACTATATCATGTTCAGCATTAGCCTTAGTACAGTCTGGCAGAAGACCATATTCGTACATACATATATATTATTTCCAGCTTCAGCATGTATTAAGTATGTATATATTTCTATCACTAGTCCAGCATATGGTATATGCAGAAACTTAGTAACAGCAGAGTTTTCAGCAGAAACATTATCCTATATAGCACTTGCCCTAGTACAGTCTGGCAGGAGACTATATTCATATTTATATATATATTTACCTGCCTCAGCACGTAACAGATACGTACAGATTACTATCATTAGCTCAACATGCAATATATACGGTACTTTACCCTTATTAGCCTCAGCATGTGAGATACACAGACAGTATTACCAGTTAAGACCATTGTATTGTTTGGGGTTGGATTACCTAGCATCCATGACCGCCCAGGGTTGATAGCTGTGTCGTCTCGTCCGCCAGAGGATGAGGATACGTCACTCTACGGAGTGGCATGTCGTCCTGCCAGGGGACAAAGATGGGATGCCAGCTTTTCCCCATATTTGTGCCTTGATCGGCCCTTACACACCCCAGTCGAGCGGATACGCCCGGGTGCAGATTCAGGAGTCCTCCGGACTCAGATGCAGTTATAGTCAGGGGCTCAGCGAGCCCAAGTGCATACCCAGGGGACCGGCGGGATGCTTGCAGCCATTATAGGAGATGGGATGACCGGGGTAGGGGTATAGATTCTGTGCTGGTTGTACCTCCCGGCTTATGGGGGCCGGGTAAGGTTTGTGTGTGCTATGTTATGTTATTTCATGTTATGCCATGTTGTGTTAGATACAAGTAGATCAGCAGTAGCACGATACGTTTCCAGGTATGACTCTCATCCCTTCCAGTAAAGATTGAGAGAAGGTAAGGTTTACATTATCAGACAGTTAAGTTATTCCTTCTACCTCAGTTTTATCAGTTACATTATTGCTTTCAGATTTTGTTTTCAGTTATTGCTTTACATACTCAGTACCAGCGGTACTGACGCCCGGTGGGGCGTTGCATTACTTGCCTGCAGGTACTCATAGATGAGCAGGTGACACCACGTGATTCCTGTCAGCGTTGAGCATTCAGCTCCTGTCATCCGGAGACTGAATTCCAGAGGTGTACTTCAGTTTCTATTGTTATATAGTATGGGTAGGTTGGGGCCCTGTCCCGATCATTTCTATTGATATTCCTAGAGGCTTGCAGTCTGTATATTTCCCTGTGGTCAGTTAAGCCGGTCGTGTGAGGCCGTGCAGTGTTAGCTGTTAGTACTCTTGCTTCTTTTATGTTGGCCGTGTGGGGCCATAAGTTTGACAGTAGTGGTGACCTTGCCGGTCACGTAGCCTTCTAGTATTTTATCGCTGAATGCAGATAACTAGACAGCATGGTGGCCTTGTCGGCCCGCATAGGCTTCCCTATAGTTGCTTATTCTGGTCAGCTGTTATTACAGGTACAGGAGGCTATAGGCCAATGGGCCGGAGGCTGTGTTTACAGCCGTTATATAGCCCTTTGTTTCCAGAAATGTGAATCAGAGCCAGCCAGGTACCAGATGTGCCTAGGCTTAGCACTCCAGTAGTTCAGGTCCTAGTAGGGCACCAGGTGCCAGTCATACCCCCCAAGGCGGGGCGTGATTTTTCACTTCTAATTATGCTAACAACAATGTAACCAACAGTTATTTGAGTTTTTGTTTCTAAACTATATATACTAAAATTAATAACAACTATTTACTGTGAATTCAGACAATGGATATGAACATGCCAAGGTTAAGAACAAGTAATGAACTTGATAATCATGATAATTTGGTTAATCTCTTCTTCATATTGCTAGCCAAGAACATTCTCCTAGAAATTAAAACTTTCGTATTTAATTTCACTTTAGAATCATAAACCATCCGTCTACATTTCTGTGATCAAATGCAATTTATGACCTAGCACTACAATTCGGGTTCCTAAATTGACTAATACGGCTTTCAAGTATATTTCTATCAGGAAAGCACATCAAAACCCAATTTTCCCAAATCAAGTTAAGAACAATACCCTATTAATTCACAACTTTCCAATTTCTTGCTCTCTCGAGTGAAATTGGACTTTTTAGATGTACATTAATGTTGGCCAATCATTAATGCAGTAAGAACAAGAATTAATAGAACAACATGAAAGAAGAAGAAGAAAACCATATCAATTATAATCAAAATTCATTACACATGTTCAAAACCTCAGCAAAGAAGAGAATTAGCCACTCATTTGTGGATTGATCATCCTAAAATGAGTGTAAATCATACGTACAATTGATAGAAAGAAGAAAAGAAGAGAAGAAATCCCTTAGCTTTTTCGTTCCTCAACTGCTCCTAACCCACGTCCTTGCTCTCCACTTCTGAACTCAGTCTAAAAACTAAAAACTCCTTAAAATAAACCTATGTGTGCTATTTATACTAGTGGGAAATTTTTCCCGGAATAACAAGCAACGTGTCACGGAGTCCAACGCGGAGCACTGCCTCCGTGACATGGCGTGGATGCGGACCTTCACTGGAATTTTAGGGTCCGGTAAATTAGCCTCAACGTGGCACGGAGGCCAACGCGGAGACCTCTCTCCGTGCCACGGAGCTGATGCGAAGGCACACTGGAAATTGCCATTTTAATTCCTGTTCAGGCAGTGTGCTACCGCGATGGTAGCGTGGCACGGCTCCATCCCGGAGCCCCTATAAAATATGCATTCCAAGGTCTTTTCCACGCTCGCATCCAAGTCCAACTCCGACATAGTTCCAACATGCATTTTAGCTCCTAAAAATCACATTTACCTGCAAAACAAATGCTAATCATGTTGGTTAGTATAAATTCACATTTTATTACCAATTACATGATATTATATACACATTGCAAAACAAACAAGGTAAAATTGATACGTTTGAGTATCACTTGGGCATATAAATCTGCCCAAGATCACTTACCCCACACTTAAATCCTTGTTCGTCCTCGAACAACATATACACAAATCATGCAAATTACATCCCAACCTTCGTCACTATGGTGCAACAATTTACTCTACTGTCATACCGATTATTCAATTTTTGCAAATCATCACGAAAACATGCTTGGTCTTACAATACAGTGTCCTTTAATACATCAAGACTTCCTAGACCTTTAAGAATTGATTCTTGATATCGGCAAACTCATGCAAATCAGCTAATCAAGAAATCCGACACGAAAATCAATCTTTCATCAAGCATGTGCCCTCACAACTTGACAGAATTTTCCCCTTTATGTTCATGCAACACACAAACATTCAAGTAGGGGCATATAAAAATTAATTTCACTCACTCTCCCAAAAGAATTCACATGCCTCATGTCATGACCCATAAGCTTGCCCTTAGTGTATTACTCCACTAATATAAAGAAATGCAATATAGGATCACGTAGGACTTTAATGGGTTGTAACGGGGCTATGGATCTAGTATATATATATTGGATTAGCCAATAATAGTCGCTAGCATCCTTAAGCGCCTTTTCAACTCATTCCCATCGACTCATGGACATTGTTCCTCTCTTTTCTCTTTTTCCCTCATTCATGCTGGTTTCCTTTCATACAGCCCATTTCATCAAACACACTTGACACAAAACAAAGGGTTTTCATGTACCCTCACTATCAATTAATTACAACAAGTGCCTCTTCAACCTCATCTTTTCTTTCCTCACTTTGCTTTTCTTTTTCTTTTCACTCTTTTCACTCTTTGGGAAACATTTTCTCTTCTTTGTAAGCGCTTCAGAGCTTCTTATAGACTTGAAGGCTAATGAAAAGAAGGAATAAAGCTTAGTTTATACACTTTTGGACAAAAGAAAGAAAGAAATCGGCTAAAGGCTCAACGGGCTGACTAGGGTATACAACATATAAAAAGGTAGAATTTGACAAGAAAAAAAAAATGGAAACTATCGGTTAAAACAAAGAAATGCCTACATCCTTTCCAACACTACACCTCCTTCATTTCGTTTTGTATACACACCAGGCAAGTTCTAGACAATTCACAATGACATGAAATAACAATACCTCACTTCACACTTCATGCGCATGCTCGAATCAAGATGCATTCACAGACTCTCTAAATAGCCAATCACATGAATTCAAGATTAAGCCTCAATCATACTGAACCAAATTCTATAGCCTAGGTAACTCAACATATTTACCGAATTGCATGCTTTCAAACGAATCATTTTCACATTTTGAACATCAGTTACAACACGCAACGAAATTTTAGCAACCATAAGCAACTACAGTTCATTGGTGCAATCCACCAAAGAAAAACTAAAAACAAATAAAAATCCTACTCCTACCGACTACATTTCCCTTAAGATGGTCGTCATCCATCCATCATAGGGAACGGTCACTAACTATGACATCGGTTCAATGGGACTATTCTCGGTAAAAGAGCCGAAAACAAACTCCGAGAAACCCAAAAAAATAAAAATTGAAAAAATTTTGCAACACATCGATCATTTCGATAGAAACATATTTACAAATGATTTTGATAATTTCAAAATATCTTCGCAAAAATTTTGAAAAATATCGATGATGTCGATAGAAAAAAATATTTACAAAATTTACAAAATATTTACACTAGCAACCATAACTTTCAAAAACACACATCATTAGCCACAAAACAAATATATATAGATACATCAAAAATCAGTTCACCACAGGGAAAGCACAAACATCCATACAAACCAAGGAAAAAAAAAACATACAGCAAATTAGAGCCTTGTCCCAGCACCTAGCTACTCCCCACCCCACATTTAAATCGAACACTGTCCCCAGTGTTCACAAAAATACAAAGCACAAACTTTTGGGTGGTGGAACTCCCTGCTCAGTCGAAATATTCGACTTCTTCATCTGGTGCTGTGGCCTCGTCGCCCATGTCTGAATCAGCTCCATCATCGTCATCGGACTCCACATCGGAGTCCTCACAACGTGTCTCCTCATCAGTAGGGACATCGTCATCTGTCGGCTCCACGAAGGCTGGCCCCACCCGACATAAGGCTCTGGCGTTCTCGCCAAAGGGGTAGTCCGGCTCCAGCTGCCATAATTCTTCCTCGGTGGCTGGTCTCCCACCAATCCGTAGCTGAAGCATCTGCATTCCAAACATACAGCCCATGTACTGATCGTCCCGAGCATGTCGCTCGCCCAAAGTCAGTACAGGTCCGTGTGTAGTGTCGGGGGCCTTAGTCTTTCCAAGGCTTCTTCCTCAATGTCGAGGCCTCGGAGGAAGGTGGTGATGAGTCCTCCAAATTCGTATCTGTGGCCCTGGTGCAGTCTGGCTCTCTTCATGGCGGATATTATTACCGCCCCCATATTAATCTCAAGCCCTTTCATAAGGGCATACACCAAGCAGACACGGTCCCGGGTCACGTCCGTCATATGGACTCCCGGGATCAAGCACGAACACACAATCTTCAGCCATATTCTGGCCTCCCTGTTCATCTGCGAATAAGGCAGAGTCTGGTGGTAACCCCTCTCCTTATGTCTACTCCATCGGGCTGTGGATCGAGCCCCACACAACGTACGTCTGATGTCGGCGTACGGTGGGGTGATGTTTAGCTGGCGGAGAACGTGGGCGTCTGTGTCCCGCGCTCCAACGATGGCATTAAATTGCTGGGGTTCCAGAGTGACAATCTTCCCTCTGATTTTTATTGTGTGTCTTCTGATGGCCGGGTTCCAATTTGCGTAGAACTCTCGGACCAAATGAAGTTTGCACTCCTTGGGCTCCTGAAAGATAAAGCTGAGCCCAACTGCTTCAATCCTTTGCACAATACGGGGGAACTCCTGTGCTAGTGGTTCCCGTGCAATATGTTCCTCCGGGAAGTACTTGCTCTCCTTATGCTTAGCATACCATTTCTTTCCTTCCTCGGTTACCCACCTTGTTCCATATAGGCGGCGTTGGCCGCGCGGAACAGCTGGTGCAGCTGGGACTGCGGTGCCCAATCTCATTCTTTTTCTGTCGGTGCCTGAGGTAGAAGCACCCTTGCCCTTATCCTGTCTGCTAGCCATTGTACCTATCAATATAAATTAACAAGCACAAAGTTAAGCTATAAAAAAGGTTAACTTCGGCTAAGGTCGGGTCAACAACGTTTACCCCACACTTAGGCCTTAGCTACTTTTACACAACTACGACAAGGATAACTCTACTTACACCAAAGACAACAACTATACAATTTATGCTTAGTGCGTTCACAAAAATTTCGACAGCATAACGCTTAGCGTATTACTCAGACTTCATACAGCTAATTCCAATCCTACTATCGCTAACAATTCAACCATCGCACTTAGCAACAAAAACAACAAATGAAAAAACAAAGACAAAACATTCTATATACAAACGAATCCAAATAATCAAACCAATTTGCACAATTTTCGCATTTTCCCCAACAATTCGAGAATTCGTTGTCTTAACCTTCATACAATATTTACAACGACTTATCTCTATTTACAAACACACCCCGGCATCTAATTTACCGAATTATCAAGTCACCCAAGTCATATTCAACAACCCATGCCCTAAAATACAATTCTACAATCAAATTCGAATTATTTACGTAATCGATAAGTTCAAACGCTAATTAGAACAATCCGAACATATATCCATCACAAATACATCAACATCATGTTAAATTGCTACTTAGGGTGATATATCTCACCTCTCATGCCCAAAGTCAACTAAAATCGCCAAAAATTTGAGAGAAACGAGGAAAACATACCTTTGAATTGAAGAACCGGAGAAACTTGATGTATTCCTTGCCTAATAGCGTGGCATGTTGGTTGGGGAGGGGGATTTGGGTGTTTTGGTCGCGGAGAGTAGAAGAAATGGGGAACAATTGGGCAAAATCGGGGTTAATTTAAAGAAAAACACGCGGGTCACCCGGCAACCCGGTGTGACCCGGCACCAAATATAAGGCAACGTGTCATGGAGGGTAACGCAGAGCCCCTCCTCCGTGACACGGAGCCAACGCGATGGCTCTCTGGAAATTTTAAAAATCCGGATTTTGCCTTCAACGTGTCACGGAGGGTAATGCGGAGGACTCCCTCCGTGACACGGAACCAACGCCCCAGTGCACTGTTTCTTCAATAAAATTATTTTTTCATACCTTGCCTTATTTTTCCCGCTTCCATGCATATTTTTCTCCGTTTGACCTAAAAATCACTTCACTAAACGAAATTGGTTAGATTAATAGATTTCCCTAACTAAAATGAAAAACGAATACTAACTAAAACAAGAATGTAAGCCTAATCAAGAAAAGAAAAATAAAAATAAAAATTAGTTACACTAAGAATAAAAAAAAGAAAGAAAAAAAATATTTTTCACGGGTTGCCTCCTGTGCAGCGCCTGGTTTACCGTCGCGGCTCGACGTACCAAGTTTCACCACTTTTTCCTCCACCTTGAGGATATGAATCTCACCCCTAATTTCTTTTCTAATTTCCTCTTATGCTCCTGGGGTGGTGGTGAAAAATTGTAAGGACCAAGCAGTAGATGTTTTCTTTTGAACATATTGGCCCTTGAGTAAGTGAAGTCATTTCGTTGCTTCGAGTTAACAAATTTCAGAATATACGGGGCTTGGTCCTCCTCTAGACATTTCTCTACAAACTTGGAAGACTCTATTTCCATGTTGTCGACCAAACTTAATGTCGAAAAATGCTTCGAGTGTGGTCCAATACACCTCAACTCTGAAACTGCATTATGCTTGACTTCCTTACTTGGATACACCTTCTCAGCATCGACATCTATCTCTTCGTTGATGTCAAATGGGGGATATTCTTTCTCTTCTTCCATGAATGGATTTCCTATAGGTATGAGCCGATCATGGGGACACTCAAGAGATTCTAATTGTTGGGCTTCATCCAAGAATTCACCCTTGTATTCCTCTTGTAGTTCCTCTTGAATATCGGCTAAAACTGTCACCTGCAAATAATCACAAGCTTCAGCCTCAACACACATCTCCGTGAGTTTGACGCTCATCCTGCTTACAGCCTCTGCATTCTCCTTTTGCTGAATTATCAATTTTGCCACCGACTCCTTCATTGCTTCTGATTGCTCCAGGAGTTGCTTCATCATGTCCTCTATTTGAACTTGGCGTCCCAAGTCCTCATTTTCAACATGCCTATATTCAGCAAAAACAACAGAATGATCATAGCGGGGGCTTGGGGGAGGGGAATATACCTTTGGACAATCACCCCAATGGCCATATTGACACCCACATATATTGCACGTGTTACAGTTTTGCCACAAGTGGGGTCCTTCGCAATTCATGCAAGATTCGCCGAAATATGCGTATCCACCATTTATATTCCAAGATGTCATGTCAATGAGGGTATCCAAAAGAGATAAAAATTAAAATGAACAAAGAATTAAAACAAATACTACAACCAAGTTGTCAACACTTAAGAAAATAAAACAAAAATACAGTAAATTTACACTTATCACAATTTCACAAATTTGCCTAGCCTCCCCGGCAACGTCGCCAAAAACTTGTTCGGTGCTATTCCGATTGGTATTATATATTATAAACTAACACGCAAGTGCACATGGTCAAACAAGTAATAAAGTGGCTAAGTAGCCAAGTATCGATCCAAGGAGGCTCAAGATATGTAAAGTTGCCTAGTTTACTATATTCCTATTTCACTTCTAATTATGCTAACAACAATGTAACCAACAGTTACTTGAGTTTTTGTTTCTAAACTATATATACTAAAATTAATAACAACTATTTACTATGAATTCAGACAATGGATATGAACATGCCAAGGTTAAGAACAAGTAATGAACTTGATAATCATGATAATTTGGTTAATCTATTCTTCATATTGCTAGCCAAGAACATTCGCCTAGAAATTAAAACTTTCGTATTTAATTTCACTTTAGAATCATAAACCATCCGTCTACATTTCTGTGATCAAATGCAATTTATGACCTAGCACTACAATTCCGGTTCATAAATTGACTAATACGGCTTTCAAGTATATTTCTATCAGGAAAGCACATCAAAACCCAATTTTCCCAAATCAAGTTAAGAACAATACCCTATTAATTCACAACTTTCCAATTTCTTGCTCTCTCGAGTGAAATTGGACTTTTTAGATGTACATTAATGTTGGTCAATCACTAATGCAGTAAGAACAAGAATTAATAGAACAACATGAAAGAAGAAGAAGAAAACCATATCAATTATAATCAAAATTCATTACACATGTTCAAAACCTCAGCAAGGAAGAGAATTAGCCACTCATTTCTGGATTGATCATCCTAAAATGAGTGTAAATCATACGTACAATTGATAGAAAGAAGAAAAGAAGAGAAGAAATCCCTTAGCTTTTTCGTTCCTCAACTGCTCCTAACCCACGTCCCTGCTCTCCACTTCTGAACTCAGTCTAAAAATTAAAAACTCCTTAAAATAAACCTAAGTGTGCTATTTGTACTAGTGGGAAATTTTTCCCGAAATAACAAGCAACGTGTCACGGAGGCCAACGCGGAGCACTGCCTCCGTGACACGGCGTGGACGCGGACCTTCACTGGAATTTCAGGGTCCGGTAAATTAGCCTCAACGTGGCACGGAGGCCAACGCGGAGGCCTCTCTCCGTGCCACGGAGCTGACGCGAAGGCACACTGGAAATTGCCATTTTAATTCCTGTTCAGGCAGTGTGCTACCGCGATGGTAGCGTGGCATGGCTCCATCGCGGAGCCCCTATAAAATGTTCATTCCAAGGTCTTTTCCACGCTCGCATCCAAGTCCAACTCCGACATAGTTCCAACATGCATTTTAGCTCCTAAAAATCACATTTACCTGCAAAACAAATGCTAATCATGTTGGTTAGTATAAATTCACATATTATTACCAATTACATGATATTATATACACATTGCAAAACAAACAAGGTAAAATTGATACGTTTGAGTATCACTTGGGCATATAAATCTGCCCAAGATCACACAACATGCTCAGTGCGAGGTAATATGAAATGTTAGGATGTTATTGTATTCAGTTAAAACCCTGCAAAGTGATGCAATACCTGTAAGACATCTCAGAAATAGAACGATAAGTGAAAATAAAGTCAGAGAGCATGTTAGGAATAGTAAATCATGTTACTATAGAAACTCAGTACACAACATAGTTTCAGCAGAAAGACTATATCATGTTCAGCATCAGCCTCAGTACAGTCTGGCAGAAGACTATATTCGTACATACATATATATTATTTCCAGCCTCAGCATGTACTAAGTACGTACATATTTCTATCACTAGTTCAGCATATAGTATATACAGATACTTTACCACCATTAGCTTCAGTATGTAAGACACGCAGATAGTATTACTAGTTGAGACCGTTGTATTGTTTGGGGTTGGACTACCTAGCATCCATGACCGCCCCAGGGTTGATAGCTGTATCGACTCGTCCGCCAGAGGACGAGGATATGTCGCTCTACGGAGTGGTATGCCGTCCCACAGGGGACGAAGATGGGATGCCAGTTTTCCCCATATTTATGCCTTGATCGGCCCTTACACACCCCAGTCGAGCGGATACGCCCGGGTGTAGATTCAGGAGTCCTCCAGACTCAGATGTAGTTATAGTCAGGGGCTCAGCGAGCCCAAGTGCATACCCAGGGGACCGGCAGGATGCTTACGGGGTTTATAGGAGATGGGATGACCGGGGTAGGGGTGTAGATTCTGTGCTGGTTGTACCTCCCGGCTTATGGGGGCCGGGTAAGGTTTGTGTATGTCATGTTATGTTATGTATGTTATGCCATATTACATTAGATACGAGTAGATCTTCAGTAGAATGATACGTCTCCGGGTATGACTCCTACTCCCTCCAGTATGATTAAGAACAGGTATGACTTACACCATCAGACAGTTAATCTAGTTCTTTCTATTTCAGTTTCGTCAGTTACGTTATTGATTTCAGATATTTCTTTTAGTTATTGCTTTACATACTCAGTACCAGCGGTACTGACGCCCGGTGGGGCGCTGCATTACTTGCCTGCAGGTACTCGTAGACAAGCAGGTGATACTACGTGATTCCTGTCAGTGATCGAGTATTCAGCTCCTGTCATCCGGAGACTGAATTTCAGAGGTGTATTTCAGTTCCTTCTGTTGTATAGTACGGGTAGGTCGGGGCCCTGTCCCGATCATTTCTATTGCTATTCCTAGAGGCTTGCAGTCTGTATATGTTTTCCCTGTGGTGAGATGAGCCGGTCGTGTGAGGCCGTGCAGTTGTATAGCTGTTAGTACTCTTTCTTTCTTTCATGATGGCCGTGTGGGGCCATAGTTTGCCAGTAGTGGTGACCTTGCCGGTCACGTAGCTTTTTAGTACTTCATGATTGAGTTGCAGATAACTAGACAGCATGGTAGCCTTGTCGGCCCGCATAGGTTTCCCTGAATTGATATGTTTCTGGTCAGCTGCTAGTACAGGTACAGGAGGCTATAGGCCAATGGGCCGGAGGCTGTGTTTACAGCCGTTATATAGCCCTTTGTTTCCAGAAATATGAGTTAGAGCCAGCCAGGCACCAGATGTGCTCGGGCTTAGCAGTTCAGCAGTTCAGGTCCCAGTAGGGCACTACGTGCCAGTCATACCCCCCAAGGTGGGGTGTGACACCGCTAGCAAGGAATTTAGCTACTCATGTAAGTAGAAGAAGATATTGCATTAGGTAATAATTCAATATCCATTCAACATAATGAGTAACAAAAATTCAAGCACAAGGTTCTGTTCTCCAATGGAGTTTTTTCTACCTTTTCAAAGAAGAAGATGAAGACTTCTCTCTCTAGAATTTAATTCCATACTTCTCTCTACCACTTTCTACTTTGTACTCAATATTCAATGAAAAGCGAAATTTTCAGTTCTCCTCCTTTATGGAAAGGTACAAAAATAAGGTACAAAATGCTCCTTTTTTTGAGTTGGATGCATTTGCCCTTTCCCGACAGCCATTACTTGCGAGTCATCGACGTTTCTTCGATGATGATCCATGGTCCACTGATCTATCACATCTGGTGGCTAGTGAGTTCTGTAGCATTCTAACAGTGGCACCGGCGGTTCGCCAGTTGTGATCCGCAGTCCACCAGTAGACATGCCTCTTCAGAACAGTAAGCATTTGCGGTCAACTGGCGTTTCGCCGGTGTCCTCCGGTGGAGCGTCGGTCCCCATCTCAAATTTTATGCTTTTTTCTCTACTTCATTCTTCCTCTATTCAAGTTAAATACCTACAAAATCAAGGAGAAAAGGCATAAAATACACCTAAATGACTTGAAAACTAAAATAAAACTCATGTCTAAGAGTTTAATGAGTTGGTAAATTACCAACTCATCAAGTTCAAACAATATCAATGTTTAACCGGTATTCATACTTCCCCGAAAGACATACTAACAACTTTAACACCAAATTTACCATTACGAGTACTCCAACAACTTCTCTTAAGACGGACATTGCACCATCTATTATCGAGAAACCACAAGTTACCATCTTTACTATCATCATCAACATTAATTCATTCACCACAATCTCACATACTCACTAGAAATGAATACATTCTATCAAAATTGACAAACATGACTCAATACCAATTGAAATTCACTAACATTACCAAACAAACATGAAGAAATGATTACTTTCCTTAAGAAAGACATCACTCAATCCATCATCAAGAAAAATCAATCATCATAAGCAAATGAGTTACTCAGACTTCACCCTCAACTACACCGTATACCCTAAATTTTCAAAGTAATCGAGAAACATCGCATGATGTATAAATTTCTCACTACAATTTCAAATTCAACTCAACCCACATATACCCACCAAAAATCAGATTCAAGTTAAACATGAAGAACCCAAAAGGGGAAATGGGGGAAGTGCCACATTCATCGAAGAACAATAATGCTCCACAAACACATAAAAATGGATATGTAAGCATACAAGCATACAAAAAGTAGAGTAAGGAGAATGGGTAGTTGAAAACTCAAGCTTCACAAAAAAATAGCTATGGTGATGGCGTCAACCCAGCTTTACTACAAAGGTGTGGTGTGGTTTGTGATGGGAGAAGAGAGAAAATGGTAAGAGTAATATTTGAGGAAGTTGCGTAGTAGTATAGAGTAAATGGAGAGTCATTGAGGAGTTAATGAGTGGTGAAAATGGAGGTAAAGGGGCTGAAAATTGGGGTTTTTTAAATGGGGGAGAAGGTGGAAAGTCGCAGGTTAAGTCCGATTGGGTCGGTCAAGCAGGCTAGACAAAGTTTTAACTTTTTCACACCTGCGCCTGTGCTAAACATGCGATCATAGAATGGGATCTGCGAGACGTATGTCTAGCACAGGTGTGTCTCAGATATCCAGTTCACTTCCTGGGAGTTGCGTTGCATATGCGTGCCGTAGGTCCTCATCTTTGTCTCGCAGATGTCACGCATGTAGATTTTGAATGATTTTCATCCAGGTATTCTAGATCAGACCTACATTGTACTTGTGATCTGCAGATTGGGACCTACATTCCGCAGGTCCAGTGTATACGCTCAACTCTACTTCCTTCAACTTTTGTCGCAATCCAACGTCTTACAACAACAAAAAAAACAAAAAGGTAAAGCAAAAAGAAATTTAAAATTGGGTGCCTGCCAAGTGCTTGATTTAACATCGCGACTCCACGATATCCTCTCACTTGTCAACATGGGTTCAGAGGTTCAACCTACTCATAAGGGATCTGCACCCAATTCATCCCTTGCATCTATCATGCCCACGACCCTGCACTCATCTAGAGGCTTTATTGGCTTGCACATATTGAAGTTCATCTCATCATTGCCAACTCAAAACTTGAGTTTACTTAATTCCACATCTACTAGAGTATGGTCGTTGTCCAAGAATGGATGCCCTAAGATGATGGGAACCTCGAGGTCTACATCATAATCCAACATCACAAAGTATGTCGGGAGTATGAATTTGTCAACTTTCACCAACACATCAAAGAGAGCTCATACCGAACATTTGATGGATTGAGCAGCCATAAGCAACCGCAAAAGGGGTAGGTTTGGGATCTCCCAAAGCTAACTTCCTGAAGATCACTAAGGGCATCAAATTAATACTCGCTCCAAGTCATATAAAGCCTGGTTGAACAAATATACCCTAATGGTACAAGGGATTGTGAAAGCCACTGGATCATCTCTTTTTGGGGCTAAATTGCTAACCATCACCGCAATACAATGATGTGACACCTTCACTGTGTCCGCATCAATTACCCTCTTCATTTTCAACAGATCCTTCATGAAATTTGTATAATCAGGCATTTGTAATAGGGCATCTACCAACGAAATATTTACGGACAACTTACTAAACATACTAAAGAACTTTTTGAACTGGTTATCATTTTTCTTTTTCATCATCCCTTTAGGGTGGGGAGGTGTATCTTTAGATACCTAGCCTTTAAAAATTGGGGCCTCCTTTCCCACTTCATCAACACTCAGCACTTGAGAAGGAGTATCAACCTCTTCCTCCTCCACTATCTTGTCATTATCAACAACATTTGGTGCACTCGAAACCCCATCATTCAACACTTCATAATTCTTCTTTGGTGTGACATCCATATTGGGTTTATCATCTACATTTGCAACTACCTACTCCTAGTAAGAATTTCCATGCAATGGCCTTCATTCTTCGATTCTGGCGTAGTGTCACTAGGGGGAGTGCCCTTCATATGAGGGTTTATTTGTGCGGATAAATGGTTCAGTTTTGCCTCGAGATGTTTGATGGATACCAAGTGAGAGCTCATTCTTTATGAAAGGTTGGACACCTCACCTTTCAACTCCTTCACTCCATTATCCATTGATTCCACCTTTTCCAACACCCGAGCTAACATGTCCTCGATATTTGAATTTTTTGGGTCACTAACACTTGGTTGCATTAGCACTACATCAATATTTAGAGGAGGGATGTAGGGTTTGAACTTCAGTGATTGTACCTATTCCCTTCTCTTTTGGGCTCACAATATCTCCATTGATTGTCTCTCTCTCTCCAACATTGGTCCTCATGATCTATCCATCCTTGGTTCCCATCACGAGGATTTCAAGGGCCTTTATTGGCACCTTAGTACCTGGGATGAGAACCAACCATTTGGCTCGTCAAGTATTATAATTCATCATCATATCTAGCTTGGGAAACATCCTTTTTAAATGAGTTGTGTCCTTGGGCCCTAATAGTGTTAATACTTTTAGTTTCGTACCCCATTACCTGTTTTGCAAGCAACTCTATTTGAGTCTTCATCTTATCTAACATTATATCTTTTTCTTCATCTCTTCTTCGCATTTTAGCTGTCATTTGGTTGGAAGATGCACTTGGGGACACCTCTATTTCCCTTATGTGCCATGCTCGATAGGTTTTTGTCATTCCATCGAAAAGTGCCTTTGCAAGTCCGTAGGTATGGTCCATGATTGAACCACTAGCTAAATTCTATTCCACCAACTTTTTAATTGAATCAAGGAACTGATAAAAACTTTGGAGAGGTACCCCATCAGGCAATCCATAATTTAGGCAAATGGCCACTTTCTTCGTGAATCTTACCACACCTCGTGGATTGGTTCTCTGGGGAGTTGCCAAAAGTTTGTGATCTCATCACGCAGTTGAAGCATACTAGAGGGTGGAAAAAATCTATCAAGGAATACTTCAATAAAATCATTCCATGAAGTGATTAATCGGGGAGGTAGCTCCTCCAACCAAGCGGTGGTGTCCCGGTAAAAGAGAATGGAAACAACCTCAACCGAGTTGACTCTTGGCTGATGTTGGTAATGTTGAACGGTTGGAAAATCTTGATGAAATTATAGAGATGCTGATTAGCATCCTCGCTAACCAAACCACCAAGAAACCCCTTCATTTGAATAAGACGTAACATGGTGCTTGTCATATGAAACACAGCATTCCCTACCGTGAGAGGTAGGCGAATAACACCACTTACATCACGAGCAACAGACTCATCTTCCACATCCATAAATCCTTCCACACTACCAACATCACTAGCATGGATCATCTTTCTCCTTTTCAATCATCAAAAATAGCAAACAAAGTAAAAGAAAAACAGGACAAAAAATTGGTGTAAATCAAAAACAACAAATTGCAATCATAAACCAATTCTCGGTAACGATGCCATTTTTTGATAACGTCCAAAAACACTTCTCCAATTAAGAAGGTGGCTAGGGTCATTGACAAAAATAAATTTTTCAATAAGTTTCCATTTTGAATCGCTTGAGGATATCGTAAATCAACTCACACGAGTAAACATCATGCCTCAATAATGTAAATTAAAAATTGGTGGAAAAGGGTATTCACGCATTGATTTCAAATATAGAACAAAATGAGGGTAAACTGACTTGATGCAATCAATGAGAGGGACTACAGCTTTGCATTCGATGGGGTATCGACTAGAGAGGGGTTAATTAAGAGCCTTAGACTTGTTTAGGGCATAGAGAGCATTGTTTATGGCTACACCCTATGTTTTTCAACCAAAAGGATGTGGCTACCTTGGGATTTCTCAAATACCAAAGCCACAATCACCAATCAACCAGCAAGCTTGCGGAAGGGTTAGACTATTTCTAGCTCTAACCCTTTAATGCAGTATGAATTTGGGTTATGACTATATCTAGCTCCAACACATATATCCAACAATCCAATTCCTCACTATTGAATCTTTACACAACCTTACTTCCCTCTTTCAAGCAAAAGCAAGGTTAGAAAGCTAAATCAACATTTGCAACCATCAATTATTGAATTAAAACTTAAAGAAAACAACAGATCCATGCTTGCTAATAAATTTTAAGAACAAATAGTCAACACCCGATCAAGTGTAGACGACCATCATGCACAAATACTCCTAGCAAGAAATTTAGCTACTCATAATCAAAGAGGGAGAAATTATACCCATAAGGAATTTCTCTAAACTCATCATATTGAGTAATCACAATTCAAGCTCAAGGTCTGCAACAATGGTGGTTTTCTTAATTAAGATGAATGAAAAAATATACTATTTCTATCTCTATGATGTACTCTCTATTCAATGTTATTTCATGATATATACAATTGGGGTGAAATATCTAAAATTCCTTTTGCAGAGCTATCAAAAAATGCCCTTTGGAATCTTTTCAGGTACACTTGTGCCTTTTTGGATGATGTTGCCTTCAACAAATGATGCGGGTCACTTGCGTGGAATCTATATTTTTTCCAATCTGTGACATGCAGATCGCTTTTGAGGCTTAGGCAATGTTGCATGCATGTCATTTGCGGTTTGTAGATGCCAATTCACAGCTCACAGGTCTGGTTCACCAAGTCTCCGAAATCATCTGGTTGGCACTTGCATTTTGCAGGTGCCGATATGCGGCACACATTTCTTTTTCCTTCCAGAAGGTTGTATTAAGTTTAATTCTTTCATTTTTTTGGCCTAAGTTAAATGCCTGCACAAAGGAAGAGAGATGGCCTAAAACCTTCCTAAATTATTGTATGAAAATAAACCAATAGCTCATGCTTAAAAGACAAATGAGTTGGTAAATTACCAACTCAATATTCAGTACATGGGAATGTCTGATATATAGTATATCTAAATGAAACAATAGGTTAAAACTAAAATACTAAGCTAAAGAGTAACTAAACAAAATTGAATGCTCTGAATGATGTAATAAAATGCAAGTATAACTATTGTGTAAAACTATTATGCAACTGAAACCTATACATCAAAATAAAGTTTGAAAGTACTTTATTTAAGTTAGGAGTTTCTCTGAACCATCATACACCATCAATGAGCACATGATCCAACCTTTGGCCCATCTCGGAGAGCTGTCCAAAGCCATACCAGGGAAGATGATGAAGTTGAACTATAGATCCATCCTAAGCCCTTACCAGATGCTGTCTAAGGAGTTGCCCGAGCAAATGACATGATCCTAACCTTAGTTGGCTACATAGTTTTGTGTCACGACCCGAACATAGGCTCAGATCGAGACATGGGACAAGGAGCCCCGAGAGACTCCAAGTCGACCTATGGATTGAACATACATCTAACTCGATCAAATAAGCGGAAAATCAACATAATAACATAGCGGAAGTCTGAACATAGTATAACATCAGAACATACAAAATGAGCATGAAGCTAAATACAACCTATGTCTGAAAAGTCTCTACTTCTGATGAGTTGATGGGACAAGACTCCAACTAACTCTCTAAGTCTGAAACTGGAAATGTAATGATAACTGATAAAGAATGGTCCTCAGTAGATGAGGACTCACCAATTGAAGCTGGATGCTAACTCTGAAACCTGGCTAGTGACGAGATTGAGTCTGGAGATCGGAGCCTGTATCATAAAATGATACAACATAGAGTATGCAGTCAGTACATGGAATGTACCGAGTATGCAAGGTAAGTAAAAATGCTTATGTAAAAAAATCATTAAAATATGCATAATATAAAACATAATCAAGATAGGATTCTAAGAGTAAGGATCACATGCTATATTTCTGAAATCATGGTCTGAACATAACTGCATATCATAACTGATTCAAACGACCCAAAGCTGAAAACTGATAATCATAAGTAAAACTAAACATTGGGTCAAACCTGTTTGAAACATATATATATAGATGTGTGTGTGTGTATATATATATATATATATCATGAATGATAAACATGTATAATTGAAATCGTGAGGAACAATGGGAGACTTGTCATATAACCGACATTACCACGATAGAGCTTACGTGGTCTCGACTATTACACTAATATGGGCAAAGCCGTCCAAAACCTTGCCAGGGCTAAGGATGCTACCATGATATAGATATCAAGCTCAAGGTCCCTTGGGGGCAGGGGAAAACTCCAAGGGAGGTCCTAAAATATAAAAGTAAACCTACGTTGGTGCGTAGTTCTGAGGCAAAAGGTTGCCTGACCCTTAGCCTACTCGGTGCTAGACACTACTCCCATAACATGCATATGTTCTCCATTGTTTTTCAATGAAGTTGACCATCGTCTAGTAGCGAAGCTGAATAATAATATAAACATAGTCGGAAATCATAACATAAGGAGCCTTGGCTCAAACAATACCACAAGCCAAAAATAATGGGAGTCTTGACTCCAAAACCATGTGGTAAGCTATTTCATGAAATCATAAAACATACTTGTTCATATGGGCTTGCCCAATACTTAAACATGCATGAAAATACTTGATTCACTAGAAAACATGATCATAGACATGGGTAACTTGAAACAATGCATTTCTCGTAAATATCTCACCATACTTGAACATACATCATAGATCTCAACTTTCATGAACTTTCATGGATGGGTATCATAGTTTATAAAACTTGAAAACATGATTTATAATTGATAACACTGTAAAACTTGCCCATGAATCATAATTCAACAATAGAAACATGCTTAGATCATACACATGGCAGAAACTTAGGGAATGCATGCATTGGGTTAAAACCTCATAGGATCAACATATAGATTTTTCATAAATTAAAGAGGGATTGGGCAAGGGTGTTGACAATTTCACCCATTCATAACCTTACATACCTGAGAAGGACTGATTCGAAAACTCCCTTGATTGTCCAATGAAGAAATGAGGAAGAACTTGGAGAGCTAGACTTGATCACCTCTCTAAAACCTCTAAACTTGCATGCATGAATTAGGAATGTCTTAGAATGAACTTACCCTTCTTAAAACACACTATTCAGATCTTAGAACGACGTAGTTTAGGCCTTAAGATCATAGAAACTACGGAAAAGCCCTACTAAATTCGCAGGAAAAAACAGACTGCTAGTCCCAACGGGGGACTAGATGAGTTGTCGCCATGGACCACCACTCATGGTCAGAAGTCATTAAGTACACTGCCAACCTTTCACCTGAGGCTTATCACAGGGGACCTAATGAGTCCTTACTGGTGACCACGACTCATGGTCACCTCTCGTTATCTTCTGCCTATATTTTCCCTTCCTTCAACCAACCTTGATCATGGCTGACTCAACGAGTTGTGGGGCTTGCCATGACTCCTGGTCATGCCCGTGGTGACCCAAAAACATGGATTTCCAACTTAATTCATACACCTCACCACGAGTCACTTAACGACTCATGGTCATCCTGACGGTTCACAGGACGACTCATTCTATGACTTGGTGCAGAAAATCCTGTTTTCACTATTTCAACTCCCGAGTCTGATCTTAGGGTTTTTGGGGCATTACTATATCTCCCCCTTGGGAACATTCATCCTAGAATGTTGGAAAACATACAAAAAAGTTGAGAAATGCAATCATCTTGTTAAAATACTGATCATATAAGATGGAAAACTAACGGAATGACTTCCTCCAAACTGAGCTACATTACTAAACTGAATTCATGAACTATACATACATGCTTTGACATGAAAGAAACCAGGGCACATGATCTGAACACGAAACTAAATAGAGTATTAAGGCAAAAACTAATACCTCAAGCTGAAATTGAGCCGGAAGGGAATAATTGCGGGTATTAGCCATCATATATACTTTGGCTTATAGCTCCCTCAATATGTTGATTCCTCCATAAAACCTTGACTGAAGCCACCTCTTTGATCCTTAGCTTACGAACCCGCTGATACAGTTTCACCACCGGAACCTCTTCATAACTAAGGTTATCTTTCACACAGGCACTATCCACCAGAACAACTAGGGCCAAATCACCCAAACACTTCTTTAAGAGCGATACATGGAAAATGTGATGAACAAAAGCTAACTCTGAAGGAAACTCCAAATCATAGGCCATCTTTCCAACACATCTCACAATTCGGCACGAGCCAACATAACGGGGAATGAGTTTCCCTTTCTTTCCAAACCTCATAACTCCCTTCATGGGAGACACCTTTAGAAACGCCCAATAATCGACTTCAAACTCAAGTTCTCTCTTTCCCACATCCGCATAGGACTTTTGGCGACTCTGAGCTGTTTTCAACCTTTCCCGTATAAGCTAAACTTTCTCCATAGCCTTATGGATTGAATTTGCTCCTATCATCGCAACCTCACCGACTTTAAATCATCCAATAGACAATCCACATCTTTGCCCATAGAGATCCTCAAATAGAGTTATCTGAATGTTGGAATGGTAGTTGTTATTATACGAAAATTCAATGAGAGACAAATGATCATCCCAACTATCTTTAAAGTCAAAATCACATGCTCACAACATGTCTGAGAGATTCTGAATACTCCGCTCCGCCAGACCATTGGTTTGCGGATGGAACGTTGTGCTAAGCTTGACTTGAGTGCCAAGACCCTTTTGCAACTATCTCCAAAACTGGGAGGGAAACTGAGTACCTCTATCTGATATGATGGACAATGGCACTCCATGAAACCGAACTAGCTCTTGAATGTACAACTTTGCATAATTGTTCGCTGAATTGGTAGTTTTGACCGATAAGTAATAAGCTGCTTTGGTTAACCTATCCACAACCACCCAAATGGAGTCATACTAGCGATGAGTTTGTGTCAATCCTATGATGAAGTTCATATTGATCTACTCCTAATTCCAAGTAGGGATACTGATGTCTTGAAGTATGCCTCCTTTCCTCTAGTGCTCAACCTTCACTTTTTGACGATTCAGACACTTAGCTATAAATTCTACAATGTCCTTTTTCATGCCATTACACCAATAAACTTCCCATAGGTCACGGTACATCTTGGTGGCACCTGGATGTATCGAATATCTAGAACCATGAGCCTCATACAACATCTGATCTCTTAAATCACAAATATCCAAAATGCACAGACGACTCTAATATCGAACAACACCATCTCCCCCTTTGGAGAATACCTCTACCTTCTGATTCTGAATGGCTTCCTTCAACTTTACAAAAATAGGGTCCTCATCTTGTCTAGCTTTTACGTGAGTTATCAAGGATGATTCTGATTCATTCTAAATAATAACACCACCATCGGTTGAGTCAACCAAACAAACTCCCAACCGTGCAAGTCGGTGCACATCCTTCACCAACTCCTTTCTCTCCTCGTCTACATGGGGCAAACTCTCCATTGAAAGCCTGCTAAGAGTGTCTGCTACCACATTAGCCTTGCCCGGATGATAAAGGACACTCATATCATAATCCTTGAGTAACTCCAACCACCTCATTTTGCCTAGATTTAGATCCTTCTAGGCAAACACATATTTTAGGATTTTTTGGTCCGTAAAAACATCTACATGGAGCCCGTACAAATAGTGTCACCAAATCTTCGCGGCAAATACTGCCGCCGCCAATTCGAGATCATGAGTCGGGTAATTCTTTTCATGAACCTTCAGCTGCATGTAAGCATATGTTATAACCTTAACATGCTACATCAATACACACCCAAGGCCGATCTTCAAAGTATCACAATATATCAAAAATCCATCGGTACCCTCGAGTAAGGTCAACACCGGTGCAGAGGTGAGTTGAGTCTTCAACTCTTGGAAACTCTTCTCACAAGCCTCCGGCCATTTGAACTTCACTTTCTTTTGGGTCAATTTCGTCAATGGGACTACAATCGATGAAAACCCCTCTACAAAACTCTGATAATAACCAGCTAAGACCAAGAAACTCCTGATATCCGAAGGATTCACCAGTCTAGGCCAATTCTTCACTGCCTCTATCTTTTGAGTGTCTACCTGTACACCCTCACTTGACACCGCATAACCCAAAAATGCCATTGAGTTGAACCAAAACTCACATTTACTGAATTTAGCATACAATTAGCGATCCTTGAGGGTCTATAATAATGCTGAAACCATACCTCCTACCGAAGTATGAAGCGGACGTTATCAATAAAGAACCCAACTAAGAGGTTGGGGTCGAACCCATAGGGAATATGGAAGATCTAGACTAAAGCCAGTAAGTGAACTTGTTGGTTAGTTACTCCAAATTGGGGGTTCTAAGGAAAGCAATAATTAAAACAACTGTTAAAATTTTGGTTGAATCAAGAATGAAGGATAACTAACGTTTGTGTTCCCCATGGGTTCATAACTACTTTGGGTATACGTACATGATCATCACCAATGCTTACTTGTAGAATTGATAACTAAAGTTCATCTAAATGACTAGTTCGTCCCTATTAGATGACTATACTCAATCGCTGGGTAGGTCTCATGAGCAATTGCAAACTATCCATTATCAATATATCACAAATTTAACTATCCTGCGACCACATCTGAATTTAATACAATGATCATCAAGATCAAGGCTTTGTTGTAATTCTCTTTTCCTAATCTGTACTTCTCTAGGCTCAAGCAAGTAAAGAATTAGGGCAAGTCCTAATGTTGTACACCATTAAGAAATGTTTAAGCATGAAAAGAATACAATACAAGTGTTTTACATTAGTTTTGAATCACTTTTATGTAACCCTAGCTTGTTAATTCAGCATGGTTCCCATAACCCTAGCTATGGAGGTTTTAGCCTCTCATAGTTGGAAAATTGTGATTTGCATTCATAATTAAATACATAATCAATACTTACAATCGTAGATGAGAGAAAAACTTATTTAAATAAATAAGAAAAATCCTCAAGAACAAAGTATGAAGATCAAGTAGAAATCATGAAAAGGTTGATCACAACTCAATTCTATATTTTTCCTCTTTTCACTCCTCTCTATTACAAAGTAATGATTTTTGATCGTCTCCCTAATGTTCTCTAATGAAAATAAAACATAAAATGTATTTATACAGACATAAAAATCCTTTTCCTAGGCTAATAGGGTGAATTTCCATAACTGGTGCCGCCTGTGCCACAATCAATCCTACAACCCGTAGAAGGTTTGTACAGGCCGTACCTGCTTCCCATATGTTCTTGACTGGCTAAAATGTAACTAATTTTTGGACCTTGGTATGACTCGTACATGCTTCCCACGAGTCATAATGTGCTTCTGTGGTCTAAATCTGAGAATTCTGAAGATTTCTGAAGATTGTCACGAGTGTGATGGTACCACTCGTACCTTGCCTCCACGACTCGTACTGTATATTCGTAGCAAGAGTCATCCTCTTATGAAATTCTTCTGAACTTTATCACAAATCAGCACTACAATTCGTCCCATTGTTGTATGACTCGTATTGAGAGCCATATGATGCACTCTTTCCAATTCAGCCTTCTAAAACTCTTCACCGCCTTCAGTACGATTAGTGGCATCATCCTACGAATCATATTGAGATTGCAATTTTAGCCCATTTCCAGCATTCTTAGGCTATCTTTTGCACATTCTTTCTCCAACACCTATTTATCCTATAACCAAAGAAAAACTGCCTTATGTCCATATAAACACACCTTAGTCTATGCTATTTTCTCAATTTTGAGTGTCGAAGTATTGTACACTCATAGAACATCAACACCCTCAACTTAAGACTTTTACATGTCCTCAGTCAAATAAAAGAAAAACTAAATACGATGCTCAGCTAGAAAATAAACCTAGGATATTATAGCCAATACCAAACAAAATTTCCACTATACATCCAACAACCTTTTGACCCTCCCTTTCTAAACCAATATCAGGTAATGCATCACAAGAAACCACAAAACATGATAAACAGAGATCAAGGATTGTCATCTAGTCATCAACAAGTAATCTAGTCATTGCCAATGCTTTTCACACAGACCAATGGTAAAATCAAACACAACCCATATACCCTCACAGTAAATAAAGTCCCCACTCACAAATTTAGTCAAATATAGAATGGGACTGATCAAATGAGACTCTCGTCCTCATAAAGAAGTTCCAAGTACTGTGTATCAGATACCATATGCTTGCCCTTATTTTCTCGACTTCGGTCGGTCAGATGGTCAGGTTAATATCACTATAGGACTTGGTATGGCTTTTAATGAAGGGTTTAGGGTTGGACATGATAAATATTGGATCTTTTAAAGTGACTAATCCTTCCTTGGCACTACATACACATGGCTCCACCATTACACCTATTTCACATACACATGGCTCCACCATTACACCTATTTCACCCTTTTTTCACTTTTCCTTCTTTTTCTTCCCTTTTAACCTTTTTCATGTATTTTTTATGAGTATGGTGTGTTTTCAACCCTTTTCAAGCATTATTCTATTTTTGACTTTTCTTTTTTTATTTTTCATTTCTTTTTCTTTTGTCACACCACACCTCATTTTTCACCTTTTCTCTTTTCTCTCCCTTTTTCACCTTCCCACTATTTAAGCACCCCTACTCTAGCCACCCTCAACTTAGGCATTTTTCCTATGTTCAGGTTCAGAATGTTGAAGGAAGGACCAGGGCCAAAACAAGTTTATTATAAAGAATGGGTATGGTTCATTGACTAATTAAAGAAAAATGGTCTACTTGGGGCTCAAAACTGGAATCAAGGGATTCATTTTATTTTGGTAGGGTAATTAAGGTAAAAAGTGGACTTCACAAAAATGGCCTATGATTATATCCTAAGCAATCATCCTAAACCTATGCAAAGACTAACCAGGAAAGTTCAAGATCGTCAACACAGTACTGAACTAAGTATCAAAATCTCACTCACTCATGGCACATGAATTATATTTGTTTACCTGTCTAGTTTAAGATGTCTTAACAAAACTACTTATGCAAATACTCTAAATGACATCAAAAAATCCACAGAAATCATACATGTAGTCACAAATACATAGCTAATATATCAAAAAAAATTTAAAACAGGGTCAAATTTTACAAAAAATGAAAACTAGTGCATTTTCATTGGCTGAGTACTCCTAAGCTACTTTTTAATTAAACAAAAATCACAACATATAAAAACTATCCTAAAAACATGCCAATTCTAATAGATAGCATGCCCAAGGGAAAAGAAACATGGAAATAAAAACCCTCAGACTAATCCACAAAGTCCGAAAATTGCAAGTACACCCCCTCCCTTTTTTTATAAGTGCGCTTCGTCCCCGAAGCGTGAATTACAAGAACAGAAGGAAAGGAACATACCTGTGGCACTCTAAGCGCTCTTGTCATCCTGCAAAGGAGATACCTCCGCTGTAATTGTGGTGCTAGCGGTGGCCAGCGTACTCAATGAAGTATCCACAGGATGACTGGTTACCCCCTTAATAGTCTTGGCCACTTCTACAACCTCTGTGTTAATCGAGGTTGAAGGTGGCTCGCCTGAAGGGTCCCGGCCACTAGCAAGATCGGCCTGAGCCATGGTGGAGCTGACTGCTCCTCTAGCTTGCTCCTGTAGCTTTGAAAAATGTGAGTCATGAGTCTGCAGGCTCTCTTCTCTAGCCCACTTGCGTTCTCGTCTCTCCTTCTTCCTTCTCTTCCTCAAACTCTCCTCTCCAACATTCCTCGGAAGCTCTTTTCTTTCCTTTTTCTCCAGCATCTTTCATCGGCTCCCAATAAGCTGCCAAATTAATCTCCTCATCTGGCTATTCATCAAGTTCTGGAAGAATGGGGGCTGCTATGACTTATGGTTGTCATGATGACAACTTGGCTCTGAAGAGGCCCCAACTCCTCACAGAGACTACTGGTATCTGTCTGCTCTGCCATACACATGTTGAACTAGCTCTAAAATCCATGCAAGCGAGCATGTAAGGCCTGAGCTATTGTGTCTATCTCTACTTTGACCCATGGCTTCACATTTTCCATCATAGCTTGAATTTTTCTTTCAGCCGTGGTCAACCTTTTGGCCAATTTCTAAAGAATTTCCTAGGGCACTAAGACATACCTTCCTGGAGTTTGAGTCTGCAGACTAGGTAGTGGTGTAGCTGAAGTGCCAGGAGCTGCTGCAGAATGACCGGCATCTGTAGCCGGTGTCTCGCTCTGCTCCAGTAAGGTGGGGGCATTCACCTGTGCGCCCCCTGCTGGGTCGACCCATGGAACTGCTGTGGGAAGCCAAGATCGGCTCACCAGGTTCATTTCATCCCAAATGAGGATGATTTCCTCTATCCGCTGCCCTCCGATCAGATGCTCCTCACCCCATCATATTAGCACCCCTGCAACTGTGCATTGTCTGAGTACAAGACTCCGGAATGGGATGGTAGTGCTCAATCCCACTACCCGGTCTTGTATATCCTCTAAAATTATCCTCGGGATGCTGATTGGATATCAGGACATGAGGCATGCCACTAAAATTGCTATGTCTGCACTCAATGTGTTGTTGTTGACTGTGGGTGGTAACTGGTGGTATACTAGTGTCTAGCATGCTTTTGCTATGAAGTTATGTGAATTATTTATAACCTGCTTTCCACCAGTAACCCACTCAGCTTCCTCCTTATCCTCAGTAATGACACTCACCAACCATTGCAGCTGCCTCTGCCTTTCCTCCAAACCCAACTACCTGATTTGCTTCATTGCCTCCACCCTGTACTCATACTCTGGCATCATTCGTGTAGGAAAGAAGTTTGATCCATACAGAACCCGAGAGATGGTTCGCTCTAATATGTCTATGTCTCGTCCTCGGACCAAGACACTCTGTAGTTGGGACTGGTCTTTTACTTTCTGCCCCTCTTTAGCCTTTTGTTCCATGATGGCCAAATAGTTAGCATAGAACTCCCGAACCAATTCTGCGGTATACTGAGCTGGAGTCTTGGCCATCCATTCGAAGCCGTAGAAGCTGAATATCCACTTCATCTCCTCAACATCATTCAGTGAGTTTGTGAGGATTCGTGGTTCTTCCTAGATGCTCCGCCTTGGCTTGTTTTTGGCGGTGAGAGAAATGCCTTGCCCATAAATTTCTCTAGCTCCTGGCATTCTCCACCACACCGATCTAGCCTCATATCAGTTGAAAGGGTTTGTGCACATATGGTTAAGCAATGGAAGGATAGTGGGGTAGTTGGAGCAAGCCCTATTGGTTGGGATGAGTTTCATTCGCTTTTTTAGATCGGTTCCTCCCTCGTGAGGTAAGGAAGATCAAAGCGGCTGAGTTTGTGAACTTAGAGCAAGGAAAGATGATAGTTCAGGCGTATGCATTGGAGTTCACATGCTTGTCCAAGTATGCACCGGAGATGGTGTCAGATCAAAGGGCTGAATGAGGCAGTTCATGCATGGGGTAACGGACAACCTAGTCAAGGATTGATGGATCGTGATGCTTCATTAGGATATTGACCTTGCTTAGATAGTCATGTACACCCAATAGATCGAGGTAGTACAAATCAATGAGCGGGAGAGAGAGGTTAAGAGGGCTAGTACTGATAGCTTCGGATTCTCCCAACAGAGACCTAGTGAGCACCGTCGGCAGTCTCACCAGAGATCATCCGCCCCAGCACCTTTGGCTATAAGTGTTCCTTCCAGATCCAAGCGTGATTAGAGGAGAAGACCATCAGGCTGTAGAGGCCAAACTAGTAGACCCACAGGAGACCAGCCCTCTACAGTATAGTAAATATGGCCGGAGACACATGGGTTAGTGCCTAGAAAGTTCAGGTGCTTCTTTCAATTTTGGGAAGCCCAGACATATGCTTAGACACTATCCCGACACCTAGACAGGGCCATGATAGGGGCCGTGGCCCAACTTCCAGTTCAACAGCTCAGCAGGGAGCATCTACTAGTGCAGGTGGTGGTTAGCGCTAGAACAGATTCTATGCCCTAGCATCCAGTCAGGAGTAGGAGGTCTCCCAAGATGTAGTCACTAGTATGTTATGAGTATTCCACCTTGATGTATATGCATTGTTAGATCCGGGAGCTATCTTATCTTTTGTGACGCCTATGTTTCTAGTAGTTTCTGATTCAATCTCGAAATCTTGTCAAAACCCTTCTCAGTCTCTACTCCAGTCGATGATTCAATTATAGCTAGATGGGTACATAGAAATTTCCCTGTTACAGTACTTCAAAAATTCACCTCAACAGATTTAGTAGAATTAGCCATGACCGAGTTTTATGTTATCCTCAGCATGGATTGGTTATATGCATTTTATGACTCAGTTAATTGTAGAACCCATGCAGTAGAGTTCAGATTTCTGGGTGAGCCAGTCCTAGAGTGGAAGGGTAGTTTAGCTTTTCCTGTAGGTCACTTCATTTCCTACCTTAAGCCAGAAAGATGATTTCTAGATGTTGTGTATACCATCTAGTAAGGGTCAAGGATGCTACATCTGAAACCCCGACTATCCAGTCAGTTCCTGTAGTGTGTGAGTACCCAAAAGTTTTCCCAAATGATTTACTAGGAATCCCTCCCAAGTGAGAGATCAATTTGGTATTGACCTTCTTCCCGATATGCGGCCTATATCTATTTCTCCTTACAGAATGGCTCAAGCTGAGCTAAAAAAGTTGTAGGATAAGTTGAAGGACCATTTAGAAAAGGGATTCATTAGACCTAGAAACTCCCCATGGGGTGCACCAGTTCTCTTTGTCCGCAATAAGGATGATTCTCTTCGCATGTGTATTGATTATCGATAATTGAATAAGGTCACAATCAAGAATAGATATCCTCTTCGTATGATTGATGATTTGTTTGACCAGCTTTAGGGTGCTCAGTTCTTTTCAAATATAGACCTCAGATTTGGATACCATCACCTTAGGGTTTGGAAGAGAGACATTCAGAAAAAAGCCTTCAGAATTCGGTATGGTCACTATTAGTTTGTAATTATGTCTTTTGGACTAACAGATGCTCCTGCAGCTTTTATGGATTTTATGAACAGGGTGTTCAAGCCATACTTGGATATGTTCGTAATTGTGTTGATAGATGACATCATAATATACTCTTGGAACGAGGAGGAGCATGCCTCTTATTTGAGGGTGGTGCTACAGATTTTGAAGGATCGTCAGTTGTATGCTAAGTTTAGTACATGTGAGTTTTGGTTGAACTTAGTGGCGTTTTTAGGTCATATGGTGTCACATGAGGGTGTACAGGTAGACTCTCAAAAGATAGAAGCGGTGAAGAATTGTGCTTGACCGGTGAATCCTTAAGATATCAGGAGTTTCTTGGGTTTAGCTGGTTATTATCGGAGATCTTTTGAGGGGTTTTGATCCATTGCAGCCCTGTTCACTAGGTTGACCTAGAAGAAAGTGAATTTTAAATGGTTAGAGGTCTGTGAGAAGAGCTTTCAAGAGTTGAAGACTCGACTCACCTCAGCACCGGTGTTGACCCTTCCTGAGGGTTCCAAAGGATTTGTGGTATATTGTGACACCTCGAGGATCGGCCTTGGTTGTGTACTTATGCATCACGGTGATGTTATAGCCTATGCTTACAGGAAGCTGAAAGTCTATGTAAGGAATTATTCGACTCATGATCTCGAGCTAGCAGCGATAGTATTTTCCTTGAAGATTTGGAGACACTATTTGTACGGGGTCCAATTAGATTTGTTTATGGACCACAAAAGCTTACAATGCATGTTCTCCCAAAAGGATTTGAATCTACGTCAGCAGAGGTGGTTGGAACTTCTTAAAGATTATGATATGAGTGTCCTTTACCATTCGGGTAAGGCTAATGTGGTAGCAGACGCTCTTAGTAGGCTTTCTATTGAGAGTGTGTCCCACGTAGATGACGGGAGGAAGGAGCTAGTGAAGGATGCGCATCAACTTTCATGGTTGGGAGTTCATATAGTTGACTCAACCGATGGTAGAGTTATTATTCAGAATGGATTAGAATCATTATTAGTGACAGATGGCAAAGCTAGACAGGACAATGATCCTATTTTGGTGAAGTTAAAGGAAGCTATTCAGAATCAGAAGGTGGAGGTCTTCTCCAAATGGGGAGATGGTGTGCTTTTATATCAAGGTCGTTTATGTGTTTCAGATGTGGATGACTTGAGAGATCGGATGTTGCACAAGGCTCATGGTTCCGGATACTCTATACATCTAGGTGCCACAATGATGTACTTGTCACGCCCCGCTTTGGGAGGCATGACTGGCACCTGGTGCCCTACTAAGACCTAGACTGCTGGACTGCTGAGCCTAGGCACTTTTGGTGCTAGGCTGGCTCTAACTCTAGGTTCATGGAACCAACAGGGTATATAATGACTGTAAATACAGCCTTCGGCCGACTAGGCCGACTGTAAGAAAGCAACAGTTAAGTAGAACAATAGTAGTATGAAGGAACCTATGCGGGATGACAAGGCCACCATGCTGTCTAGTTACTTCTGAATCAAGAAAACAGGTGCTAAACTGCTACGTGACCGACAAGGTCACCACTACCAACTGAATAAGTCCCCACACGACCATCATAAACAAACTAAAACATACAAACCGCCTCACACGACCGGTACAGCTAACCACAGGGAATATACAATCTGCAAGCCTCTAAGAATACTGATAAGATGGTCGGGACAAGGCCCCGGCCTACCCATACTATACAACAAAAAAAAAGGAATAAACCTCTAGCTATCTAACTCCGGATGACAGGAGCTGATGACTCTGTGTGCTGGCTGGAATTACGAGGGATTGACTCCTCATCTATGAGTACCTGCAGGCAAGTAATACAGCGCCCCCAAACGGCCGTCAATACCACTGGTACCGAGTATGCAAAGCAAACTAAACATAACTGAAGATAAGCAATAAATTGGTAGTTACTAAAATGACAGAGGATAGCTAAAACGTTTTGGAATAGCAGAATCTGTATCGAGCTTAACTGTACTGGAAAGAAGATAAGAATCATACCTGTCGACACGACGTCCTGCTATTTATCAACTTAATGAGAAGCATATATATATATATATATATATATATATAGCATACAAGAACCTATACCATCCCCCATAAGCCGGAAGGTGCCAATCAACACGCAATCTATATACCCCTACCCGGGTCAAACCATCCAAAAATAAATTCAGTCCACTCACCTAATAACTACGAGCACCCCGCCGACCCCCTGGGTATGCAGCTTCGGCTCTCTGGGCCCCTGACTATGACTGTATCTGAGTCCGGAGGACTCCTGTAACTGCAATCTGAGATCTGTATCTGTTATCTATAATCTGTGCCCTGGGTGCAAGCGCTCGACAGGGTATACTATAATGCTGATTAGCCTGCTATGGGGAATGCTGCATCCCATCTTCGTCCTACTGCGGATGGCATGCCACTCCTTGGAGTGACATATCCTCACCCTCTGGCGGGCGAGTCGACACAACTATTAACCCTGGAGCGGCAAGAAAGCTCTAAGGGTGCCCACATAACACCATCAGGTGTCAACAAACAACAATAATCACATATAACATGTATAATAAATCTGATATTAGTGTTGATGTTTTGATATTCTATTCTGATTCTCTGGCTGAATTAAACTGAATCTGGTACTGAGTCTGAAATAATATCTCGCGGTTTAATACTGATTTACTGACTTTTATTCTGAATATGGCATAGCAATACAAAAATACTTAATACTCGGCTTCTAGAACTTTCTTCTGAAATTTATTCTATTTTTCTATACTAGAATTACTAACTTGCCGAAGAAACTGGCTTTACATACCTTAGTTGTCGGTTTTCCGGCTAACTGGCTTAATTCGGCCAATATTCAGCTATTTCTTCCAACTGCGTTCATTTTCATAGCAATTAGAACCAAATTCATCAATATTCCAGAAGAAAATGTTTCTTTGAATATATATATAGCCCAAACTTTGACTTATCGGAAAACAGCCAAAACGCTATTTCTCAGATGTCCAAAAGGGAGAAATGCTCGCTTTAGGTTTAGGAGTATATTGACACTAATTTGGAGCAATTCCACTTACCTTAGTTCGGTAGGACGATGATTCGCCGGTCGAATTTCACGAAACTAACTCCGCAGGAATTCTCTCTGCAACTTTATACTTCAGTATCCAGGGTTAATTTGAGTTTGGACCGCATTTGACAGCGTAATCGGATGAATTTTATATTGAAACCTCGTTCTTCTTTGTTCTCTATTCCGTTTCTAGAAATAAGAATGGAAAATGAAGTTAAAAACCGAAGTGGGGCTTTATATAGTGGAGCCTGGACAGGCCCTCCGTGGCACGTTGGCCATCGCGGAGGGGCAGCCTCTGTGGCACGTTGCCATCGTGGAGGGGAAGCCTCCATGACACACTGCCTGTCGCGAAGTGGCTTTGCCCGACTTCCTCGTTAAGTTGCATTTGTCGAATGCGATTTATAAGTCGCATTTGCCTTGCCATGCTCCGACTTGGCGCTTGTCTGGTCTTCCCCCGGGCCTTTTCCTAGAATGTATGGCATTCTAAAACTCTTAACGAACATGCAAATAGGCCATATAAAAATGATAATAATTTAAGGGGTGTAACATCCTCCCCCCCTTAAGAACATTCGTCCTCGAATGTAAACTTCTACTTAAAAGAATTCCAACTTACTTGATTTATTCTTGAAAAATTTCGGCAGAGTCTCCCCTTTAATATGGACTATCTCAAAAATCCTGAAACGTAGAAAAGTCCAATACAGGTACTCCACACAACACTAGTATTCATCACAAAAGCCAGGTATTTCATTTATTCACATAATATAAGGCAATTCATAAAACAACAATACTAACGTACCTATGGTTGATTATATCTGGAAAAGTTGAGGATATCTGACTTTCATATCTTCTTCTGCTTCCCAAGTCATCTCTTCTCGGTTCCTGTTACGCCATAAAACTTTAACAGAAGCAATATCTTTAGTTCTCAACCTGCGAATCTGCCTGTCTAGTATGGCTACTGGAACCTCTTCATAAGCCAGCTCTTCTTTAACCTGGACATCCTGAACTAGGACAACTCTAGAGGGGTCTCCTATATATTTCCTCGGCATGGACACGTGGATAACTGGATGGACAGACTCTAATTCTTAAGGCAAGTTCAACTCATATGCCACTTGGCCTATTCTTCGACGGATCTGATAAGGCCCAACAAATCTCGGGCTGAGCTTACCTTTCTTGCCGAATCTCATCACCCCTTTAATTGGAGAAACTTTCAAAAAAACCCAGTCATTCACATTGAATTCCAGGTTTCTCATCGCACATCAGCATACGATTTCTGGCGGCTCTGAGCAGTCAGTAGGTGTTCTCTGATAAGATTTACCTTTTCCCCTGACCGATGAATAATATTCGGCCGAATCAGTGCTAACTCTCCTACTTCAAACCAACCAACGGGCGATCTGCATTTTTGCCCATACAAAGCCTCATAGGGCACCATCTGGATAGCTGAGTGGTAACTATTGTTATAAGCAAACTCAATAAGTGGTAGGTGCTTATCCCAGCTACCTCCAAAGTCCAATACACACGCTCGTAACATATCCTCGAGCGTTTGAATAGTGCGTTCTGCCTGCCCATCTGTCTGAGGGTGGAATGCTGTGCTCAGATTGATCTGTGTTCCCAGGCCTCTCTGAAATGATTGCCAAAATTTAGCTGTAAATTGCGCCCCTCTGTCAGAGATAATGGATACTGGAACACCGTGCAGTCTGACTATTTCTCTGATATACAATTCAGCATAATCTTCGGTAAAGAAAGTAGCCCTTACTGGCAGAAAATGGGCTGATTTTGTCAGTCTATCAACAATTACCCAAATCGAGTCATTCCTATGCCTGGTACGGGGTAATCCTGCTACAAAATCCATATTTACTGCTTCCCACTTCCAAAAAGGCACAACTATGTCTTGAGTCAATCCGCCTGGTTTCTGGTGTTCAGCTTTACTTGTTGGCAGTTAGGACACTAAGCTACGAATTCTGCTATTCCCTTCTTCATTCCTGGCTACCGGTAGATTTCTTTCATATCATGGTACATTTTAGTCGAACCTGGATGGAGTGAATGATGAGCATAGTTTACCTTTCCCATAATCTACTGGTGAAGTCTTGCAACGTCTGGAACGCAAAGGCGATCTTTATATCTCAACACTCCGTCCTTGGTTAGCTGAAAACTCTGCTCGCATGCCTCAGTCTACTGGAACTTTGTTGTTTCCTACATCAGTTTAGTCAAAGGTACTGCAAAAGTTGAAAATCCTTCCATACACCTTCTGGAGTACCCGGCTAACCCCAGGAAACTGCGTGCCTTGGTCGGAGTGGTAGGTCTGGCCATGTTTTCACTGCTTCTATTTTCTGTGTATCTATCTATATACCAACCTCCGACACAATGTGACCAAAAAGACTACTAAATTCAGCCAAATTAACCTTTAGAGAAATTGGCACGTAATTGACGATCATATTGATTTATCATACCGGAGAAACTGAAAAGTAATCTCTCTGTATAACTAGAGCTTATCTAGCCTTATGTCCCACATGCTAATGCCACTCACTACTAGGATAATCTGTATGACTGTCTGCACACCATGTGCATGTATCTGATAAGAGGATCCTGATAGTGATCATGATCTCTAATAATCTGGCTGAATAACTGAATGGCTGGGCTGAAGAACCCGAATGTTGAAGTAGTCTAACAATGCTCTGAATGTCCCACTCAGACATCTGTAGCTCATGCATAACTACAGAGTTATGGACAGCTAACTGCTTTGTTCTTCTAGTTGAACAACTGTAGAGCTGGGCTTAGTCAAATTTACTCTCAGGCGATCCGTCCCTAGATCTTCATAGGGAACCCACCGATTTCCTTGTCTTAGTAAACACTGTTCTAGAAGAGTACTACCAATTCCTCATGCCTGGTTCGTATCCACTAGGATCTATACTACTGTACTAGGAAATTCTCAGTCTTTTGGGTAACTTTGTAAAGACTGGCCCCCCCTCCTGGGATTCTATATACCTGAACATTTTACGAGAACTGGCTAGGGTACTGGCCCGTCACTGCTACTGTTGTGGACCCTTCCTTGGGGTACTCACAGTTTTGTCTGACTGGGAGGACTTACGGGCATGCGGGGTATCCTACATGATAACTGCTAGGTCGACTAAGGCTAACTCTCACCTACAAGGCTGGAAAAATGATGTACGACCACTTAACATACTGGAGAATTCTGGTGTTGCTAACCTCTAGAATATGCTTAGTCAGTCTCTATTTCTGGTTCTGGCACAGGCGATAACGTTACTGGTCTTTAAGGATGCTTCCCTGCTAATACAGGCGCCAGCTGGTCGTTAGACCATCTAACTGCGCCCATATCGTCATCCACCTGATTCAGGCTACTTACTCTTGTGAGCTTCTGAAGTCTAGATCTAGCAACAATCATATAAGTCCATTAACTCAATAAACTGAGAACTGAGAAAGTTTCTATGGCTTCATACGTGAATCACACTTAACCTGCCCCTTCTCTCTTTTTCTTTTTGGTGAGGGATCCTGCAGTACAATCTGTATATACTTCCTAGTAGCTAACTAGAATCTGTGTCACTGTAACCCCTATTGGCAGCTACTCACAACATATCTGATATCCGTATATACGTATCAACAACTACGTACAATACATACTGAATTTTGTAGTGATATGTAATCTCTGACATGCTTTATTGAATTTCATACTGCACATGATATACTGCTTCTATAGTCTAATGATATCTCCTGTCCTCTCGTACCATTTCATTGGATTTCCGTCCCATTCTAGAAGCAACAAACACATGCACTTTAGCTATGATCTGCTATTTTAAATTTCGCCACTCTTACAATGTGGGATCAACATCCGCACCTTATGGCCTTACTTGGCATTAAATTAAGGGCCTGTGACTGTCTGTTGAACCTTGCCTCTAGGCCACACTATATTAGAGTCTCCAAGTCGGCACCCTCTTACCTTCTCCATAGGCGGACGTACCGCAACATTCTAAACTACAATCTTACTATCTCTTAACTGTCAGTCCGAGGCTTAGTCCTTAATACACAATATTCTCTCAATCTGGAGGTGATTCTAATTTCCCCTCAAAATCTGGTATTCCTGCTTATTCACCTTATCTTCCTTAAATTGAGCTCTGGGGTTCAAGGTACCTTCCTTACATTGTCAGTAAGGTTATTGATCTCGAGCAAAATAGCATGCCCGAGTGATGCTTTATAACTTAGTTTTGTCTTGCTCATCGACTTAATTATATGCATTCTCACGTAATTTTATGTAAATGTGAATATACACACTAATGAACATGATTAGTTCTTGTTTTGGTAGGTTTCGAATGAATTTGAGGGATTAATCCATGAGTTGGTGAAGTGGAGGCATGGAATAAGAATAAAAACGCGAACGTCGGCAAGGAGGATGCGCGAAATAGCCCACCTACGTGTTGGCAACATGCCACGGCAGGCAGGCTGCACAACCAAGGCCGTGACACGCCACCTAGCGTGCTGCACAAGCAGCGTGACACGCTGCCAATGCGGCAAGGGGCTTCCTGGCGACGGTTTTGTGAGTTTCCAGTGTGCATTCGCGTTACCTCAGTGTCACGGAGGCAGTGCTCCGAGATACACTCCGTGACATGGAGCCATTCCACGACAGGCATAATTTTGTACAATTCTCATTTACTATAAATAGGTCCCTTAGCTCCTAAAATCATTTTTGTCACGATTTTATTCTGAAAAAACCACGTAGGAGTGAAGGGAGAAGTGGGAGAACTCACCTAGGGTTCATCAATTTCATCCTCTCATCTACCAATTCTTGTAAGTATGTTACTTTAACAATGTTTTCTTGTAATTTTACGAACTTGAATGGCTAGAACCCTTCCTCTAGGGTTGAAGCCATGAGTTATGAGTGTGTCTTTACGAATTTTCTTTGGAATTAAGTTATTGACTGTTGTTTTGTCTCGCATTCTTAATTATGGTTGTTTTTATGATTGATCACCATGAAAATACATGCGTTAAACTTAGGCAAATGCTTGAGAAAGAAAACCTAGGGAAGAACATAAGAATGTAAGAAGAAAGTTCTAGTCTTTTGATAAGATTTTGTGGTTAGAATAGAAATATACCTAATACCTTGCTTGGTTGATAAAATGGGAAGAGAGAAAGACACCGGCTTAGATTTGTCACTTCACCACTCAAAGAAGTAGTTGTGAAGCTAAGTTTGATTAAATGGTTGGAGGTACAAAAGTACCCTAATCAATGGCATAACCCCATAAACCACATCCACGTAGTTAATTGCCCACGAACTAGAATTAGCATCCTCGCTCACAATGTAGTAGTGAGGCTAGTTTGTCGTGTTTAGAGGTTCAGAAAACCATGAACATGCAATTCTAATTATGTGAGACGACCATTGATAGTTTCATACTTAATCCATTGCAAATTGTAGTATCGCATGATTCTCCGTCTTTAACTCTATGTTGCTCCTTGAATGAATTCAGAGTATTTCATTGACCACAATTTGACTTAATTAAACTCTATCGAAAACTTGTATAATCAACACTTTCGGGATTTAATATCACACTTGAGCTTGATAGTTAGCTGAATTGGTCCAGTCCCTGTGGGTTCGACATCCGGCTCTTAAAAAGGGCCATTATATTACTTGTATGACCCGTACACTTGCGGGACCAACAGTTATCAATCAATTTTCAACCTATACTTCTTCTGGCTTGCAGTCGGACCCATCTTATTCATATAACCTCCCTATCTTTCGATATCACAACTAAGATTATAACTATTATCTTGCAGACATATCCTTCCGTCGTTAGCATGCTACGGCGGATCCAGGCTTTTTTGACTTAAACTCGACTTTACTGGAATTCTATCACTAACGGATCTCCTATGCCCACTTCAAGTAAGCTAGTAGTCTTACTTGCTCTTCTGACTTATTACCGTGAGGGTCCGCACAACTTACGTAATCATAGGGATCCTTACTCTTTCTAACACTTTTTGGAATCAACTAATCCATCTTCACTTACTGCTTACCTTAGGCAACATCGCGTCAATCATTATGCCCCTTTGCTATATTGGGATCAAAACTAAGAGGTGAGAATAGCCTTTTCTTACTGCAACGAAATGGAAACATGGAACTGTACCACATCTAAAAAGATGAAGGTGGGAATCCTGCATTTCCCTCTCTTCCTCACATCTATCCGATAATCTAATATTATCTGTCATCTTAATCAGATCTTGTATATCTAACAAATAAATCAACTAGTATATACACTATGCTTCTGACTTCCTATTCTAAAGTTATAGAGATATACTGGGGATGGTACCGATAGAGGTATCACATTGGGAGGTCCCTAATACCTCCTCCTACTGCTGTAGTTACCCTGCAACTGGCTGGTGCCCTCTCCTGCTACTATATCTGATCTTCTGCTTGTGATAGGGTATCGCTGATCTGACTCGTATCTGTATTAAATGAGTATGATAAGATTTTGGGACTCAACCCTATACTCTACCGCTCTACAGCACGACTGAATAGGAAGAAAGAGTAACTATCCTATTATGCCTTGCAGCCTCCTGCCTATAGTATGTGGTGCACAACACATCCATAGAAAAGACTCTACTTAGAACGGCTCGCAGACTCCCTGGGATACGACCTGCTCTGATACCAAGTTTGTCATGCCCCGCTTTGGGAGGCATGACTGGCACCTGGTGCCCTACTAAGACCTAGACTGCTGGACTGCTGAGCCTAGGAACTTCTGGTGCTAGGCTGGCTCTAACTCTGGGTTCATAGAACCAATGGGATATATAACGACTGTAAATACAGCCTCCGGCCGACTAGGGCGATAGCCAGTTGTAAGGAAGCAACAACTAACTAGAACAACAATAGTATGAAGGAACCTATGCGGGCCGACAAGGCCACCATGCTGTCTAGTTACTTCTTGATCAGGAAAACAGGTGCTAAACTGATACGTGACCAATAAGGTCACCAATACCAACTAAATAAGGCCCCACACGACCATCATAAACAAACTAAAACATACACATGGCCTCACACGACCGGTACAGCTAACCACTGGGAATATACAATCTGCAAGCCTCTAAGAATACTGATAAGATGGTCGGGACACGGCCCCGGCCTACCCATACTATACAACAAAAGAAAAGGAATAAACTTCTAGTTGTCTAGCTCCGGATGACAGGACCTGATGACTCTGTGTGCTGGTTGGAATTACGAGGGATCAGCTCCTCTTCTATGAGTACCTATAGGCAAGTAATACAGCGCCACTGGTACCGAGTATGCAAAGTAAACTAAACATAACTAAAGATAAGCAATAAATTGGAAGTTACTGAAATGAAAGAGGATAGCTAAAACTGTCTGGAATAGTAGAATCTGTATCGAGCTTAACTATACTGGAAAGAAGATAAGAATCATACCTGTCGACGAGGCGTCCTGCTATTTATCAACTTAATGAGCAATATATATATATATATATATATATATATATATATATATAGATATAGCATACAAGAACCTATACCAGCCCCCATAAGCCGGAAGGTGCCAATCAACACGCAATCTATATACCCCTACCCGGGTCAAACCATCCAAAAATAAATTCACTCCACTCACCTAATAACTATGAGCACCCCGCCGGCCCCCTGGGTATGCAGCTTGGGCTCTCTGGGCCCCTGACTATAACTGTATCTGAGTCCAGAGGACTCCTGTAACTGTAATCTGAGATCTGTATCTGTAATCTGTGCCCTGGGCGCAAGCACTCGACAGGGTATACTATAATGCTGATCAACCTGCTATGGGGAATGCTGCATCCCATCTTCGTCCTACTGCGGATGGCATGCCACTCCTTGGAGTGACATATCCTCACCCTCTGGCGGGTGAGTCGACACAGCTATTAACCCTGGGGTGGCAAGGAAGCTCTAAGGGTGCCCACATAACACAATTAGGTCTCAACAAACAACAATAATCACATATAACATGTATAATAAATCTGCTATTACTGTTAATGTTTTGATATTCTATTCTAATTCTCTCGCTTAGTTAAACTGAATCTGGTACTGAGTCTGAAATAATATCTCACGGTTTAATACTGATTTACTAACTTTTATTCTGAATATGGCATAGCAGTACAAACATACTTAATACTCGACTTTTGGAAATTCCTTCTGGAATTTATTCTATTTTACTATACTACAATTAGTAACTTGCCAAAGAAACTGGCTTTACATACCTCAGTTGTCGGTTTTTCGGCTAACTGGCGTAACTCGGCCAATATTCAGCTATTTCTTCCAACTGCATTCATTTTCATAGAAATTAGAACCAAATTCATCAATATTCCGGAAGAAAATGCTACTTTGAATATATATATAGCCCAAACTTTAACTTATTGGAAAACAGCCGAAAACTCGCTATTTCTCTGAGTCCAGAAGGGAGAAATGCTCACTTTAGTGTTAGGAGTATATTGACGCTAATTTGGAGCAATTCCACTAACTTTAGCTCAGTAGGACGATGATTCACTGGCCAAATTTCACGAAACTAACTCCGCAGGAATGCTCTCTACAGCCTTATACTTCAGTATCCAGGGTTAATTTGAGTTTGGACCGCGTTTGACGGCGTAATCGAATGAATTTTATATTGAAACTCATTCGTCTCTGTTCTCTGTTCGGTTTCTGGAAATAAGAATGGAAAATGAAGTTAAAAATCGAAGTGGGGCTTTATATAGTGGAGCCTGGACAGGCCCTCCGTGGCACGTTGGCCATCACGGAGGGGCAGCCTCCGTGGCACGTTGCCATCGCGGAGCGGAAGCCTCCATGACACGCTGCTTGTCACGGAGGGGCTTTTCCGGACTTCCTCTTTAAGTTGCATTTGTCGAATGCGATTTATAAGTAGCATTTGCCTTGCCATGCTCCGACTTGGCGCTTGTACGGTCTTCCCCCGGGCCTTTTCCTAGCATGTATGGCATTCTAAAACTCTTAACGAACATGCAAATAGGAAATCTAAAAATGTCAAGAATTTACGGGGTGTAACAATACTGTGACCTGTAGGAAGTCTATTGGTGGAATGGCATGAAGAAGGACATAGCAGAATTTGTGGCTAAGTTTCCAAATTGTCAATAGGTGAAGGTTGAGCATCAAAGACCTGGAGGTATGCTTCAAGATATTAGTATCCCTACTTGGAAGTTGGAGGATATCAATATGGACTTGATCACAAGGTTGCCTTATACTTTCCAATAGTATGAATCTATTTGGGTGGCTATGGACAGGTTGACTATGGCAGCTAATTTCTTACCGATCAAAACTACCAGTTCAACAGAGGATTATGCTAAGTTGTACATTTTGGAGTTAGTTCAGTTGCATGGAGTGCCATTGTCCATCATAATAGATAGAGGTACTCAGTTTACCTCCTAGTTTTGGAGATCATTTCAAAAGGGACATGGTACTCAAGTCAAGCTTAGCACAGCATTTCAGCCGCAAATAGATGGTCAGGCGGAGCGGACCATTCAGAATCTTGATGATATGTTGAGAGCATGTATGATTGATTTGAAGGGAAGTTAGGATGGCCATTTGCCTCTCATTGAGTTTTCTTATAACAACAGCTACCATTCCAGCATGCAGATGGCTCTGTTTGAGGCTCTTTATGGGCGAAGATGTACATCGCCTATTGGTTTGTTTGAAGTCGGTGAAGCTGCGGTGATAGGTTTATATTCTGTCCATGAGGCTACAAAAAAAGTTCATCTTATAAGGGGTGGTTGAAAATAGCTCACCATTTCCAAAAGTCTTATGCGGATATGAGGGGGAGAGAACTTGAGTTTGAAGTTGATGATTGGGTGTTTCTAAAGGTGTCTCTGTCACGACCCGATTGAAGGCCCGGATCGTAGACACGAGACAAGGGACCCAGAGAGACCCCAAGTCAACCCAAGGCATAAGCATACATCTAAATCAATATATATATACACTAAAGAATCAACGATATAAACTCAGCGAAAGTCTAACTCAACATAACGTCAGAATAAGCATCTGAATCTAAACACATACAAAACCTTAAAAGCCTCTAGTCTGGATGAGTTGATGGGACAAGAACCTTACTAACTCAACAATGTTGAAGCTGAAAATATGTAAGGAAACTGAAAGTATAGCCCTCGAAGGATGAGGACTCACCTACCATGTAGGTGCTAACTCTGACAACCGACTACGAGCGGGGCTGAGCTTGGGAGCTGGGTCCTGTATCATGAAATGATACAACATAGAAAGTATGTGGTCAGTACATGGAATGTACTGAGCATGAAAGGTGAGTAGAACCTCTTAAGTAAAGTAAATCATTTAAAACATTTCATAACATGTCATAATATTTCAAATCTGAGACGAAGGACTGCATGCATCCATTATGAAATCGTAATCTTTTCATAATATGTCCATGCATAGCTTCATAACATCATAACTGACTTGAATGGCTCAAAGCTGAAATATGACATTTATAGAAAAGCTGAACAATGAGTCAAACCTTGCTTTTAGTACATGCATGTTTAAAATAATAATCATGAGTAATGAATATGCAAATCTGAATCGTATAGAAAATGAGAGACTCGTCAGTTAACCGACATACCACGATAGAGCTTATGTGGTCCCGACTATCACAATCAAGTGGGCAGAGCCATCCAGAACCTTGTCAGGGTAAAGGACGCTACCATGATATCGATATCAAGCTTATGGGACATTAGGACCAGGGATAGCTCACAAGGGAGATCCCAATAATATAATAGTATCAACCTACATTGGCGCGTAGTTCTGGGGCATAGGATGATCGACCCTTAGCCCGCTCAGTTTTAGACTCTTCTCCCAAAACATGCAATGATCTACATCATATATAATAAAACTGAACATCGTCTATTGATGAAGCTCCATAATGGAATCATGCATAAACTCCACATCGTAAGAAAGGAAGCTCAATAATAACGTACATCTCAATTATGAATTCATGCATGTGAGAAGCTTTCTTTTCAAATATACCACAAGCTCAAAGATAAGTGGGAGAATTTTCTCAAAACCATGTGGTAAGGTTTCTTTAGAGATTCTACATCATCGTACTCGATATAAGGGCTTTGCCCAAAGCTTTATCATGCTTGGATCTACTCAATTCATTTTGAAAGCAATATCATAGTCATGAATAACTTTAGAAACGTGCTTTTCATCATCAAATCTCATCATCATACATTCATCATCATTCTCTTATTTCATGAATTTATCATCCATGGGCCTTTAATTTCATAAAACTAGAAAACACAATTTTTATTGAAAACAATTTAAAATCCGCCCAAGCTTCAAAATTCATCAATATAAACATTATCTAATACTCATGTATAGAAATTCAAGAATTATGCAATTGGGTAAAAACCCCATAACTTGATCATAGAAATTTCTCATACTTAGATAGAGTTTGGGCATGGGTATGGAAGGAAACACCTACTCATAGCCCTACATACTTGGAAGGGATTAATTCCACAAAATCTTTGATTAACCAAGAGGAAATTAGATGAAACCTTGAATACTAGCCTTGAATCACTTCTTCAACCTCTCAAGCTTGCATGCATGGAATGAAATAGCTTAGAATAGGTTTTATCCTCTTAAAACCATGTAAAACGATCACTAAACGATGTAGTATAGGCCCCTAGTACATAAGAATTATGGAAAAGCCCTTACAGAAATTACAGAATTTCGCTGATTGCCAGTCCCCATGAGGGTCTGGACGACTCGTGCTCATAGGCCATGAATCGTGGCCATGAGTCATCTGGTACACTGCTCAAAACAACTAGGGGACCTCACAAAAGAAACCAAGAATCGTGGTCAGCATCCATGGCTTCTACTGCCCTATGCCTCTTTGCCAAACAACCAGTCTAGGCAACGGGAGACCTCACGAGTCGTGAGGCCTAACCATGACTCATGGTCATGCCCGTGGTCTTCTCAACACACCCTGCCAACCCTGCAGGACCACAAGTCACTTCATGACTCATGGTCACTCCTCACGAGCCTACTCGCGATTCATTCTATGACCAGGTGCGAAATTTCAAATTTTCACCATTTTGACTCTAGGGTCTGATCCTTGGGTTCCCGGAGTATAAAATATCTCTCCGTTGGGAACATTTGTCCTCGAAAGTTAGAAACATACAGAAACTCAGAAACATGCAATCATCATATGCAAACACTGATCATTTAAATTGAAAACTGTCGGAATGACTACCTTCGAAAGGAACTACATAGCTGAACTGAATTCAGACATCACATACATCTATCATAACCTAAATCATACTTGCGCACATGAACTAAACATGGAAACTGATTAGAGAATTAGGGCAAAAATTGATACCTCAAACTGAAATTGAGCCAGTAGGGAATAGGTGGGGGTATTTAGCTATCATAGCCGCTTCAGCTTTCTATGTAGCCCCCTCAACATGCTGATTTTCTCCATAACACTTTTACTGAAGCTACTTCTTTGTTCCTCAGCTTCCGAACTTGACGATCCAAGATTGCAACTGGAATTTCCTTATAACTAAGGCTATCTCTCACACCAACACTTTCCACTGGGATAAGTAAAGCTAGATCACCAAGCACTTTTTCAAGAGCGATATATGAAAGACAGGATGAACTGAAGATAACTCTGATGGCAAGTCCAACTCATACACTACCTTACCAACTCTTCTCATAACGGTTAGGGACCAACATAGCGGGGACTAAGTTTTCCTTTCTTTCCGAACCGTATGACTCCCTTCATGGGAGATGCCTTCAGAAATACCCAATCGCCCACCTCGAACTCCAACTCTCTCTTTCTCACATCAGCATATGACTTTTGATGAGTCTAAGCAGTTTTCAGCCTATCCCTTATCAATTGAACCTTCACCATAGCCTCATGAACCAAATCAGGTCCTATCATAGCTGCCTCACCAACCTCAAACCACCCGATGGGTGATCTACACCTCCACCCATAAAGAGCCTCGAACGGTGCCATCTGAATGCTGGAGTGGTAGCTGTTATTGTAAGCACATTCGATCAATGGCAAGTGATCATCCCAACTATATTTAAAGTCCATCACACAAGCTCTCAAAATGTCATCAAGAGTTTGAATTTTCCGCTCCGCCTGACTATCATTTGCAGAAGAAATGTTGTGTTGAGTTTAACACGAGTCCCAAGCCCTTTTTGGAAAGACCGCCAAAACTGAGAGGTAAACTGAGTACCTCGGTCTGAGATAATAGACATCAAAATTAGAAAAAGGTGAATAAGAAATGGAGTCTCCAGGGAGCCCTCTAGAAGGTAAATCAGGAGTAAAAACTATTGCAATAGTTAAAGCCCAGAGCTGGCATATACCTATCACATTGGTTATAAATAAAAATTATACTATTCAAAAAATTGCATTATTAGACACAGGTGCAGACCAAAACTGCATTATTGAAGGAATAATCCCTACTTAGTACCTTGAAAAAAGTACAACGCGGTTATTCTCCACGACAGGAGAAAGCCTCAAAATAAATTATAAACTCCATAAGGCACACATATGCAATAATAGAATCTGCTTTATTAATGATTTTTTAATAACTAAAGATATAAACAAAGAAATAATATTAGGCACCCCCTTTATAACCCAATATAAAACCTATATCGCTAATTTAGACAGCATCCACACCACTGCTCTAGGAAAAGATATCATTTTTCCCTACCTAAATAATATATCAAAAGAAGAAAGTGAATTTATAAAAGAAAAAACTATCTTTAGAATAAATCTGCTTTCCCAACAAATAAACTATTTAAAGAACGAGATAAAATTTAAATGGATTGAATCCGCTTTAAAACATCTGAAGATAGAAGCCAAAATTAAAAGCCGCCTGTATTTTCCATTGGATTAGCTCTAAAGTTTTGTTACTAGAGCCAGACCCGGATGGTTTTCCCATCACCAGACCTGATTAGAGACTACGTATAGTAATTGATTAGTGTAATTATTTTGTTGAATTAATCTATGTATATCTTTATTCTTAGGATCACCTTGGGTGTCTACTATATCAATTTTAAAAGTTGTAGATGTAACAATTCTACCATCTATTGGTAAACTAATTTCCTCTAGTGGGGGAATTATAGATTCAACCACCTTAGTTTTGGTATGACATTTATTAACAATCATGCTCAATGATTCCTCTTGACCATCCAATTTTCCCGTGTACTCAAACAATTTAATGAACTCTATATTGCATCTCATCCTTTTCATATCGGCGCACCATTTTTTCCTAAAGGATAATATTTCCTTTAATGAATATTTTTCTGCATACCATTGCCTTTTTATGCTATTTTCTGGATCTAACAGAGTTTATCTAAATATTCAAAGTCTGGTTTGAACTCCTCATCAAATCTAATCATGCATAACGAGTCTCTTGCTCGTAGCATCTTAATAGCAGTGGGACTTGTTCTTTTGGTAATTCTAGGTTCATATTCATCCTTAGGAATTGTAGTATTTTCTTTTATTTTGCTCCTGCCTTTGTAATTAATTTTCAAGTCACTTTCTATGATCCATAAAATGGTATAAGAGCCATGTTGGCTGGGAGGAGTATGAGTTTGAGTAGCTAAATCTTTATACTATCCTAGAACCAGTAGAATTATGTTGCTCTTGAGCGGTTATTTCTGTGTTTAGTTTTGCTGATACTCTTACTCTATTTTCTTTTTTTTATTCCTTAAGTTGGGTAACCGTTTAATCATGGTCTAGACGTTGGTGAGCCTGTATTTTCCGTTGGATTAGCTCTAAAGTTTTGATACTAGAGCCGGACCCGGATGGTGTTCCCGTCATCATACCTAAAGGAATATGATAGAGGAAATTAGATAAGATAACCAGTAAGTACTTCACAAAGAAATGACTATTAAGGAGTAACATCTAAAGTAGATATTAGCCCCAGGATAGTACTAACATTCCCCAGAATACTTTGTATTATATTAAAATTTATTCTTACACATCCATTTACAAAACAAATAAAATACTACAATAGAAGAAAATGGATATGTTTGAAATATCGGAGTAACCATAAAAAGAAAAGAACAGAAATGTTAAAGAACTTAGACTATTATAAAAAACTAATACCTTCAGAAACTCTGGATAATTATTCTAGAAAAATAACTAGAAAATTAATTATTGACAATATAATCAGGTTATATAATGAATTATGTTATGTTAGCCATAATTTGTCTATACAAAGAAGACAATTGGATGATATATTAATTATTTAGTTAAAACTATCTGCACAATTTTAATGGATATCTCTGAAAATCAGAACACAATAAATAGTATTAATATTTCTACCACAACTACTAAAATAGCTAAGATAGAGAGAGATTTACAAAATTGGAATATCCCAAGGGAACGTTTTGAAAAGGTATATAAGACTGGACACTTTAATTTTATTAGAAATTATAATATTAAAACCTCCGAATCTACGGTCGCTATTAATAAGTCTATTGAGACTATTAAATTATTAGCAGCTGAAGACATTAATAGATATAGGAAAAACTATAAGTTTTTTCACATAGGACTTATCCAAGTCTCAGTTAAACCGTTATATCGATTAGGCTTAGACGTATCTATATGTCTTCTATTAAGAGACAATAGGATACTAAACTTTGATGATTCATTATTAACAGTATTACAAACTAACCTAGCTAATGGCCCGATATATTTTAACGGTTATCCCAATTTTTCTATAGATATTAATGATAAAAATGTTATGGATATACTAACATTAAATGTTAAAACAAAAAACATGAATAGCAAAGAAAATACAAGAGAAATAGCCACAATATACAGAGTATATTACAGGCTAATGAAAACTATCCTAGCTCCAAAAGAAAAAATAGTAAGTAACAAAGGGGTTACCATGCTTATGGTAGCCAATCACAATCACAACAATATTTTCGTCCCAAAAACGATAAAATGGGATGATGTATTAGTAAAGGATAATTGGCATTTTGACTCCATAATGAAGTCAGAAATTGAGGAAGAAAATTCAACCATTGAGCAGGTAATACAATTTCCGGATGGATCTATAGATTTAAAATTTCTAAGATCCCAATCCTTTAGTCATGCTTCTTCAAGTAAAAGAATGTCGTTTTTGAAACCTTCATTTTCAAAAATGCCAGAAGAAAAGAAGGTAACACTTGAAGACATAGAGAAAAAACTAAAGGGAGTAGATTTCTCTGAAACAATTCCTAAGGTGAATATGAACCTAGAATTACCAAAAGAACAAGTCACACTGCTAGTGAGATGCTAGGAACAAGAGACTCTTTATGCATGATTAGATCTGATCAGGAGTTCGAACTAGACTTTGAATACTTAGATAAACTCTGGTTAGATCCAGAAAACAGCATAAAAAGGCAATGGTATGCAGAAAAATATTCATTAAAGGAAAGATTATCCTTTAGGAAAAAATGGTGCGCCGATATGAAAAGGATGAGATGCAATATAGAGTTCTTTAAATGGTTTGAGTACACAGGAAAATTGGATGATCAAAAGGAATCATTGAGCATGATTGTTAATAAATGGCATACCAAAACTAAGGTGGTTGAATCTATAATTCCCCCACTAGAGGATATTAGTTTACCAATAGATGGTAGAATTGTTACAGCTGCACCTTTTAAAATTGATATTGTAGACACCCAAGGTGATACTAAGAATAAAGATATAAATAGATTAATTCAACAAAATAATTACACTAATCAATTACTATACGTAGTCTCTAATCAGATCCTTAAGACTGATAATAAATCAATTTTCAATGATAAACCTAGCCCTTCCTATAATAATAAGAAATTAGAAACCCATCCAATATTTAAATTACCAGAATTTTCCAAAGATAAATTCCCCAAATTTCAAGAAAAGTTTGAAATCACAAATGATCTTATAGAAAAGATTAATAAAAAATTAAAGGCTGATTTAAAATTAAAGAATGAATTATAATTAAAGGATGAATTAAAACTAAAAGATGATAAGGTCGTAAGAACAATATCCGAAAAGTCTGATAACGACATTAATAAGTTAAGCTCTAAATATTCCATCAAAAAGAATTATTATAATAAACCCTCATTCTCGGATATGCACTATGAAGAAAATGAATTTTTATCTCATACTTCACACTCTGGAAATGAAATTGCTGAATGGAATATTGATGGACTTGCAGAACATCAGAAATAAAATAAGTTATATGAAATGGGGATGGACATTACAACCTATAAAATGAAAAACTACATGGATAAACAAGCTGCCACTCTAATTATATCTGGATTTACAGGGACTTTAAAATATTGGTGGGATAATTATCTCAGTGAAGATAATAGACATAGTGTAACAAATGCTACAACCATCACTTAAGTTATTACTACTAAATCTACAAGACAAACTTTTGAAAATCTATGCATAGAAGACGCCATCGCTACTTTAATTTATAGTATAGCAAAACATTTTATAGGAGAACCTCAACTTTTTAAAGATAGGAGTTTATAAATACTATCTAACCTATCTTTCCCAAAGTTAGATGATTTTAGATGGTATAAGGATGCATTCCTCAACAAGGTTATGGTCAGAGAAGACTGTAGTCATGATTACTGGAAAGAAAAATTCATAAGTGATTTACCAACATTTTTCGCTGAAAAGGTTAGAATAAAATTAAAAGATAGATTTGATGGAAAAATTCCTTATAGCCAATTAACCTATGGTGACCTTATAAGTTTTACAAATGTCACAGGACTTGAATTATGTACAGATATGAATCTTAAAAATCAACTTAAAAAGTATAATAAAATATCCAAAAAAGAAATAGGAAGCTTTTGTCAAGATTTTGGATACATCAACTTGTATGCCCCTTCAAAAGAGGCATCCAAGAAAATTAAAAGAAGACACAAGCACTATAAAAATAAATCTGAAAAAACCCATCATTACAGAAAAAGATTTAAGAGGCACAAACGAGAAGCCAACAAAAGTGGCTTTAAAGGAAATAATGATAAGTGTTGGAATTGTGGAAAATTTGGCCATAAGGCTAAGGATTGTAAGGTCCCTAATAAAAAGAAAGATAAGATCAATATGTTAGAACTTGAGCCAGAAATAAAAGATAAATTATATTCTATTCTTGATGAACATGACAATAATTCTTCCCTGAAGAAAGTTTCAGTGATGAAGACCAGCTTAATATAGCATATAGTTCTGACAATAGTGACTCAACTGATCATTGTGGATGCATGGGAGCAATCTGCAGCTGTGATAGCCAATCAATAAATGTCATTACCAATAATAACAAGGAAATCTTCTTTGATATGATTGATCATATTGAAGATAAAGATCTTAAAAGAAAATATTTAATAGAATTAAAAAATATAGTTCTTAACCAACAACATGAAAAAGAAACAATTGAGCCCTTTTAATATGAAAAATGTACTAAATAAATTTAAAGAACAAGAGTCTAGTACAACAGTACAAAATCTTCAAACCAAAATATTACATATTAAAAATAAAGTCAAAGAAGTTAAGCAAAGACTTAACAAGCTAGAAACAGATGCCCTTGCTAATAAACTACTAAATGAACGAGAATCAATGCAAGGATCTGAATTGTATAAATCCGAACCGGGAGAAACATCAAAATTAGAAAAAGGTTAAGAAGAAATTGAGTCTCTAGGGAGCCCCCTAGAAGGTAAATCAGGAGTAAAAACTATTGCAATAGTTAAAGCCCAGAGCTGACATATACCTATCACATTGGTTATAGATAAAAATTATACTATTCATAAAATTGCATAATTAGACAAAGGTGCAGACCAAAACTGCATTATTGAAGGAATAATCCCTACTATGTACTTTGAAAAAAGTACAATCTCCGTGACAAGAGAAAAGATCAAATTATATTATAAACTCCATAAGGCACACATATGCAATAATGGAATCTGCTTTATTAATGATTTTGTAATAACTAAAGATATAAATGAAGAAATAATATTAGGCACCCCCTTTATAACCCAAATAAAACCTTATGTCGCTGATTTAGACGGGATCCACACCACTGCTCTAGGAAAAGATATCATTTTTCCCTACCTAAATAATATATCAAAAGAAGAAAGTGAATTTATAAAAGAAAAAACTATCTTTAGAATAAATCTGCTTTCCCAACAAATAAACTATTTAATGAACGAGATAAAATTTACACGGATTGAATCCGCTTTAAAACATCCAAAGGTAGAAGCTAAAATTAAAAGCCTACAAGAATTCATAGAACGAGAAGTCTGTTCAGAATTTCCTAATGCCTTTTGGGATAGGAAACACCATATTATTGAGTCACCATATATTGAGGGATTCAACGAAAAGAATATCCCTACTAGGGCAAGACCTATTAAAATGAATCAAGAGTTAATGGAATATTGTAAAAAAGGAATCAATGATTTACTTTATAAAAAGATTATTAGACCTTCCAAGTCACCATGGAGTTGTTCAGCATTCTATATCAATAATAGTGCGGAAAAAGAAAGAGGGGCCCCAAGGCTAGTCATTAATTATAAGCCCCTTAGCAAAGTTTTAAAATGGATCAGGTATCCAATACCCAATAAAAGAGATCTTCTTAAAAGAAATTATAAAGCTAACATTTATAGTAAGTTTGATATGAAATATGGATTTTGGCAAATACAGATAGCAGAAAAAGATAAATATAAAACAACTTTTTATGTACCTTTGGGACAATATGAATGGAATGTAATGCCATTCAGATTAAAAAATGCTCCGTCTGAATTTCAGAATATAATGAACATATTTAATCCACATAGTCATATTTCTATAGTTTACATAGATGATGTTTTAATATACTCAGAAGATATTGACCAACACTTCAAACATATCCAAACCTTTTTAAAGGTTGTTAAACAAAATGGATTAGTAGTAAGCGCTAAAAAGATTAAGTTATTCCAGACTGCTATTAGATTCCTTGGTCATGACTTATATCAAGGAACCTATAAACCAATTTGTAGAGCCATAGAGTTCTCATCCAAATTTCTAGATGAATTAATTAATAAAACTCAGCTTCAGAGATTCTTAGGAAGTCTCAATTATGTTGCAGATTTTATTCCAAATATTAGACAGGTTTGTAAGCCTCTTTATCAGCGTCTTAAGAAGGATCCAGTCCCATGGGGATTAGAACAAACAGAGATAGTTCAAAAAATAAAATCAACAGTTCAAAAACATCCATGTCTAGGAATACCACATTCAGAGGCATTCATGATAGTAGAAACTGACGCCTCAGACATAGGATATGGAGGCATCCATAAACAAAAAATCTCCCTAGAAAACCCCGAACAATTAGTAAGATTCACTTCAGGAATCTAGAATAATACTCAGAAAAATTATAGCACCGTTAAAAATGAAATTCTGGCTATAGTACTATGTATCACAAAATTTCAAGAAGATCTAATAAATAAAGAATTTTTACTACGAGTAGACTGCAAAGAAGCCAAAGATGTTTTACAAAAAGATTTAAAAAATCTAGTTTCTAAACAAATATTTACCAGATGGCAGGCTTTGTTATCCAGCTTTGATTTTCAAATCGAGCTTATACAAGGAGAAAATAATTCTATCCCAGATATTTTGACTAGGGAACTTTTACAGGGAACTAAATGAGACCCGGAACACCAGGTATAAGGCCCTTGAGGCCTCCATTTCAGCCTTTCAAACAAGAAGAAATAATGAAAAGACCCTTCGAAGAATAGGAAAAACCAAAACAAGAAAATAAATATTCAGTTTTGGCAGAATTCCCATCTTTGCCAAAAGCTACTATTCCGTCCTAATTAAAGGAACCCATAATCAGTCAGACCAGATTACAACCATTAAAATAAGTTTTTAAAGGAGACTCTTCATCGCGCGACAAAACTATCTCAATCCAAACAAAGGATAACTATGAAATGAAGCCACCAGAGACATACTCTTAGACAGTTCTGCCAGCGACTCCTGAAAAGGAAATGGAGAAAAATATTCCAAATAAACAACAATTTGAGCTAGCAGTTTTACAAACACTACTGATCATGGCCCTCGATAAAAAATATGAAGGTTTTGGAGTACCTGAGTTACTAAAACCCTGCTACACAAATTGGAATTATGTGGAGACAGATGATCCCCTTAAAAGCCGAAGGTATTATGAGTTCATTTTGACAGACACCAATTTAGTAAAAATTGAGCATAAATTAAAATGTCCGGGTAATCCTGATAGTATTCAATACTTGAAGTTCACAATTAAAAGAATTTTAAGTCCGTTTGAATGGTTTGTAGATCATCTACATACACCCATTCCCCTATCAAGAACCCATAGACCTCAGACATACAACTGGTATGATTATAAGGCAGCCTGGTATAACTTTATGTATCTAAGGCCCAACACTCACTCTTGGTTTGTCAAGTATTCAGAATAAATGAAAAGCGCGATCATCCCCAGATGGTTTTACGAATGGTGGAACCAATTCAGAGGAAATAAACAGGTATTGTCAAAAAAATTTCGGACATAGTTTGAAAAATTTCAGGTAGAGCAGAATATTTCTACCCTACCAGAAAATACTAAATTATGTAAGTTTTTTATTGCAAATAGAATTTCATATATTATCAACTGGTCCTTTGATATTCATGAATTTGAAAGGATTAAATATCTGAGTAAGACCATAAAAATCAAAGGCTGGGCACCAACACCCCAGGAAGATAAGGAAACTTCAAGTTCTTCATTACGACAGGATTCCCAATTGTCCAAGGAAGAATTAAAAAGAAGGCTCCAGCAGGCCTTGTTAAATTTTGAAAAAGATACCCAACAAAAACAGATAAAGGAATTATTAGATACTGCATCCTCTCATACAAGTTAACCAAGCAATGGAGACATGCTAGATCCACAAGGGATAGCTCAAGCTTATCTTCTCAACTAAAGAAGACAGCCATACTATCCTTTCAGAAAAATGAAAAGCTACTACAATCAAAAGCAGTGGACACCTCAGGAATCTACCTAAAAAACAAGGAACAAAAGGACAAGCTACATAAGGACAAAATGGAATCTCTACAAACTCCCATCTAGATGAAGATACATTTTCATTAAATTCCAAGGTCACATCAGGACAAATATCAAATTTTAAGGAAATCAAGTTTTAAGAAGATGAAGACATGGTTTAAATAGATTTGTGTAAAATTAAATCTGCCATGTGTGGACAGATGTAGATAGATAGCAGGTAGTTGACTCATCATATTGAGGTCTATTTAAGATCTTCACCATGTATTAGGAAGGGCATTCGGAAAACACTACACTCACTTCCAAATTACCCAAACCTCTCTATGTTCTTTGTTTTTCCTTCTTATCAATAAATAGATCTTTGTAAGTGTTTCCGTCACAGAACCTAAAGGAATAAGATAAAGGAAATTAGATAAGATAACCAGTAAGTGTGTTTTAGTAACTCAGGTACTCCAAAACCGTCATATTTTTTGTCTAGGGCCATGATCAGCAGTACTTGTAAAACTATTAGCTCAAACTGTTGTTTATTTGGAATATTTTTCTCCATTTTCTTTTCAGGAGTCGCTGGCAGAACTGCCTGAGAGTATGTCTCTGGTGGCTTCATTTCATAGCTATCCTTTGTTTGGATAGAGATAGTTTTGTCTCCTGATGAAGAGACTCCTTTAAAAACTTATTTTAATAGTTGTAATCTGGTCTGACTGGTTATGGGTTCCTTTAATGGGGACGGAAGGGCGCTATAATGAAATCCATATTAATCTCTTCCCACTTCCAAGTGGGAATGCAAATATCCTGAAGTACGCCTCTCAGCCTCTGATGCTCGACTTTCACTTACTGACAACTCGGGCACTTAGCTACGAATTCCGCAATATCCTTCTTCTGTCATTCCACCAATATATTTCCCACAAATCATTATTCATCTTTGTGGAACCTTGATGGATAGAATACCTAGCTCCATGTGCCTCATGCAATATCTGGCCCTTCAAATGACCAACATCTAGAACACATAGACGACCTTGGTACCGCAACACACTATCCCCCCCGTGGGAGAAGACTTTCACCTTCTGAATCCGAGCAACTTCTTTCAGCTTTACCAGAATCAGATCCTCGTCTTGCCTAGCTTTCACATTAGTCACCAAGAACAATTCTAATCCGTCTTGCACAACAACGCCGCCATCGGTCAAGTCGGCCAATCTCACTCCCAACCTCGTATGTTGATAGACATCTTTCACCAATTCCTTCTTCCCTCATCCACGTGGAACACACTCTCCATATATAGCCTACTAAGTGCATCCGCTACCACATTAGCCTTACCCTGGTGGTAAAGAACACTCATGTCGAAGTCATTTAGTAGCTCCATCCACCTCCTTTGCCGAAGATTGAGATCTTCCTGCGTGAACACATATTGCAAGCTCTTGTGATCCATGAATACATCCACGTGGACCCCATACAAGTAATGCTGCCATATATTCAATGCAAACACCACCTCGGCCAACTCAAAATCATGGGTCGGGTAATTCTTCTCATGGACATTCAACTTTCTTGAGGCAGATGCTATCACTATCCCGTGCTGCATCAACGCACACCCAAGTACGATTCTCAAAGCGTCACAATACACCACAAAACCATCGGTACCCTCGGGTAAGGTCAACACTAGTGATGAAGTGAGTCAAGTCTTCAACTCTTGGAAGATTTTATCACAAGCCTCCGTCCATTGGAACTTTACCTTCTTTTGAGTCAACTTGGTCAAAGGACCTGCAATAGATGAAAAGCCCTCAACAAATCATTGATAGTAACCCCCTAAGCCCAAAAACTCCTGATATCTAATGAGTTCACTGGTTTGGGCCAATTCTTCACCGCCTCGATCTTTTGAGAATCTACCTTTACGCCATCATTCAAAACCACATGGCCCAAAAATGCCATAGAGTCCAACCAAAACTCACATTTGCTGAACTTTGCATACAACTGACGATCCTTGAGGGTCTAAAGCACTACTCTCAAGTGAGCGACATGCTCCTCCTCTCTCCGAGAGCATATAAGGATTTCATCAATGAACACAATCACAAACATGTCCAAATATGCCTTGAACACCCTGTTCATTAGATCCATAAAAGCTGTAGGGGCATTAGTTAGTCCAAAAGACATAACAACAAATTTGTAGTGATCATACCGAGTCCTGAAAGCCATTTTTCGAATGTCACTCTCTCGAACCCTGAGCTGGTGATACCCATATCTGAGATCAATCTTGGAGAAACACTTGGCACCCTAAAGCTGGTCAAACAAATCATCGATCCTGGGTAAGGGATACTTGTTCTTAATGGTGACCTTTTTCAATTACCTATAATCAATATACATCCAAAGAGAACCATCTTTCTTCCGAATGAATAGGATTGGTGCACCCCATGGAGGCTTACTCGGTCTAATAAAGCCCTTATCTAACAGGTCCTTCAACTGATCCTTCAACTCTTTTAGCTCGGCTGGAGCCATCTTATAGGGAGCAATAGAGATAGGCTGCGTGCCGGGAAGAAAATCTATATCGAAATCAATATCTCGCTCAGGAGGGACACCTAGAAAATCATCAAGAAAGACCTCTGGATACTCATGTACTACTGGAACTAACTAGATAGTAAGGGTTTTGGACTCGACATCCTTAACCCTAACTAGATGGTACATGAAACCCTTAGAAATCATCTTCGCGGTCTTAAGGTAGGAAATGAATGGACCTAAGAGCACAGCTAAACTACCCTTCCATTCTAAGACTGGCTCACTCGATAATTTGAACTCTACTACTCGGGTTCTACAATTAACTAAAGCATAGCATCCAAACAGCCAATACATGCTGAGGATAACATCGAAATCGGTCATGTCTAACTCTATAAAGTCTACTGAGGTGATCATATGAAGGACTGAGACTGGGCAACCTCTATACACCCGTCTAGCTATAACGGAGTCACCTACTAGAGTGGAAATTGAGAAAGGTTCTGCGAAGACAATGGGACTGACTCCGAAGCTACGACCACATATGGTGTGACAAAATACAAGGTAGCCCCTAAATCTAGAAAGCACAAACATCAATATGGAAAACTTACAACATACTGGTGGCCGCATTCGGGGAGACCTTCTACTCTTGACGGGAAGCCAAAGCATAGAATCTGTTCTGGCGTTGACCGCCAGCTGTGCTAGTAGATGCCTCTTGATGTGCTGAGTGTGGGGGAGGGGCTGCTAAACTAGAAGCTAGGCCTCGGCCCTCAACTTGATCCTTCCTCATAGCTGGACAATCTCGAAGCATGTGTCCGTGCTGCCCACACCCAAAACAAGCACCTGAACCTGTCAAGAACTGCCCTATGTGCCCTCGACCATACCTGCGACAAGCTGGGATGCTAGAATCTGTGGGTCTACTACTCTGACCCCTCGAGCCTGATGCTCGCCTCTCTAATCATGTCTAGTCCTGGATGGCACACTCAATGCCAAATATGTCGGGGCTGATGATATCTGGTGAGTCTACTTTTGGTGCCCACCATCAGACCTCTGCTGAGAGAATCTGTGGTCCTTGGTCCTAGCCCTCTTGGCCTCCCCCTATCAAATATGCCACCTCTATCTGCTGGGTGTACAACACTATGTGAGGGAAGTCCATATCCTGGTGAAGCATAACAATCTAGCACTCCTTGTCCAAATACCCTGCTATACCATGCACAAAGCTGCTCACCCGCATCCTCTGGTCAGCCACTAAATATGGGGCATATTTCGATAGGCTAGTGAACTCAAGAGAATACTCTTGTAATGACATTCTTCCTTACTTCGTGTTTACAAACTCAGCTTCCTTCAGCTCCCTCATCTCCCGAGGGAATAACCAATCAGGGAATGCAACTTGAAACTCCTCCCATGTGATTGGACCTGCTCCTAAAACCCTGCTATCCTTCCATTAGCAAAACTAGATATGCACAACCCTCTTCAACTGGTAGGAGGCCAACTCTGCGCACTCAACACTACTCACCCCCATGACATGGGTGATCTTGACAATCTCATCAATGAAATCATGCGAGTCCTCATCTATCTTGGACCCCAAGAACTCTGATGGGTTCATCCACAAGAAGTCTCTGACTCGAGCTGCCGATGCATTGCCATTTTGCGGAACATGCGCAACGGCCTGCTAATTGACCTGAGCGATCAAATACTGTGCAAGCATCTGAATAGCATCCCAAAACTCAGCATGAGCGGCAAGCTCCGGTGCCTGAGGCTCCTAGACTAGTGGGGCTGGCTGATTCCCATAACCATTTCCATCCTCATGGCCTTTACCACCTCCATTCCTCCTTCCATTCATTCTTTGAGGAGCCATGATTCTGCAATCACAAATAGCACGAATTAGAATGATAGAAAGACTTTTCGTTGCACGACATAGATCATGAAAGAAGGGAACATTTTCTAAATGTCTCATATCCTCTTCGTCATATGTGTGGCACGCTTCACACCCATGAAGAAGAATTTACTTAATGCGTCTTTCAGACACCCTAGGACACTTCAAACCTATTGCTCTGATACCAAGTTTGAAATGACCCGAATGGAGCCCTAGATCGTAGACACGCGCTAAGGGACCCAGAGAGACCCCAAGTCAACCCAAGGAACAAGCATAAATCTAACTCAATATATATATACACTGAAGAATCAACGATATAAACTCAGTGGAAGTCTAACTCAACATAACGTCAGAATAAGCATCTGAAGATAAACACGTACAAAGTTTGAAAAGCCTCTAATCTGGACGAGTTGATGCGACAATACCCCAACTAACTCAATAATGCTGAAGCTAAAAATACATAAGGCAACTGAAAGTCTAGCCCTCGAAGGATGAGGACTCGCCAGCCAAGTAGGTGCTAACTCTGACAACGGACTACGAGCGAGGCTGAGCCTTGGAGCTGGATCCCGTATCATGAAATGATACAACATATAAAGTGTGTGGTCGTTATGTGGAATGTATCAAGTATGCAAGGTAAGTAAAACCGCTTAAGTAAATCATTTAAAACATTTCATAACTTGTCATAAGCTTTCAAATCATAGAGGAAGGACTGCATGCATCCATTCTGAAATTGTAATCTTTTTATAATATGTCCATACATAGCTTCATAACATCATAACTGACTCAAATGACTCAAAGTTGAAATATGACATTTAAGAAAACCTGACAATGAGTCAAACCATGCTTTTAGTACATGCATGTTCAAAATAATAATCATGAGTAATGAATATGAAATCTGAATCATATAGACAATGGGAGACTCATCACTTAACCGACATACCATGATAGCGCTTACGCGGTCCCGACTATCACACTCAAGTGGGCAGATTCATCCAGAACCTTGCCAGGGCTAAGAACTCTACCATGATATCGATATCAAGCTCATGGGCCATTAGGGCGGGGGATAGCTCATGAGGGAGATGCCAATAATATAATAGTATCAACCTAAATTGGCGTGTAGTTCTGGGGCATAGGGTGATCGACCCTTAGCCCGCTCGGTGCTAGACTCTTCTCCAAAAACATGCAATGCTCTACATCATATATAACGAAGCTCAACATCATCTATTGATTAAGCTCAATAATGGAATCATGCATAAAATCCACATCATGTGAAACGAAGCTCAATAATAACATAAATCTCAATAATCAATTCGTGCATGTGAGAAACTTTATTTCGAAACATACCACAAGCTCAAAGATAAGTGGGAGCATTTACTACAAAACCATGTGGTAAGCTTACTTTAGAGATTCTACATCATCATACTCGATATAAGGGCTTTGCCCAAAATTTTATCATGCTTGGATCTACTCAATTCATTTTGAAAGAAATATCATAGTCATGGGTAACTCTAGAAACATGCTTTTCATCATCAAATCTCATCATCATCATACATTCATCATCATTCTCTTATTTCATGAACTTCTCATCCATGGGCCTTTAATTTCATATAACTAGAAAACACAATTTTTATTGAAAACAATTTAAAATCTGCCCAAGTGTCACAATTCATCAATAGAAACATTATCTAATCATACCCATGTATAGAAATTCAAGAATTATGCAATTGGGGAAAAATCCCATAACTTGATCATAGGAATTTCTCATACCTAGATAGAGATTGGCCATGGGTGTCAAAGGAAACACCCACTAATAGCCCTACACACATGGAAGTGATTGATTCCACCAAATCTTTGATTACCTAAGAGGAAATTGGATGGAAACCTTCAATACTAGCCTTGAATCACCTCTTCAACCTCTGAAGATTGCATGCATGGAATGAAATAGCTTAGAATAGGTTTTCCCCTCTTAAAACCCTATAAAATGAGCCTTTTACGATGTAGTATAGACCCTTAGGACTTAGGAATTACGGAAAAGCCCTTACTAAAATTGCAGAATATGGCTGACTGCCAGTCCCCACGAGGGATTGGACGACTCGTGCTCACAGGCCACAACTCGTGGCCATGAGTTTCCTGGTACACCGCTCAAAATATCTAGGGGACCTCACGGAAGACACAACGACTCGTGGTCACCATCCGTGGCTTCTAGTGCCCAATGCCTCCTTGGCAAACAACCAGTCTAGGCCACGGGAGACCTCACGTGTCTTGAGGCCTGACCAGTACTCGTTGTCATAACCGTGGTCTTCGCAACACACCCTACCAACCCTGTTGGACCACGAGTCACTCCTCACGAGCCTACTCATGATTCATTTTGTGACCTGGTGCAAAATTTTAGTTTTCACCATTTTGAATCCCGGGTCTGATCCTTGGGTTCCTGGGTTAAACAGTCTCCCATAAATGGAGTGATGAGGTTCGGAAAGAAAGGGAAACTTAGTCCTCATTATGTTGGCCCAATCCGGATTGTGGAACGGGTTGGCAAGGTAGCATATGAGTTGGAGTTGTCCTCAGAATTAACTTCAATCTGTCCAGTTTTCCATATACTGCTCTTAAAGAAGTGCTTAGGTGACCTAGTTCTAGCTGCTCCGATGGATAGTGTCGGTGTGAAGGACAACCTTAGTTATAAGGATGTTCCAGTAGAAATACTAGATTGTCAGGTTCGTAAGCTATGAAACAATGAAGTAGTTTCAGCTAAGGTTTATTGAGGAATCGGCATATTGAGTGAGCTACATGAAAATCTGAAGTAGATTTGATGGCTAAGTACCCGCATCTATTCCTTTCCGGCTCAGTTTCCGCTTGAGGTATTAGTTTCCTCCTTAGTACTCCATTCAGTTTCATGTTCAGCTCATGTGCCCAGTTTCCTTCATGTCAATTAATGTATGTGTGATTCAGGAATTCAGTTCAATCATGTAGTTCAATTTGGAGTCGTTCACTCCATCAATTTTCAACATGTATGTTTAGTAGTGGAGTATGATGATTGCATTTCTCTACTTTTCAATATGATTTCCAATATTGGAGGATGAATGTTCCTAAGGGAGAGATATTGTAATACCCCGAAAACCCTAAGATTAGACTCAAGAGTTGAAACGGAGAAAACAGAATTTTCTGCAGTAGGCCACAAGTCCAGTCATCCCATGACCCTTGGGGTGCACCACGAGTCGTGGAGTGGCTCATGGGGAGAGGTTTTTCCGTGGTTAAAATTTTATGTTTTGGGCTGACCACGGGTATGACCACGAGTTGTGGTCAGCACCATGATCCTTTAGGTCACCCGTGGTCAATGGTGGTCTGAAGGATGAAGAAATTCTACAGTGTTGGCAATGGGTTGGTCACCACAAGTCGTTGGGTTAACCACAAGATGTGGTGTCCCTTGTGGTGATCCTCAAATGAAAAATGGCAGTGCATGTAACGAGAGGTGACCACGAGTCATGATCAGTGGGCATGACTCGTCCAATCCCTCGTTGGGATTGGTAGTGGACAATTTCCTGTGAATTTATTAAGGGCTTTTCCATAATTCCTAAGTTCCTAAGGCCTATAATACATCGTTTTAAGCTCAGAATAGTATGTTTTATGAAGGGTTAAGTCATTCTAGGCCTAATCTAATTCATGCATGCAAGCTTAGAAGTTTAAAAAGTGATCAAGCCTAGTCTCTTCAAAGTTCTTCCTCAATTCTCATTGGGCAATCAAGGAAGTTGTGAAATTAGATCTCTTCAGGTATGTAAGGTTATGAATGGGTGCAATAGTCCATACCAATTCCCTATTCACTCTCAATTCATGAAAATTCTAATTGATGAGTCTATGGGGATTTTACCCAATGTGTGAATTTCCTAAGTACCAATCATGAGTATGATCTAAGAATTTTTCTAATGTTGAATTATGATTAATGGGAAAATCTTACAATGTTATAAATCATAAATTATGTTTTTCAAGTTTTCTAAATTATGATGCCCATCCATGAAAGTCCATGATAGTTGAGATCTATGAAGTATATGTACAAGCATGATGAGATGATTATGAAGAAAGTATGATTTCGAAATACCCATGTTTATGTTCATGTTTCATATAATTAAGTTTGTGTCAAGCATGTTTAAGTATTGGGAAAGCCCATATGATCAAGAATGTTTTATGATTTCGTGTTAATTAGCTTACCATATGGTTTTGGAGTCTAGATTCCCAATTATGTTTAGCTTGTGGTATGGTTTGAGCCAAGGCTCCTCATGTTATGATTTTAGGTATATGTATGTATGTTATGAGTCAGCTTTATCACTAGGCAATGGTTCATTTGTTGAAAAATGATGGAGAGCATATGCATGTTTTTGGGAGTAGTGTCTAGCACCAAGTAGGCTAAGGGTCGGTAAACTCTATGCCTCAGAACTATGCGCAAACTTAGGTATGTTCAAATTATTTGGGACCTCCCTTATGAGCTTCCCCTGCTCCAAAGGGGCCTTCAGGTTGATATCGCTATCATGGTAGCGTCCTTAGCCCTAACAAGGCTTTGGATGGCTCTGCCCACTTTAGTATGATAGTCGGGACCACGTAAGCTCTATCGTGGTAATGTCGGCTATATGACGAGTCTCCCATTGTTCCTCATGATTCAGTGATGTATGTTCATTAGTTATGATATTATGTTCTCAGCAGGTTTGACCCAAGGTACAGTTTTACTTATGATTATCAGTTTTCAACTTTGGGTCATTCAATTTAGTTATGATATTCTATTATGTTCAGATCATGATTTCATAAAATAGCAGGCAAGCCCAACTCTCAGATTCTTATGTTGATTATGTTTTATAATATGCATGATTTATGATTTTACTTGCTTAGTGGTTTTATTTACCTTGCACACTCGGTACATTCCATGTACTCACTACATACTCTATGCAGTATCATTTCATGATACAGGCTCAAATTTTCGACTCAGTCTCGCCGCTAGCCAGATTCCCAACATTATTACTTCCCGATTAGAGTTGGCGAGTCCTTATCTTTCGAGGACCTTTCTTATTAGATATGTTTCGCATTTTCAGTTTTCAGACTATAGTGAGTTATTTGGGGTCTTGTCCCATCAACTCGTCAGTATTAGAGGTTTTTCAAACATAGTATATATTCAGCTTCTGACTTATGTATTTACTCAGATGTTATGTATGTTCAGACTTCCCCTATGTTAATTATGTTGATCTTTCTCCTTAATTGTATAAGATAGATGTTATGTTCATGCCATGGGTCAACTTGGAGCCTCTCATGGTTCCTTGTCCCGTTTCTCGATCCGGGCTTATGTTTGGGTCGTGACAACTCGTTATGTCGGTTTGTACTGTATTGTGAGACGTGTTGGCAAGGTAGTGTATGAGTGGGATTTGCCCTCAGAATTTGCTTAAATTTCACCCCGTTTTCCATGTATTGCTCTTAATAAAGTGTTTGGGTGATTTAGCTCTAGTTATTCCGATGGAGAGTGTATGTGTGAAGGATAGTCTTAGCTATGAGGAGGTTCTGGTGGAAATACTTGATCGTCAGCTTCAAAAGCTAAGAAATAAAGAAGTAGCCTTATCAAGGTTTTATGGAGGAACCAGCATGTTGAGGGAACTACATGGAAAGCCGAGGCAGATATTATGGCTAAATACCCACATCTATTCCCTTCCGACATAGTTTCAGCTTAAGGTATCAATTTTCTCCCTAGTACTCTATTAAGTTTCATTTTAAGTTCATGTGCCCCAGTTTCTTTGATGTCAATGTACTTTTTATGCATGTTTGATTCATGAATTTAGTTCAGTCATGTAGTTTAGCTCGGAGTCAGTCACTCTATCAGTTTTTAGCTTAAATGTTCCGTAATTGAATGTGATGATTGCATCTCTCAGCTTTTTTGGTATGATTTCCCACATATGAGGATGAATGTTCGGGGAGATATTGTAATAACCAGAAAGCCCTAATATCAGACCCGAGGGTTGGAATGGAGAAAATATGATTTCCTACACTAGGTCACAGGACCATCGAGTGACCCGTGAGGTGCACCACGAGTTGTGTGACTCATAGGAAGGAGGGTGGACTTGGTTGAATTTTGATATTTGGGGGTGACCACGGGTGTGGCCACGAGTCGTGTCAGCACCATGATTCGTTATGTCAGTCGTGGTTAGGAGATTGGAAGTTTGGATAGTGCAGGCCACAACTTGGTCATTACGAGTCGTCTGGTACACACGACTCATGGTATCCTTCGTGGTGACCATCAGGGATAAATTTCTAGTTTTGGTAATGAGAAGCAGTCAACGAGTCATGGTACAATGGAAGAGTCATCCAATCCCTCGTGGGGATTGGCAATGAATATCTTCCTACAAATTTATTAAGGGCTTTTCTGTAATTCCTAGGTTTCTAAGGCCTATAAAACGCCGTTTTAAGATCAGAAAGGTGTGTTTTAAGAGGGGTAAGTTCATTCTAATCCTATTGTCTTCCATGCATGCAAATCTAGAAGCTGCTAAGGGTGATCAAGCATAGTTCGTCAAGTTCTTCCCTAGTTTCCATTAGGCTTTCAAGAGGGTTTGTGAAATCAGATTCTTCCAAGTATGTAGGGTTATGAATGGGTGTATTTATCCACACCCATGCCCATTCCCTCTTCAATTTCATGAAAATTTTAGTTGATGAATCTATGGGGTTTTAACCCGACATGTGAATTATCTAAGTATCAACCATCGGTATGATTTATGCATGTTTCAAATGTTGAATTATGATTCATGTGCATATTTTACAAAGTTTGCAATTACAAATTAATTTTTCAAGTTTTACATATTATAATGCCCATCCATGAAAGTTTATGAAAGTTGAGATCTATGATATATGTATTCAAGCATGACGAGGTATGCATGATGAAAGTATGATTTTGAATTACCTATGTCCATGTTCATGTTTTCGAATGATCAAGTCTATGTCGAGCATGTTTAAGTATTGGTCAAGCACATATGATCAAGTATGTTTCATTATTTATTTAAATTTCATGCTATGAGCTTACCACATGGGATTTTTGAGTCTAGAATCCCACAATTTTCAGCTTTGTGTATGGTTTGACCCCAAGGCTCTACATGTTATGATTTCAGATTTATGCATGTATGTTATGAGTCAGCTTCTTCACTAGACGATGGTTTAGCTTCGTTGAGATGGAGAGCATATGCTTGTTTTTGGGTGTAGTGTCTAGCACTGAGTAGGCTAAGGGTCAGTAAACCCTATGCCTCAGAACTATGTGCCAACGTAGGTATATTCAGATTATTTGGGACCTCCCTTGTGAGATTCCCTGCCCCCAAGGGGCCTTTAGCTTGATAATGATATCATGGTAGCGTTCTTAGCCCTGACAAGGCTTTGAACGGCTTTGCCCATTTGAGTGTAATAGTTGGGACCATGTAAGCTCTATCGTGGTAATGTTGGTTATAAGACGAGTCTCCCATTGTTCCTCATGATTTCAGGTATGCATGTTTATCAATCATGATATTATGTTTTTAGCAGGTTTGACCCAGTGTTTAGTTTTACTTATGATTATCAGTTTTCAGCTTTGGGTCATTCGAATAAATTATTTTTTTAGTTATGTTTAAGTCATGTTTTCAGATAATAGCATGCGAGCCCTACTCTCAGACTCTTATGATGAACTATTTTATATTATGCATGACCACTGATTTTACTTAACAGTTTTACTTACCTTGCATACTTGGTACATTCCACGTACTAGCCGCACACTCTATGTAATCGTTTCATGATACAGGTTTGGATATTCAGGCTCAGTCCCGCCAGTAGCTAGACTTTTAGTATTAGCATCTTCCAGTCTCAATTGGTGAGTTCTCATCTACCAAGGGCCCTGTATCAGTTGTATTTAGTATTTTTAGATTCATACTATAGTGAGTTAGTTAGGGTCTTGTCCCATCAACTCATTAGTAGTAGAGGCTTTTCAGACATGGCATGTATTCAGTTTCAGCTTTGTGTTATGTATTTAGATGTTATGATATTTTCGGACATTCGCTATATTATATATATGAGACTTCCGCTTGATTATGTTGAGTTAGATTTATGTTCATGCCATGGGCTAGCCTGGAGCCTCTCGGGGTTCTTTGTCCCGTGTCTCGATATGTGCCTATGTTGGGGTCGTGACAAACTTCGTATTAGAGCCTTTGGTTTTGAAGTGTCCTAGGGTGTCTGAAAGTCGCGTTAAGTAGACTCTTTTTCATGGGTGTGAAGTGCACCACACTTATGACCAAGAGGTTATGAAATGTTTTAGGAAATGTTCCCTTCTTTCATGATCTAAGTCGTGCGATGAAATGTCTCTCTACCCTTCTAACTTGTGTTATACGCATTTGCAGAATCATACATCCTCGCTGAGTTATCGGAAGAAGAAATGGGAATAGAAATGGCCACGAGAATGGCAATGGGTATGGGCACCAGCAGCCCCGCCAGCTCATGAGGATCATGTACCCAAGTAGGTTGCCCACGTTGAGTTTAGGACAACCACTCAAATGCTAGCTCAGGATTTGACTGCCCAAGTCAACCAACATGCGATAGCGCATGTCCCATAGAAAGGGAATGTGGTGGCGGGAGGAGTCAGAGATTTTCTGAGGATGAACCCTCTGATGTTTCTTGGGTAAAAGCTGGATGATGATTTACACGAGTTTATTGATGAGGTTCTAAAGATCACCCACATAATGGCAATGATTGAAGAGGAGTGCGACGATCTAGCCTCGTATCTGTAGAAAAGGGTTGCGCACATTCGGTTCAAGCAGTGGAAAGGTAGCAGAACAATTGGAGAAGGCCCCATTGGTTGGGAGGAGTTCCATACCACATTTCTAGATCGGTTCTTCCCTCGTGAGATGAGGGATTTTAGAGCAGCTGAGTTTGTGAAGCTGAAGTAGGGTAAGATGACAGTTCAAGAATATGCATTGGAGTTCACTCGCCTGTCAAAGTATGCACCTTAGATGGTGGCAGATCAGAGAGCCCGAGTGCGTCGGTTAGTGCATGGGATAGCAGACTACTTGGTCAAAGATTGCCGGACCGCGATGTTGCATTAGGACATTGACTTTCCCCCAATAATTCTATATGCCCAGCAAAGTGGAGGCGGTACAGGTGAGTGAGCGGGAGAGAGAGGCCAAAAGGGCCAGGACTGATAGTTTGGATTCTCCAAAAAGAGACCCAGGGGTGGGCACCGTCAACATTCCCACCAAAGATCTTCAGTCCCAGCGTCGTTAGTTATCAGTGTGCCATCTAGATCCAGGCGCGATCAGAGGGGATGAGCATCAGGCTCTAAATGTCAGGGTAGCAGACCTGTAGAGTCCAACATTCCAAAGTGTAGCAGGTGTGGTTGGAGACACACGGGTCAGTGATTAGTAGGTTCAGGTGCTTGTTTCGTGTGTGGGAAGCCTGGACATATGCTTTGTCCAGTAGCCAGACAGGGCCATGATAGGGGCCGAGGCCCAGTCTCCAGCTCAATAGCTCCACCAGCACGCCCCACTCGGCAGGGGGCATGTACTAGTATGGGTGGTGGTCAGTGCCAAAACAGATTCTACACCCTAGTATCTCATCAGGAGTAGGAGGTCTCCCCAGATGTATTCACAGGTATGTTACGAGTATTCTACCTTGATGTATATGCATTGTTATATTCTGGGACTACTTTTTGTTTTATGAATTAGTCCGGAAATCCTATCAGAACTCTTCACAATCTCTACTCCAGTTGGTGATTCAGTTATAGCTCAATGGGTATATAGAAATTGCCCTATCACATTCCTTCAGAAAGTCACCTCAGTAGATTTAGTAAAGCTATCCATGACCAATTTTAATGTTATCTTTGGTATGGATTGGTTATATGCATGTTATGCCTCATTCAATTGTAGAACCTATGTAGTAGAGTTCAGATTTTTGTGTGAGTCAGTCCTAGAGTGGAAAGGTTGTTTAGTTGTGCCTGTAGGTCGCTTCATTTCCTACCTTAAGGCTAGAAAGATGATTTCTAAAGGTTTCATGTACCATCTTGTTAGGGTTAAGGATGCTACATCCAAAACCTTAACTATCCAGTTAGTTCCTGTTGTGTCTGAATACCCAGAAGTGTTTCCAGATGACATACCAGGAATCCCTCCCGAGCGGGAGATCGATTTTGGTATTGACCTACTTACGCAACCTATATCTATTCCTCCTTACATAATGGCCCCAGCTGAGTTAAAGGAGTTGAAGGAGCAGTTGAAAGACCTCTTAGACAAGGGTTTCATCAGACCTAGCAAATCCCCAAGGGTTGCGTCAGTTCTCTTCGTCTAGAAGAACGATGGTTCCCTTCGGATGTGTATTGACTATTGACAATTGAATAAATAGGTATCCTCTCCCCAGGATTGATGATTTGTTTGACCAACATCAGGGTGCCAAGTGCTTTTAAAAGATAGACCTCAGGTCCGAATACCATCAGCTTAGAGTTAGAGAAAGTGACATTCTGAAGACAGCTTCCAAGACTCGGTATGGTCACTATGAGTTTGTAGTTATGTCCTTTGTCCTAACGAATGCTCCGGAAACCTTTATGGATTTGATGAACAGGATGTTCAATCCATACTTGGAGATATTTGTGATTGTGGTCATATATGACATTCTCATATACTCTCGAAGAGAGTAGGAGCACGCCACTTATTTGAGGGTTGTCCTACAGACTCTTAAGGATCACCATCTATATGCTAAATACAACTAATGTGAATTTTGGTTGAACTTATTGGCATTTTTAGGTCATGTGGTGTCAGGTGAGGGTGTACAAGTGGACTCTCAAAAGATAGAAGTGGTGAAGAGTTGGCCTAGACCAATTAGTCCTTCAGATATCAGGAGTTTCTTGGGTTTAGCTGGTTACTACCGAAGGTTTGTTGAAGGGTTTTCATCTATTGCAGCACCATTGACTAAATTTACCCAGAAGGAAGTGAAGTTTCAATGGTCGGAGGCTTGTGAGAAGAGCTTCCAAGAGTTGAATACTCGACTCACCTCAGCACATGTGTTGACCCTACTTGAATGTACAGATGGGTTTGTGGTATGTTGTGACACTTCGAGGATTGGTCTCGGTTGTATACTCATGCAGCATGATAACGTTATAGCCTATTTTCCAGGCAGCTGAAAGTCCATGAAAAGAACTATCCGACTCACGACCTCGAGTTGGCGGTGGTAGTATTTGTCTTGAAGATTTGGAGATACTATCTGTACGAGGTCCATGTGGATGTGTTTACAGAACACAAAAGCTTACAGTACGTGTTTATTCAAAAGGATCTGAATCTACGTCAGAGGAGGTGGTTGGATCTTTTGAAGGATTATGATATGAGTGTCCTTTATCATCCGGGAAAAGCTAATGTGGTGGTAGATGCTCTTAGCAAGCTTTCTATGGAATGCGTGACCCATGTAAGAAAGAAAAGAGTTAGTGAAGGATGTGCATCGGCTTGCACGACTAGGAGTCCGTCTTGTTGACTCAACAAATGGAGGTGCCATTGTTTAGAATGGGTCAGAATCTTCCTTAGTAACCGTGGTGAAAGCTAGACAAGACAAGGATCCTATTTTAGTAAAATTGAAGGAAGCCATTCAGAATTAGAAGGTGGAGGTCTTCTCCCAAGGGGGAGATGGCGTGCATCGATATCAGTGTTGTTGGTGTGTTCCAGGTGTTGATGATTTGAGAAATCAGATGTTGCACGAAGCTCATGGATCTAGATATTCTATACATCCAGGTGCTACCAAGATGTACCGTGACCTACGGGTAGTCTGCTTGTTGAATGGCATGAAGAAGGACATAATAGAGTTTGTGGCTAAGTGTTCAAATTATCAACAGGTGAAGGTTGAACATCAAAGACCTGGAGGTGTGCTCCAAGACATAAACATCCCTACTTGGAGGCCACGACTTGATCACCATAAGTCATGGTGTCCCTCGTCGTGACCATCAGAGATAAGTTTCAAATTCTGGCAATGAGAAGCAGTCCACGAGTCGTGGTACAAGGGATGAGTCATCTAGTCCCTCGTGGGGACTGGCAGTGAGTATTTTCCTACAAATTTAATAAGGGTTTTTTCATAATTCCTAACTTCCTAAGGACTATACTACATCATTTTAAGATCAGAAAGGTGTGTTTTAAGAGGGGTAAGTTCATTCTAAACCTATTCTCTTCCATGCATGCAAGTCTATAAGCTCCTAAGGGTGATCAATCTTAGATTCGTCAAGTTCTTCCCTAATTTCCATTAGGCTTTCAAGAGGGTTTGTGAAATTAGTTCTTCCAGGCATGTAGGGTTATGAATGAGTGTATTCATCCACACCTATGTCTAATCTCTCTTCAATTTCATGAAAATTCTAGTTGATGAATCTATGGGGTTTTAGCCCAACATGTGAATTCTCTAAGTATCAATCATGGGTATGATATATGCATGTTTCAACTGTTTAATTATGATTCATGGGCATATTTTACAATATTTTCAATTACAAATTATGTGTTCATGTTTTACAAATTATCATGCCCATCCATGGAAGTTCATGAAGGTTGAGATATTTGATATATGTATTCAAGCATGATGAGGTTTGTATGATGAAAGTATGATTTTGACTTACCCATGTCCATGTTCATGTTTTCGAATGATCAATTCTATGTTAAGAATGTTTAAGGATCGGGCTAGCCCATATGATCAAGTATGTTTCATAATTTATCTAAATTACATGTTATTATCTTACCACATGGATTTTTGAGTCTAGACTCCTACTATTTGCAGCTTGTGGTACGGTTCGAGCCTAAGGCTCCGCATGTTATGATTTCAAATTTATGCATGTACGTTATGAGTCAGCTTTGTCACTAGATGATGGTTCAGCTTCATTGAAAAACGATGGAGGGCATATGCATTTTTTTGGGATTAGTGTCTAGCACCAAGTAGGCTAAGGGTCAGCCAATCCTATGCCTCAAAACTACGTGTCAACGTAGGTATGTTTAGATTCTTTGGGACCTCCCCTTGTGAGCTTCCCTGCCACCAAGGGGCCTTCAGCTTGATATTGATATCATGGTAGCGTCCTTAGCCCCGGCAAGGCTTTGGACAACTCTACACACTTTAGTCTAAAAGTTGGGACAACATTATCTCTATCGTTGTAATGTCGGTTATAAGAAGAGTCTCCCATTAGTAATCATGATTTCACTTATGCATGTTGATCATTCATGATATTATGTTTTCAGCAGGTTTGACCCAATGTTCAGTTTTACTTATGGTTATCAGTTTTCAGCTTTGGGTTATTCAAATTAGTTATGTTCTTCAGTTATTTTTAAGTCACGTTTTCAGATAATAGCATGCAGGCTCTAATCTCAAACTCTTATGATTAACTGTTTTATATTATGCATGATCACTGATTTTACTTACTTAGCGGTTTTACTTACCTTGGATACTCAAAACATTCTTTGTACTAACCACATACTCTATGTTGTATCATTTCATGATACAGACTCGGATTTTCAAGCTCACTCCCACAGTAGACACACTCTCAGTATTAGCAGCTTTGAGTCTCAATTGGTGAGTCCTCATCTTCCGAGGGCCCTATATCAGTTGTATTTAGTATTTTCAGTTTCAGACTATAGTGAGTTAGTTGGGGTTTTGTCCCACCAACTCGTCAGTAGTAGAGGCTTTTCAGACATTGCATGTATTTAGTTTCAGCTTTTTGTTATATATTGAGATGTTATGATAATTTCGGACTTCTACCATATTATATATGTTATACTTCCGCTTGATTATGTTAGATGTTATGTTCATGCCATGGGTTGACTTAGAGCCTCTCTGGATTCTTTGTCATGTGTCTCGATTTGTGCCTACGTTCGGGTCGTGACAATTGTCCTACCAAATGAAATAAGTGTCCCTTGATCCAAAAGTTTGAGCCTAAATTTCACCCTCTTCTTGATTAGCCCATTCACCTTCCCACTTGTTTATAATGAGTCTGTTTTCGCACTGGTCCCTCCTTGGATATTGTGAACCTCAACTCAGGCAAAATGCCTAAGTTTAAGGTGGCTAATGTAGGGGCGCATAAACTGCATGGGTTAAGGAATTAAGAAGCTAGCTAGTGAAAAGAGATGGGTGAGGTTCAGGAAGAAAAGAAAGAAATGAAAGAAAATAAAGAAAAAGAAAAGTGAAAAGACAGAGAAATAGAAAAGAGTGAAAAGGTAAAAACAAAGAACACCCGTAAGATAAAAGCAGAATGAAAAGGGAGAAAAGGAGAGAAAAGGTTGGAAGTGGACCTAGAATCTGTATAGTGCCAAAGAGGGTTGAGACAATTTATCGTCATTTACCATACCCACTCCCAATCCTACATTACAAGCTAATAAAAGTCCTATACTAATCATAATACGACTTTCTGAAGAACCAGAGAAGAAAAAATAAGGGCAAGTTTATGGTATTACATGTGCATTGTTTGAACTTCTTTGTGAGAATGAGTGCTTTATTACTTGTCTAGGTGTCTGATATACATAGGATAGTGAGTGCTTGGAACTTCATTTGTTGTGAGGGTACATGGGTATTACTTACTTCTAGTTCTCTGTTTAAAAAACATTAGTGCATACTCAGTTGTTTGGTGATAATATGATTCCATCTGTAGATCCCTTTGTGTCATGATGAGTAGTTTTATGTGTGCAAAACATTCTCAGTTTTGAGTGTTTTATAGGGGGGTTGATAATTAGTAATGATCATGTGTGCATGTTTTTAATATGTTATATGTGAGTCTTCTAGGTTATATTCCAATTAAGCATTACATGTGTAGTAGTTCTTTATTGTTTGCTAGAAGACATCGAAAATTCCTAAGTTTATGGTGTTGATGTACCGAGGGTTTGCAACACTTTTGACTCTTAAAATGAAGGAAATATGCTAGTACTTAGGAGTGTTTATATAGATATAAGGTATGTTTGTTGTTTATGCAGGGAAAATCAATTCAAGAATTGGATTAGTGAAAATAAGTAGAAAAGGGAAGAAAAAGACTTCATATGGGTCATAGCATGATCCGTACCATCTGCGTACGAGTCGTTGCTAGTGCCCATCATAAAGAATTAGATATTTCACAAGTGCAGAACCTCATTGTATGATAGGTCATCATGAGTTGTGACATCATGGTACGACTTATACTGAAGGCTCATAGCTACAAGCAAATAACCAAATGACATCTTCAAGGCATGAGAGCAAACCACGAATTGTAACAGCATAAAACGATTCGAAGTGAGGATCTGAAGTTTAAACATCAGATATGTGGATATTCAGAAGTACTGAATATGGATGATGGATATGACTCATAGTGACCTATCACCAGTCGTACTAGGCACCCGTACCTAAGGAGATCAAAAGCTGCCACTCATGTTACGACCACTGACCACGACTCATAGGTCATCCCAGTGCTGCATTCCTTGTTAATTCTGGAAAGGATTCTAATGATATTATAAATACTTTCTTTGTAGTTTTATTTCATGATTATTATTAGATCAGTATTATGGTATTTTTGGGAGTTTCATAACACTTCTTTGAGACCAAATTGAGTCATGATATTCAAATAACATTATTTCATCAGTGTGTTCTTGATTTTGAAGATCAATTTTGCATTTGAGACTTGGGGTTTAATTCCTTTAATATTGTAAGTCTGTAATTATGATTTCTTCTATTTTTTCTATTTTTTTTGCAATTATGAGTAGCTAAACCACCACAACTAGCGTTGTGGGAACCATGGTCGAATAACAAAGTAGGATTTATACAAAGTGATTCTAAACCAATACAAATGTGTGTATTGTCTTCCCCTTTATTATAATTGTTTCCTAATGGTGAGCAACATTAGAACTCTTTTGTATTCTCTATTTTCTTGATTGTAGAGAAGTAGAGATTAGAGAAAGGAAATTACAACAAAGACTTGAAACTATAAACTTTCAATTAATAACATGAGCTAGGGTAGGGAGAAAGTTAATTTGGGATCATTGATATAGGTTAGTTGGAAACACTCATGACACCTAATCTGGTGAATGAGTATAGTCTTCTAATAGGGAAAAATCAGCCACTTAGATGAAAATAGCTTATTGATTCTGCAGGCTAAGTATTAAAATATATCACAAGTTTAGCAGATCCTACGTAATTATGAATCCATGGGAAATACTCCCTAGTTAATTTCATATCTTTGATAACAAACATAATTTCACAACATTGTTACTTATATTTCTACAAACCCCCACCTCCTTAGGAAATAATTGAATTAAAAGCATAAATAATATCATTAGTCGAAATATTGATCATATTCCTCGTGGTATCGACCCCATTCTTGGTTGGGTTCTTTATTTGATGATGACTTCAATATACTTCTTTTGAGGTGTACCTTGAGCATTATCAATAAGTGTTTGAAGGCATTTGAGGAACTAATGTTGCGATTGAGCACCGCACTTATCATATCTACTCCTAGTTGCTCCCTGCCATTTGAACTTCTATGTGATGCTAGCAGGATGGTTATTGGAGCGGTATTGGGATAGAGATATGACAAGATTATGTATCCTATCTACTATGCTAGCATGACTCTGAATACAACCCAAATGAACTACATAGTCACTGAACAAGAACTACATGCCATTATTTATGCTTTCAAAAAATTCAGGACATATTTGCTAAGATCAAAGGAGACAGTTTAAACCAATCATGTTGCTTTAATGTACTTGATAACAAAGAAGGATGGAAAAACCTCAGCTGATACGATGGGTGCTTTTTCTATAAGAATTTTACTTTGAGGTCAAGGACTAAAAGGGCACGAAAAATTAGGTGGTGGATCATTTGTCTAGCCTTGAGGAAACTAGAATACCTAATGGTGAATTAGAAATTAACGATGCTTTTCCTGATGAATGCATCTTGTTTGTGACTTCTAACACAACACTTTTGTATACAGACTATGCTAATTATCTAGTGAGTAAGGTGATACTGGAGGTCCTCAAACCTTTATCAAAGAAAGAAATATCTCCATGAAGTGCAACACTATTTCTGGGAGGAGCCATACTTATTTCGCATTTGTGCGAATTTTATCATCATGAGATATGTACATGAGGTTGACATGATTAATGTTTTAAGTGCTTCTCAAAACTCCCCAATAGGAGGGCATGATGAGGGTAATCATAAAACTGGAAAGGTCATAGAGTATGGCTATTACTGGACCACCATCTACCATGATGCGAATATATTGGCTAGAGCTTGTGATCAATGTCAAAGACAAGGGTCCATATAATTAAGACAAGAGATGCCCCTAAATATCGTGCTTGTAGTGGATTATTTGATGTTTGGGAAATTGATTTCATGGGTCCCTTTGTGAGCTATTATGAGATGATAAATATTTGGGTGGTAGTGGATTATGTCTCCAAATAGATTGAGGTCATAGAATTACTTAAAATGAGGCGAAGAGTATGATAACCTTTCTCAAGAAAAATATTTTCACACAGTTCAACATTCCTAGATGTATAATAAGTGATGGTGGATCTCATTTATGTAACGAAGCCTTTGAAAAATTGCTTTTGAAATATGGAGTGAAGCACAAAGTGGCAACCCCATACCACCCTCAAAACAAGTGGCCACGTGAAATTGTCGAATCGGAAAATCATGAACATCTTAGATAAGATCATTAATGCAAACCAAATCAACTGGTCTAGAAAGCTGTATGACGCTATATAGGCCTATAGAACCACATACAAGACACCAATTGATGTTTTTCCTTACCGGTTGGTCTTTAGCATCCATTTTGTAGTCAAGTTAGAGCACAAAGCCCTATGAGCCTTGAAGAAGCTAAACATGAAATGGGATGATTCTACAAAATATAGAATGAGTTGGTTAAATGAGTTGGATGAATTTCGATTCTATTCCTTTGAGAATGCAGCAATCTATAAGGAGAAAATGAAGTACCTGCACGATAAAAAAATTTAACATCGTGAGTTTCATCCAGGGGATCAGGTATTATTGTTCGATTCCAAACTCAAACTATTTCCAGGAAAGCAAAAAACTTGGTGGTCCGCACCATTTAAGGTGGTGAGTGTTACCCCCTATGGGACTGTAGGCTGGAGATAAAAGACGGAGCCAAACCTTTAAGGTAAATAGTTAGTGGGTCAAGCATTATTTGGGAATCACTGATGAAGAAAGGGTTATGGAGAAGTTATGTTATAAGGGACTACCCAACTTCGGAGTAGCATGATCATATCATTTTCGTCATCTCGGAATGTTAAATTAAGCATTTCTTGGGAGGAAACAAAAGCATTTTGGACTAATTAGTGTTGTTTGATGCAAGTGAACTTAAAAGGTTGAAGGAAATCAATCAATGTAGATGAACTTAAAAGGGTGAACAAAATCAATCAAAATAGAAAATCAAAATCATCACCCCTAAAGGATGGTGCGATGGACAACTCTCTCTTCACAGAGACGGTTTGTCAACCCCAGCATCCCTTGGCAACCCTAGTTGAGCGATACAAGGAGTTTCTTACACTATGGCTCTTGCATTTTATTTAATTTGTGTATTGAGGGCACTGCACCGTTTTTAGGGTGGGGGTGGACATTTTGACTTGTATGATACCTGCTGTGTGTATGATGCATAGTTGATGTGAAAACTCTAATTTTTATGGGATTATCCTTTTTATTGAATTATTGATGTTTGTGTTTGTGATCCACTTTAGTCAATTTTTACCACTTTGCTAGTGTAGCTTCTTCCTTTTTTGTATTAATATAACTCTTTTTTGCATTTGTAGTATGGTGCCCTCCTTGATTTTCTTAGTCATTGTTCTTTTCTGGGAGGCTTACTTTTTGTTGAATCTGGCAATAAAGTAGCTTAATTGTCGTAGTGTGTAGGACAGATGATGGATTGTTAGGCAACATTCATAAGGGTACCAACCTACTTTGGCGAGTTGTCTTTGGTTGAATAAATTATTTTTGACTCAGGTGGTGGTGGAAATTGAATTATTTACATGTTTACGTTGATTTTTGAAAAACAATGCCCCTCCCTTAAATTTTGTTGTCATAGTTGTTTGATATTGAGTTGTATACCTCCATCTCTAACATGAAAATGTTGGCAATATGTCCCTAGTTGAGAGTGATGTGTTTAACCCTTTTTATATCCATGTGCCAATGTGTGAAAAGGAATGTTGCTTGTTCACTAGATTTTGTGACATTCTAGAACTTGCCTTGCTAGTTGTGCTCGAATATAGGATTGACTATAGGTTGTAGATATGAACTTAGGACTTCTTTGTGCTTCTCAAGCCACATATTCCTAAATAGACCTATCAAATGATATATGTATTCCTAGTCTCCCTCTTTGAGCCATTCACTTTTTTCTTGATCAACAGCAATGAAAGGAAAAAACAATTCTCAAGTTGACCATCTTTTGAATCCATCCTCCTTGACACTTGAATTATGATAGAAAATGAGCAAAATATTGTAAATTGGGGGTGATAAGGAGGGAAATAAAGAAATAGGCTAAAAGATGATGTTTTATCATATCCCAATGTATAATTGAGTAAAGAGCTAAAAAGAAGAAAAAAAAGAAAGCAAAAGAGAAAAAGAAAAAAAATGAAATTTGAGCTCACGAAAACCCTTTGGGATGTGAAAAGTTGCCAAAACAAGAGGAGGGATTAAAGGTAAAAAAGTTGTGGAAAAGTGATCTAGTGTTCAAGGATGGTAAATGAGTCACTAAAGGCTAAAATTGTATCATACAAGCCATTTGACCATTATTACAACTTAGTAAAGCCCTTACGTGATCTTTATCCAGATATCTAAAAGGAAAGGCACTTGAGTAAATAGGAAAGAATATGATAGTTGTGAACTATCTTGTGAACTTCTTTGTGAGAGTTGAGTGAATTTCTCTTCTCTCTTGAACTTGTGTGTCCTTGATGTGTATGCTGTTATTACTTCAAAAAAAAAGCACACTTTCCTTGGTCTAGTTGTGAGGGCATGTGGATGTGAATGGTTGGCATATTTTACTTCTCCAATCTAGATATGTTCATGTGGATATGGTGTCATAAGTGGGGGTTTCGTGCTTAGTCTATATAGTTGCGAGAAAACTAGTTTTTGATTTATGGAGGGGGTGGCTAGATTGAAATGTGTGTATGCACAGCTAATGTTAACAACCACTCTGGTCATAACAATTTTTTATTCTGGGACATTAGTAAGGTGTACGTTAGTTTCTCTTCTTAGTTTGCTTGAGGACAAGCAAATATTTTATGTTGGGGGTGTTGATGTATCTGGAATTAGCAACACATTGTTGTTTCATTTCATAGCATTTCACATTTCATTAGGAGTTAATTAAGTGGAAACTAACCTCATTATACTATGTTTCAGGAACCCAATCAAAATGAAGATGAGAGGTGTTAAAACAAAAAATTGTCCAAACGATAAGAAAATGAACGGATTGTCTGTCAAATAGATGGTCCGCATGATCAACCGTCCAAGTCCAGCCAAAGATTCTAGAAAGTGAGTTGGAAGAGTCCCTAAACGACTGTTAGAAGTACGAGCTATCTTTTCAGAAGATGGTCCATCAATTGAAGAATAGACTCTGACGAAGCAGAATGGAATTCTAAAGTACTACATATAGGATGAACCATCTTTCTAGGAGATGATTCGTTGATCAATGGATGAGAAGCTATTGGATAGAAGCTAAAATGTAATGTATAGAGAAAAGGATGGTCCATTCCTGCACACCTGACACCCTCTGAGTTTGAATTTTTTGGGCTTTATATAAGTAAATTTTTCTTGTAATGTTTACAAATCTTTTCATTCATATTTTTAGTAGAGAGTAGAAATAGCTAGTTAGCTTTAGTTTTCATTTAGATCTTACATTTTAGCTAGTAATTTGAAGATTCAAGTTAATCTATTGAAGATATGTTCTACAATTTCAATTTCCATTGTTGAGCATGTGTAATTACTCATTTATCTTCTTCTTGCTACGTATAACTAAACACATATCTAGGGTCGTGAACCCTAATGATCTTAATTTGGTAAAATTTAATTTTGGATTATGAACATTTGTTTGGTTATTGCTCTATAATGTGTTATTAGTGATGAAAGTCACCCAATCCTGTCCAATTACCTTTATGAGTTAGCATCAATCAACAATTACTCAAGGTATAATCCTTGTTTAATGCTTTCTCCTAGACTTAGGTTGAATTTCAATTGGAAACAAGCAATTGGGTAGAAGGGAGTTCTATTCAATTTGATAAAATTGAAGTAGATTAAAACCTATGATTCTATTGAAATATACCCATTCGTTTTCTAAGTCTTTGCTAGCATGTTCAGCCCTAGTCCATTCACAATCTGTCCATATTGAGTAATTTAGGGGGGTAGACCCATAATTAAGGTCACATCCCTAGAATTGTCCTAAATTGATTACAAACCTAGCAATATGCATTCTATAGTTGTAGTTAAATTTTATCAATCTCAATTAGAATAGACTATAATCTTGCAATACTACATTGATTAGTACTAGCTAGAGTGGGCTTAACATAGTCTCTATGGGAGTTACCCCAACTCCTCATTGGGTTCTATATTTGTTGTGATCATTTACACTACCCAAGATTGGGAGTGGATTTGAACAACATCAGACTCTGACCTTGTACATTAATCACGCAGGGCAACGTTAGTGATCGTATCTAAGCCACCTCTTCAGTATCTTTCCAATCCTAGTAGGGTGCCTTTTCTAGTGCATGTGGTAGACAATGTTAGAACCGTTTCTGTGTTCTATCGTCATGTGATTAGGTGAACTTGCCACATTTGATCACGAGTATGTTATGAGTCTTTCACATTGATGTTTATGTTTTGTTAGATCCAGGGGCAACATTATCTTTCATGACCCCATATGTTGCAATAAATTTTGGTTTCAATCCTAAATGCATCTCAGAACCCTTCGCAGTCTCTACTCGTATTGGTGATTCAGTCATAGCAAGAAGAGTATACAGAAATTGCCTAGTTTTAGTTTTTCAGAAAATCACCATGAGTGATCTAGTAAAGTTAAAGATGACTGACTTTTGTGTCATCCTTGGTGTTGATTGGTTATATTCCTCTTATGCCTCAGTCAATTGTAGGACTAGAGTAGTAGAATTCCGTTTCTCAAGTGAACCCGTCTTAGAATGGAAGGGTAGTTCTGCATTACCTATTGGTCATTTTGTCTCTTACCTTAAGGCTAGCAAGATGATCTTCAAGGGTTGCACATATCACTTAATTTGGGTAAAGGATTCTAAGTTCGAAAGCCCAAATCTCTAGTAAGTCCCAATTGTTTGTGAATTCCTAAAAGTGTTCCCAAAGGATCTTCTTGGAGTCCCTCCCAAGAAGGAGATCAAAATTGGGATAGATCTCCTTCAAGATATGTAGTCGATATTCATTCATCTTATAGAATGGCCCCATCTAATCATAAGCAGTTGAAGGAATAGTTAAAGGACCTTCTAGATAAGGGTTTCATCAGGTCCATATTTTCCCATGGGCTGCTCTAGTCTTTTTTCGTACAGAAGAAAGATAGTTTAATTAGAATGTGCATTGATTACTGTCAGCTAGACAAAGCCACAATCAAGAATAACTATCCCATTTACAAGATTAATGACTTCTTTAGATCATCTTCAGGTCACTAGTTGCTTCTCTAAAATAGACCTCAGTTTCGGCTACTATAAACTTAGAGTTAGGGAGTGTGACATTCCCAAAATGGCCTTCAGAACTCAATTTGGTCACTACGAATTTATAGTTATGTCTTTTGGACTAACAGACACTTCTGCAGCTTTTATGAAATTGATGAACAGGGTATTCAAGCAGTACTTTGATATGTTCATCATTGTCTTAACATATGACATCCTTATATACTCTCAAGGTGAGGAGTAGCATGCTGGTCATTTGAAAATTGTGTTGTAAACTCTTAAAGATCGTCAGTTATTTTCAAATTTTAGCAATTGTGAAGTTTGGTAAAAGTCAGTTGCATTTCTTTGACATATGGTGTCTAGTGAGGGTGTTGAGGTAGACTTTCGAAAGATAGAAGCAGTAAAGAACTGGCCTAGACCCATCGCTCCCTCCAACATTAGAAACTTTTTGGGTTTAGCTAGTTTTACATAATGTTTATAGAAGGGTTTTCATCTACTTCTTCCCTTTTAACCTAATTGAATCATAAGAAGGTCAAGTTTCAGTGGTCCAACGCTTGTGAGAAAAGCTTTCGGGTGTTAAAGACTCGACTCACATCTGCTTTAGTTTTGACCCAGAGGATACAGTTGCTTCCATAGTAATTGTGATGCCTCCAAAGTTGGCCTTGGGTGTGTATTGATACAGTATTGTAAGCTCACTGCCTATGCTTCTAGACAACTTAAACTTCATGAATAGAATAATCCAACCCATGACTTTAAGCTAGCAGTGGTAGTTTTTGCCTTAAGGATTTGTAGACATTATTTGTATGGTGTCCATATTGGTGTGTTCACTGACCATTAAAGTCTTCAGTATGTATTTAGCTAGAAAGACCTGAATCTTTGACAGAGAAGATGGCTTGAACTTCTAAATGTTTACGACATGAGTGTTCTGTACCATCTAAGTAAAGCCAATGTTCTGGTTGATGCCCTTAGTAGGTAATTAATGGGTAGTGTGGCTCATGTTGAAGAGGGGAAGAACTAGATGGTTAGAGATGTCCACGGGCTTGCTCGCTTAGGGGTTCGCGTTACAGGCTCAGCAGATGGGGGTGTCACTGTTTAGAATGGTTTAGAATCTTTTATAGTGGCAGAAGTTAAGGTAGAACAAGATAATGATCCTATTCTGCTAAAGATGAAGGAAGTGGTCCACAGTCCGAAAGTAAAGGTATTCTCTTAATGGGAAGATACTATACTCCGATATCAGGGCCAATTGTGTATTCTGGATGTGGAGTACTTGAGAAAATAGATGTCGGGAGAGGCTCCAAACTCTCGATATTCTATTCACCTAGGTACCACAAATATATACCATGATCTACAAGAAGTTTATAGGTGGAATGATATGAAGAGAGATGTTGCAGAATCTGTGGCCAAGCGCTAAATTGGCAGCAGATTAAGGAAGAGAATCAATGATCGGGAGGTATGATTTAGTGTATCAGTGTTACTACTTGGATGTGGAAAGTGATAAATATGAACTTCATTGTAGGGTTACCTTGGACGCGTCAAAAACATTATTCTATATGGGTGGTAGTGGAGCGGATAACTAAGTCAACACACTTCTTGCAAGTTAACACTACAGATTTAGTGCAAGACTATACTAGACTTTATATTCGAGAGTTAGTCAGGTTGTATGGAGTTCCCTTGTCCATCATTTCATATAAAGGTACTTAACTCACATCTTAGTTTTGGAAGTCCTTCGAAAAGGGTCTCAGTACCCAAGTAAATCTCAGCTTATCTCTCCCAACGACTTGTTAGGTCACTCAACGAGTTTTTGGATGCAATCTATTGCCAAATAATGATTTATCATGATAGTTAACGGATCACTCCACCACTCATTATTACTCTCTGAATCCCGAGCTTTAACCCAGTTATCCCACTTAACTAGTCACCTAACGGATCGTCAGGTGACATAGCGACTTGTCCCTCAATCTGTGAAGTGTTCTAAAATAATTATTTTATCCAACACTGCACAACGATCGGGTCTATTGATGACCCATCAGGTCACTTGACAAATCCCTCAATGACTCGTTCTGTGACCTAGTGCATATTTTCCTATTTTCTTTGTTTCATTTCTTGGGTGTGATCTTAGAGACCTTTAAGGTGTTACATTATCTCCCCCTTGGAATCATTCGTCCTCAAATGTAGATTAACCACATTGGAAGGCCAGGAAAAGAACTGCAATCCCAAAGCTGAACAATGATAACTAAAAGCTAATGGAGTGACTAACTCTCGACTAATTTATGTGACTAAACCGAATTCAGGAAACACACATGCATGCTACGACATGAAAGGAACTGAGAGACATGAATTTACCATGAACTGAATAGAATAGTAAGGAGGAAACTAGTATCTCGTGCTCAAAATGAGTGATGATATTCAAATCCACTCCTCACAAGAAAGTGTAAACGATCATCGCAATATAAATACCTAACTAAGAGTTGGGGTCGAATCCACAAGAAATAGTGATTGAATAATGCAAAAGTTTTCTATTGACTTGAACTAAAATTGCATCCATGTATTGAAAATAAAAATAAAATGTAGGGGGAAAATGAGATCACAATTTTAATTTAAAATCAACAACCAAGAGAACAAGAAAACCAAATTGAATGAACAATTATGAGTAAGGGCCAGGGGTGTGTTATTGATGAGGGTTCGATTGGATTGAGATTAACTAGAAAATAAAATAATTACTCATATTCATAAATAACCATGGATAAACTGACACTCGATGATTTTCAACCACGTGGGTGCTCTTTTCTGTGAGTTTTCTCAAACCCCAAAGCCTCAATTAATTCATCCACTTTAGCTTAGGAAAGATTTGAGCTATCCCGAGCCTCAAATCTCCAATAGGTGCATGACCATGAGTTTTGGCTATCTCTGGCCCAATCTCACACACTCAAGACCCAATTTCCTACCATTGCATTCTTACCCATATTCAATTTCCCTTTATCAAGAAAAAACTAGAATAAGTAGACATAATCCACATCTGAAACTTTGGGCAATTCAATTATAATTTGGGAGAAAACAAAAGATTTACACTAAAGAAATAATTACAAGATTAATACAGTCATACCCAATCCAATTTATCCCCAATCATGCACACACCCCTGACAAAATATCTTTCTACTCATAGATGAATAGTACAAAAGCATACTGACAAACAAATTCTTAAAATATATCATTAAGAGTAAATAGCAAGCTCAAAATTGTCTTCAATGGTGGTTTATACTTTGAGGAAGAAAAAGAAGAAAAGTTATTCAATATTTCTCTCTCTAACTCTCCAAATCTGAAATGGAATATATAGTACTTTCTAGAGAATGTACAGAAATAGGTTAAAAATGATCCTCCAAGCCCATATTAGACAATTTTGCCCTCCTGAAAATGGCCCCACAAGACGCCGCTCTGTTGGAGGTTGGGTCACTAACTTTGGGAATCTTAATGGCCTTGGTATATACAGTTCGCAGGTGCTGACCCGCATTCCATTCCACCAGTGCACCTTCCACTTATAGCTAGTTGTAACACACCAAAACTTTTCTAGACCAAACTCAGACCTTGAAAGAAAGATCCAGAAGAAACCAGAAAACTTCCCTTAGAACATCCAAGATAATAAGTCGTGGTTAGCTCCAACGACTTATTGTGTCAGTCTTGGTCAGCCCTGTTAGGTCCTTCGGAACCAATGGGACATGGAATGACCCATTGTGAGGAACAACGAGTCGTCCTATCACTAATTGGTCCATATCTTATAAATCCCTCTTCTAGGACCCCACGAGTCAACTAACAAGTCCTCGTGTAACACAATGGCTCATGGTGTGAGTCTTTGGTTGAGAGTCCCAGAAACTTCCTTCAATGACAACGAGTGGTAGCAATGAGCCATTGTATCACACAACGAGTCGTTGTGACCATCCGTTGTGCCAAGTTTAGTGGTTTTAATAACCTTTTCAGTGAAGGTAACAAGTCGACACAATGACCCATTGGGTCCACTAACGAGTGTTTGTGTTGCCCGTTGTTAGGCCTCCCAAAATCCTCATCCAGTATCATGAGAGGAACCAATGGCTCATTGGTTTAATTACGCTCAAACCAAACCTCTTACTGAAGTATGAAGCGGACGTTGTCAATGAAGAACACAACTTAGAGGTTGGGGTCGATCCCACAAGGAGTATGGAAGATCTAGATTACAGCTGGTAGATGAACTTGTATGGTAATTACTTTACAATGGGGGAATTCTAATAAAAATCAATAATAAAAATAAATAGTAGTCAAGATTATATTTGTGAATCAATAATTAAAGGATAACTAGGATTTGTGTTCCCTATGGATTCATAACAGCTTTGGGTATACACTCGTGATCTTTACCAATAATTACTTACAGAACTGATAACTTAGATTCATTCAAACGATCGACCAATCCCTATTGAATGACTATCATCAATTACTTGACCAAGTCTCATGAGTTTTTCAATCTAACCATTATCACTAAGTTCCAGATATAACTATCTTGCGACTACATCTCATGTTAATACAATGATCATCAAGATCAAGCCTCTATTGTAATTATCTTTTCCTAATCTCTGCCTCTTCGACCAAAGCAAGTAAAGAATTCAGGCACGTCCTAATGTTGTACACCATTAAGAATCGTTAAAGATGAACAAAATACAATATACGTAATTAGTATTGTTTTTAGAATCACTTTGTGCAACCCTAACTTGTTAATCCACCATAGTTCCCACAACCCTAGCTATGGAGGTTTTAGCCTCTCATAGTTGCAAGGATGTGATTTGTGTTCATTATTGAAGACAAAAAATAATACTTACAAAGATGATTGAGAAGAACTATTTCCTTCAATTAAACCACGAAATCTTGAATAACAAGTAGCGAGAACAATATGAATTCAAGAAAAGGTTGATCACAAGGTTGAACCAACTCAATTCTCTCTTTCAATGATGTAAAATTCCTTACTACAATATTTTCCTACTAGAATTAACTCTATTCGTCATCCTCTATGAAAAATAAAGCATAAAAAGATATTTATAGAGACACAAGAATCCTTTTCCTAAACTAACAAGACTGCTTTCGATATCTGTAGTCGACCTCGTCATGGGTCCACCTATGACTCGTAGGTGCTTCTCACAGATCATGGCATCGACTCGTGGCTTGGAGTGTTGGCTGAATTTTGGCTACGTATTGGGCCAAGGTACGATTCGTACCTACTTCCTATGACTCGTACATTCCACCCGTGGCTCCTGATACTTTTGAACTTTTTTTTGAACTTCACCACGACTGGTATTGTACGACTCGTACCTTTATCTCACGGGTCGTAGGGTACTCTCGTACTGAAAATCAGCCTTATGTGCATTTCTTCTGGATTTCATCATGACTGGCTTTCCACGACTCGCACCACCATGGTACGATCCGTGACAAGTCTCATGGGATCAATCTTCCAGTTTTATCTTTCAGCTTCTTATCAGGGCCCTCAGTATGACTCGTAGGTCGATCCTATGGATCGTACTGTTGACCACACTTTTTGCCCTTTTTTCACACTTTTAGCTTCCTTTTGCAATTTATTGTTCCAACACCCATTTATCCTGAAATCAAAGAAAAAGTGCCTCATATCCACATAAATACACCTAAGTCCATGCTATTTTCTTAGTTTTGAGCGTCAATAGTGCTATTAATCCATAGCACATCAACACTCTAAACTTAAGACTTTTGCATGTCCTCAGGCAAAGAAAAAGAAAAACTAAACACGACGCTCAACTAGAAAATAAACTTAAGATACTACAGCCAAAACTCAAAAAAAATTGTGCACTCTATATACAACTCTATTGACCCTTCCTCCTATAACATTATTAGCTAATGTATTGCAAGAAACATCAAATCATCATATTCAGAGATCAAGACATATCATCTAGCTATCAACAAGCAATCAAGTCATCACCTTTGTATTTCCCACAGATCAATGGTAAAAGAAAACATAATCCATGTACCCTCACAAAAAAATGAAGGCCCCACTCTAATATGAAGTATCAGATGAAACATCGGACTAGGTAAATGAAGACCCACTGTCTCAAAGAACTGCAAGTATTATGCATCAGATACCATAGGCTTGCCCTTATTTTCTCTGATTTGGATTGGTAGATGGTCAAATTAAGATCACTATAGGACATGATATGGCTTGTAATGTAAGCTTGGGGCTGGACATGATAAAGATGAAAGATTTTATGAGTGACTATCCCTTCCTTGGCACTACATTCATTGGCTGCACCATTTTTCTATTTCACCCATCATTCTTTTTGTCTTATTTTCTTCCCTTTTTCCATTTTAAGAATATTTGCATGGGTGAGGTGATTTTTCATATTTTTCAACAATTTCAAGCTCTTTTCATTTTTTTCTTTTTTCCATGTTCTCAAATTTTTCAGCTTTTGACATTTTCACCTCATCACACCTTATTTTTACCAATTTTCTCTTCTTTTTTCTTTTTCTTTCCATTTCTCCCTCTCCCACCATTTATGCACCCCTACTTTAGCCACCTTCAACTTAAGCATTTTGCTTATGTTGACGTTCACAATGTCCAAGGAAGGACCAGGGCCAAACAGGTTCATTATAAACAAATGGGTACGGTTAACATTTAAATCAAAGATATATGGTCTATTTAGGCACAAACTTGGGATCAAGGTATTCATGACACTTTGGTAGGGCAATATAGGCAAAAACTAAGCTAAAACAAAAATGGCCTATGATCATCTCCTAACCAACCATCCTCAGCCTATGCAGAGACCAACCAGGCAAGTTCTAGATTTTCAACAACATACCGCAATTAATACTAAGACCTCACTCACACATTGTACATGAACTATTTGCACTTTACCTGTCTAGTTCATACATGGCTTAACAAGACTAGCACTATTAATAACCATATGACATAAAATGATCCACAAAAATCATGTATTGTTATCACAAATACATAGAAATTTTTTTTTAAACAGGGTCAATTTTTCAAAAACAACAAAAGTAGTGCATATTCATTGGTTGATTATTCCTAAGTTACTTTCTAATCAAACAAAAATCACAACTAAAAACAAAAGTCCTAACACATGCCAGTTCTACTAGATAGCATGCCTGCGGGAAAAGAAACACGACAAGAAAAACCCTCAGGTGAACAAAAAAATCCCAAAACTACAAGTACCCGCCCCCCTTTTTAAAAAATGAGCTTCGTCCCCCAAACATAAAATATAATCAAACAAGGGAGAAGGACATACTTGTGGCTACTTAGACTTCGCCTCTGTCATCTCCCGAAGGTGGTACCTCCGCGGTAGTAGTGGTGCTAGCGGTGGAAGATGCACTCAATGGTGTAACAATGGGGGTAGTGGTCCCCCCAGTGACTGTAGCCTTTTGAACGACCTCTGTGGAAACTGGGGCTGAATGTGGTTCACCCGAAGGGTCATGGCCACTAGCAAGTTCGGGATGAGTTGTGGTGGAGCTTCCCGCTCCTCTAACTCTCTCATGCAGCTCAGTTATATGCTCCACATGAGCCCACATACTCTCCATTCTAGCCCACTTGCGCTCCTTCTTCTCCTTCTTTCTCTTCTTTTTCACACTCTCCTCACCAGCATCTTCAGCAGCTCTCTTCTTGCATTTATCACCGGCTACAATTGGCCCCCAGTATGCTGCCAAATCAATATACTCCTCAAGCTTTGCATCTAGGTGCGAAAGAGTGGGGGATGCTATAACAGTTTGTTGTCGTACAGACAACTCAACCACTTGACTCTGAAGAGCCTCCAAATCAGCACGGAGACTGTCGGTGTCTGACTGCTCCACCATCCTCAAGTTAAATCTGCTCTCAAAACTATCCAGGTGGGCATGAAGGGCTTGAGCTGCTGCATCTATCTTGGATTTGACCCATGGCTTTACTTTATCCATCATTGCCTAGATTTTGCGCTCGACCATGGTCAATCTCTTTGCTAGCTTCTGGAGGAAAATCCTACGTACCAACATGTATCCTACTGAAGTCTGAGTCTATACACTGGGCAGCGGTGTAGCTGAGGTGCTGGGATCTGATTCTGAATGACCAGCATTTGTAGCCGGTGTCTCGCTCTGCTCCTGAGTACTGGAGACATTCACCTGTATGTCCCCTACTGACTGAGCTACTGGGATAGCTGTAGGCATCCTAGATTTGCTTACCGGGTTTATCTCATCCCGGATAAGGCCAATGTCTGCAATTCTTTGGCCTCCGATCAATCTCTCATCACCCCACTGAACTCTTGCTTCCCTGCACAAATTGTATACGAGGCTCGGAAATGGAATAGTAGTGCTTACTTCCGCTGCCTGATCTCGTATCTATGTAGCTATGATCCTCGGGATGTTAAGAGGATAGCGAGACATGAGGCATGCCGCCAACACCGCTCTATCAGCACTCAGCGTGTTATCATTAACTGTGGGCGCTAATCGATGTCTCACCAGTGTCCAGCAGGCCTTTGCTATGAAATTTAGTGAATTCTTTGTCACCTTCTTGCCACCTATAACCCACTCAGCCTCATCCTTGTTCTCATTTATCACTTTTGCTAGCCATTGGAACTACCTCTGTCTCTCACCCCTACTCATACTCCTGATTTGCTTTAATGCCTCAACCCTGTAGTCATACTCTCGGTTTATCCTAGTTGGTCTGAACTGAGGTAAATATAACATCCACGCAATAGTATGATCAGATACATCTACTAATCTCCCTCTGACTAGAACACTCTGCAAGCAAGGCTGCTCCTTTATCTTCATTCCGTCCTTTGCTTTCTCCTCCATTATGGCCAGGTAGTTGGCGTAGAACTCCCTGACGATCTCCTCTATGTATTGTGTAGGGGTCTTGGTGATCCATTCTAACCCATAGAAGCTAAAAATATGCTTCATCTCCTCAACATCATTCAAGGAATTAGTGAGGATCTGCGGTTCTTCTTGGATGCTCCTTTTTGGTTTGTTCTTGGCGGTGAGAGCGATGCCTTGTTCATATATCTCTTTATCAACCGACACTCTCCACCGCATTTTTCTATTTTCTCTGGCAGGGGTCTCCTCCTCCTCTACTTCATCACTGTGTTCAGCATCATTCTGGGTCCCTTCTGACCCTTCCTCAGTGTTGGAGTCGGTTCCTAGCCTTTGTTGTTCCTCTCTAGCTCCTTCTTCAAACTAGGGAGCTTGAGCGGATGTGGCTGTGGTTACTTCAACTTGGGCCTTTGCTCTTGCCCTAGTGGTTCTGGTTCCATCTCTGTCTGAGGTGTCTACTTGATAAACCTTAAGTGAACCACTAGGTGAATCTCCAGCCTAATTAGACTCTGAGTTTGTTGTTTCATCTATCAATGTCCTGCGGGCTTGTGTTATGTCTGCCCTACATTTGTATGTCATTGTACCTGATGAGAAAGGGGTTAGCATTCCATTTTTGTAAAAGAAAAATCAGATAGAAGAGGTTCAGTATGTCATCACGGGTCCTCAGTACGAGTCGTACCTCTAAGGTACGACTCGTGAGAAGCCCTGATGGTGCCCCCACGACTCGCAGTTACAACTCGTACCCTGAAGGTATGATCCGTACCATGAGTCGTCTAATGAAGTCCCACTTTGCATAACTTCTATTTTCACCATGACCCGTAGGTCGATTCCACGAGTCGTAGGGTGGGCTTCCTAGATCAATTTTTCAAGATAAGTGGTACAAGAACTTAGTATGATTCATGGTAACAACCTACAACTAGTACTGTGATGCGTACCCTTTTTCAGACCATTTTTACGATTCTTTTGCTCAGTGTGTAAGTTTTGTTTTGCACATTTTTGGGTACTCAGATTTCCCCCAGGTCGAGCATATGGTAAACTCCCTTTTTACAACACTTAGTCCTCCCCTACCTGTAGCTCCCTTTAGGTGTTCTAGGGCTAAAATTCAATAAATTTCTAATGGGTTTTCGGTCGAGTTGGTGTTTTCGCACATATCCATTGATTCATTGATTCTTATGGGTTTTCGATTCCCTTAAGGTCACTTTCAAGCATTAAGAATTTGCAATGTAAATCACTTACTTGATTGTCGATTCATAGACTGGAAATCAACTTCTAGGGCTTTGCACACTCAGTTGAAGCACGAATTTTGTGCCTAATTTATTGATGATGGGAAGCTACGGGTGTTGGGAAGAAGGTTCTCAAGTGATGGGTCGTGAGTTGTTCGCGTGGGATAATGGTCATCTTTGAAGTTTAAGTAGGTGAAGAAAAATTTAAAAATCTAGGCCGAATAGGGTAATTTTGACCCGTCGGGACTCGTACTACGAGTCGTAGGAGCAACCTACGACTCATCCCCCGACCAATAATGATTTTAACAATAGAGAACTTACCTGGAAACCTACGAGTGCATCCTACGACTCGTACCACTAAGCTATGATTCATAGGATGAGTCGTAGGTCAGACTTTTCTTAGACTTTTCTCTACTTTTCACCACCACTGTTGCCACGATTCGTAGGACCTCACCACGAGTCGTATTTTCAGCCACTTGTTTTTGTTTTCCTGCACACTGAGCACACATTATTTCACTAACTTGGGTTGCCTCCCAAGAAGCGCTTGATTTAACGTCGCAACACGACGCAGGTGGTCTGGTTACTCAGATTTCACCAAACCACCACTTGGGTTGCCTCCCAAGAAGTGCATGATTTAACGTCGCGGCACGACACAAGTCTCTTGAATACTCAGAATTCGTCAAGTGACTCATACTCATCCTCAAGTGCTGAGATCACACTAAATTCCTTTGGTTGCTTCATAGTCCGACAGATGTTGAAAGTGACCTCTTTTTTGTTAAGCCTGAACTTTAACAAGATAGCTTCCATATCTACTAGAGCTCTCCTAGTAGCAAAGAATGGTTGCCCCAAAATGATGGAGACCTCATAATCGACCTCGCAATCCAAGATCATGAAGTCTGCTGGGAATATGAACTTATCAACCTTGACGAGCACATCAACTAGGATGCCCACTGTTCTCTTCACTGTTCTGTCGGCCATCAGTAGCCGCATGTTGGTTGGTGTGGGGGCTCCTAATCCTATCTTCTTGAAGACCGCCAAGGGCATAAGATTAATGCTAGCTCCCAGATCACAGAGTGCCCTTGCAAACTCAACATTACCGATGGTGCAAGGTATCGTGAAGGCACCTGGGTCTTCCTTTTTCTGAGCTGAAACCCTTGTTGCTATGGCAGTACAGTGATGGACATTGTCAACCGGCTCATAGCTTACAGATCTTTTCTTCGTCAGCAGGTCCCTCATGAATTTTGCATATCTCGGCATATGCTCTAGTGCTTCGACCAACGGTATATTCACAGAAAGTTGTTTAAGCATTGAAAGAAATTTTTGGAACTTACCGTTGTCTGCCTTTTTCTTCATCCTTTGTGGGAATGGTGGCGGTGGTTTTGGGATAGCCTTATGAACTAGAGTTGCCCCTTGATCAATGTCTCCTTCCTTATCATCCCTAGGGGCCTCTTACAACTCATCATGTTGTGTCTCATCACCAATCTCTTCTTCTTCAATCATGATCTCTTTCCTTCTTTCAACTTCAACAGGGAACGGGGGGTCAATTGTGGTTTTACCACTCCTAGTCATCACTGTCATGCAATGAGCATCATTCTTTGGATTCTGGACAGTGTTGCTCGGAAGTGTATCGTTTTGCCTAGGGTTCATTAATGCTGACAATTGCTCAAGTTGGTGTTCTATCTACTTGATGGCGGTGGCATGAGATTCTACTTTCTGACCCATGCTAGATAAGTCACTTCGAATTACTTTTAACTGATCATCCATGGACCTCACCTTTTTCAGCATTTCCTCTGTCATACTCTCCAACTTTGATTGTCTGGCCTCCCTTTCTCGTGTGTTAGGAGGCACATAGACCCCAACTCGGTCATTGCGATATCCGTCATTTCTCCTCTATTCTCCCTCTTGCTCACGACCATGATTCCTATCTCTGAACCCTTCCTGTTGTAGTTGTCTCTGTATTGGTTCCGACCTTGATTTCCAGAACCTTGGCGCCAATTCTCTTGTCCAGAAGCTTGGGCGTTGGCTCGAAAACCCACCACTTGGCTATCTAGGAAGTTTGCCTCCTCCTCAAAATCAGAGTGATCTTCTCCTTGCTCCCTTCCTTGAGTTCCCATTGCATTTATCTTTTTGGCTCCTACTCCCGTTATATGCTTTGTCAGCAAATCCAATGATGTGCGCATGTCAGCCAACTCCTAATCACGTTCTTCCTCCTTCCTTCGTTGTTCTTCAATCAAACCAAAAACATATGTACTTGCCACTGCATTAGCCTCCCTCATATGCTAGGCCCTGTTTTTCTTTGTCACCCTATCAAGGATAGTGGCTGCTTCCACCCAGGTGTGACTCATCAATGCTCCTCCAGCCACTGTATCTGCTACAGCCTTGGTGCTATTATTAAGAGACCTGTAAAAGATTTCTAGCAAACTTTCATCTAAGATTTTATGGTTTGGGCACTTAGTCAACTTCTTTTTGAACCTCAGCAGGTTTCATGAAGTGCCTTTGTCTTAATTTGCCGGAAGTTATAGATCTCATCTTTTAGTTGTAACATCCTTGATGGGGAAAATAATCTCTCCAAGAAGGCTTGTTTAATCTCCCTCCGATTGGTTATGGATTCATTGGGCAACTTCGATAACCACAAAGTAGCTTCCCCTAATAGAGAGAAAGGAAAGAGTCGGAGTCTTATTGCATCCTGGCTTATCCGGGCAACCTGTATGCCTTGCATTTTCCTAAAAAATTCATCAAGTATAGGTTGGCATCATCTACTGCGTGGCCACTGAACACCCCCTTCATGTTTAGCAATCGAATCATGGTGCTCGTAATGTCAAATTTGTCCCTAGTGGGCAGTGGTGGTGGCACAATTGCTCCAGTTGACTCAACCTCATCAATGTCTGGGTCATCATCATCGAAGAATTAAGCGTCAAATCTCTGAGCTCGGTTGCCCCTCCCACGCCGACCAGCATTTACTACCTCATCTCTGTCATCACCAGCCTGCTGAAGTGTATCTAACCGAGCTAGCTCATCTTGCGTAGCTTCTTCAGCTAAGCGGGCTTCTCTCTGCTCAAGGTTTTCCATTCTATGCAATGTTCATTCGATTTTGGGATTTAGTGGAACAAGGGGGTCTCCTCTACTCTGAGTTCTTGGAATTCACTATACTTCAACTTAACGAAACATGGTCGAAAACGTATAATTTCTCGAAATTTTAGAAGGGAGAAATACTTACTTGAAGCCTATGGTCATATAGAAATTAGTTTGAAGTCATTCTGAAAACTTTGGCTCGACGGGGTTACGATTTGCCGGGCGAATTTCACGAAACTAACTCCGTAGTAATGCTCCCTATGGCGTTAAACATCTATACCCGAAGTTAATTTGAATTCGGGCAGCATTTGGCAGCGTAAACGGAGGAAACAAAACTGAAAATATTGTGCTCTTCACTTGCTGGACGAAGGTGTAGCTATAATGTATAATAACTACAACAATTGAATTTATATACAACTTGGGAAATGGACATGCCAAGGACCCCAACGCGCCAATTTTGGGCCATGTCACGGAGCCCAAGCCACAAGGGAGGGGTCTATGACATGTTGCCCCTTCGGGAAACTAGTCCGGCTCTCTCCCTTGCAAGCTTGACTTTGTGCTCGTGTGACCTTTTTCCGGCCCCTTTCTCATACGCGTTGTACTCTAAAAGCCCTTGACTAACGTACAGATAGGCTGACTAAACATTAGAAATTTATGGGGTATAACATCCTCCCCCCTTAGGAGCATTTTCGAATGTCACTTACAGGAGTTTAACTTTCCAACTATTATTATGGAATAATTTCAACAGAGTCTCCTCTATAATATGGACTATCTAAAAATCTTGAATCGCAAAAAAGACTAACACAGTCACTTCACATAACACTATAACAACTATTTCACAACAAGGCTGGAGACAACTGCATAATATATATAACGCAAATCATGAAACAGCAACTGAATCAATAACTTACCCTAACTTCATAGTTTTGACTAAGCCTGGAACAAATGAGGATATCTGGATCTGATATCATCCTCAGCTTCCCAGGTTATCTCTTCTCTATTCTTGTTTCTCCACAATACCTTAACATAAGCGACATCTTTAGTTCTCAACCTAGGATCCTGCCGATCTAATATGTCTACTGGAACCTCGTCGTAGACTAATTCCTCAGTAACCTGGACGTCCTCAACTGGCACAATTTGGGACGGATCTCCTATGCACTTTCGTAACATTGACACATGAAAGACCGGGTGAACAGATTCCAACTCGGGAGGCAGTTCTAGCTCATATGCCACCTGGCCTATTCTCTGGAGGATTCGATATTGTCCTTAAATCTTAGGCTAAGTTTTCCTTTCATACCAAATCTCATCACGCCCTCATTGGAAAAACTTTCAAAAGTACCAAGTCACCTACATCGAACTCCATGTCTCGACACCGTATAGCAGCGTAAGATTTCTAAGGGCTCTGCACTGTCAGCAGGCGTTCTCTAATAAGCTTTACTTTCTCATCTGACTGATGGATTATATTTGTTCCAATAAACTATGATTCTCCTACCTCGAACCAACAAACTGGGGACCTTCATTTCCGCCCATATAAAGCCTCATAAGGTGCCCACTGGACTACTAAATGATAACTGTTATTATTATAAGCAAATTTAATAAGGGGTAAATGTTTGTCCTAACTGCCCCCAAAGTCCAGCACGCACGCCCGTAAAATATCCTCGAGCATATAAATTGTACGTTCTACCTACCCGTCTGTTTGAGGATGGAAGGCTGTACTCAGGTTAACTTGTGTCCCTGTGTGTCACGATCCGAACGTACATCGGGATCGTAGACACGGGACAAGGGACCCCGAGGGACCCTAAGTCGACCCATGGCTCATGCATACAACTAATTTCATTCAATTAAATGGAATGATAACCATAAAGATATAGCGAAAACATAATCATAGCATAGCATCAAGAAATACCAAACATTTACATAGTTGCATACTACATACTTGTCTGAAAGCCTCTAAAACATGAGATGGGTTGATGGGACAACATCCCCAACTAACCCGACCAATGCAGAAATATAAACAACACAAAAGTCTATAAAACAGCCCTAGAAAAATGAGGACTCACCAACGAGCTGAAAGCATAAGATGAGATGGCATAAGGGTGAGAGATGATCCTGAGATCCGAACCCAATATCACGAAACGATACAGCATAGAGAGTATGCGGCCAGTATGTGGAATGTACTGAGTATGCATGGTAAGTAAAACAGACATTTTAAAAATAAAGTAAAACTCATAAATAGACAGAGGAGAAGGACATCATGCTTACATCAAAATCTTCATAATAATCACAAGGATCAAGGCTTTCAAATCATTCATAATCGTTCATTATCATAATCATAAGAAAACCTTAAGAAAACATAACTTGAGCCAATAACATGGACATAACAATGCCTAAAACATGTGGAACAATGGGAGGACTTGTCATAACTGACACCATCATGGTAGAGCCTTTCATGATTCCTACTATTTCGCTCAAGTGGGCATAGCCGACCCTGGCTTGCCGGGCGAGGGTCGTGCATAGGGAGTGATATCACATTTGAGGGGATTATTATCAAAATATCATAACATGTACAACCAACGGTGACACGTTGTTATGAGACACCGGCGTAGTCCTTTGAACGACGGGCTGCTCGGTTCATATAGGCTCATACATAAATAATTAACATATTGCATAAAATTCATTGGCTAAGATATAACATTATCATCATGGATCCCCTTTAAAACATGCTTAGCCAAGAATCAAGGCCCTTTTTATCGGCCAACGTCATAAATCGATAAATCATGAAATTCATTTCGTAATTCATAAATCATTCTTCATGATGTGGGAATTGCCCAATACTTCCTCATACTCAATTTCTTCAAAAATATGCTCATAAACATGGGTAACTTGGATTCATGCATTTCCATTATTAATAAACTTAAAATAATGAATATTCATCATAAATCATAATTTTCATAAACTTCCCTAAATGGGTAATTTAGATTTAAAAAGATTGAAACATGAATTAAAGGGAATAATAATAAAACCTACCCATCATGCATATTTTCATGAATAAAACTCAACTAAAACATACCCATAAGGAGAAATCACATTGACATGCTTTGGGTAAAACCCCCATGGAATTTGGGTAAGGGAATTCATGACTTTAATTGAAATTGGGCATGGTGAGGAAGAATTCCACCCATTTTAGAACCCTACATACTTTGTAATAGTTGAACTTATGGTTTCCTGAACACCCGCCAAGAATTTTGAAGAAAATTGGGGAAGAAGGCCTTGAATCTTCCAAAACCTCTCTAAAAATATTTACATGAGAATGAGCATGCAATGGAGACTTAACTCCTCTTATCACAATCAACAATTATCCAAAACGATGTAGTTTAGGCCTTAGGGACTTAGGAAGTTATGAAAACACCCTCATTAAAACACAAGAAATATCTGCGCCAGCCCTCACGAGGGACCTAACGAGTCGTTGCCACAGGGCACGACTCATTGCCTCAATCCGTTGAGTCCACTGCCTAAAACTCCAAGGGAACCCCACGGGGGACTTCACGAGTCGTGAGGTCAGACCATGACTCGTAGTCAGCTTCTGTGGCCTAATTGCCCATCCCCATCTTGCCAAACCTCCAGGATTGACCACAGGTGACCTCATGAGTCGTGAGGTCTGACCATGACTTGTGATTAGGCCCGTGGCCTCCTCACTCAAACCTTGCTAAACCAAGCTGACCACAAGTTACTTCATTACTTGTGGTCACTCCTAAGGACTCACCTCATGAGTCATTCTGCGACCTGTGCAAATTTTTAGTTTTTCTCTGTTTTCACTTCCGGGTCTAATCCCTGGGTTCCGGGATATAACAATATCTCCCCCTTGGGAACATCCGTCCTCGAATGTTAGAAACATGCAGAAAACTCTGAAGCAAGCTATCACCATATACAATTACCAGTTATTTAAGTCAAAAACTGATGGAATGACTATTTCCGAAAGGAACTACATAGCTAAACTGAATTCAGATATAACATACATTTACCATATCATAAAACAAACTTGTACACATGAACTGATTGGGAAAAATTGATTAAAGGTTTAGGGAAAAACTAATACCTCAAACTGAAACTGAGCCGGTAGGAAACAAATGAGGGCATTTAGTTATCGTATCCGCTTCGGCTTCCCACGTAGCTCCCTCAACATGATGATTCCTTCATAATACTTTAACAGAAGCTACTTCTTTGTTCCTTATCTTACGGACTTGACGATCTAAGATTTCTACCAGAATTTCTTCATAACTGAGGCTATGCTTCACTCCAATGTTGTAAACCAGAACTACCAAGGCTGGATCACCCCAAGCATTTCTTCAAAAGTGACATATGAAAGATGGGATGTACCGAAGATAACTCCAATGGCAATTCAAACTCATACGCCACCTTACCAACTCTTCTCACAACCCGATAGAGACCAACATAGCGGGGACTGAGTTTACCTTTCTTTTCGAACCGCATGACTCCCTTCATGGGAGTCACCTTTAGAAATACCCAGTCGTCCATATCAAACTCCAACTCCCTCTTCCTCACATCAGTATGCTATTTCTAATGACTCTAAGCGATTTTCAACCGGTCCCTTATCAACTAAACCTTCACCATCGCCTCATAAACTGAATCTAGGCCTATCATGGCTGCCTCACCAGCCTTAAACCATCCGATGGGAGATCTACACCTCCTCCCGTAAAGAGCCTCAAACGGTGCCATCTGGATACTAGAGTGGTAACTGTTATTATAAGCAAACTCGATCAACAGAAAATGATCATCCTAACTACCTTTGAAATCCATAACACATACCTCAACATATCCTCAAGGGTCTGAATGTGTCACACCCCGCCTTGGGGGGTATGACTGGCACCTGGTGCCCTACTAGGACCTGAACTACTAAACTGCTGAGGCTGGCAACATCTGGTGCCTGGTTGGCTATAACCCACATTTCTGGAAACAAAGGGCTATATAACGGCTGTAAACACAGCCCCCGGCCCATTGGCCTATAGCCTCCTGTACCTGTAATAACAGCTAACCAGAAACAAGCAACTATAAGGAAACCTATGCGGGCCGACCAGGCCACCATGCTGTCTAGTTATCTATAACTCAACTCTGAAGTACTGGATAGCTGCTCGGTGCTATTCCGATTGGTATTATATATTATACACCGACACGCAAGTGCACGTGGTCAAACAAGTAATAAAGTGGCTAAGTAGCCAAGTATCGATCCAAGGAGGCTCAAGATATGTAAAGTTGCCTAGATTACTATATTCCTATTTCACTTCTAATTATGCTAACAACAATGTAACCAACAGTTACTTGAGTTTTTGTTTCTAAACTATATATACTACAATTAATAACAACTATTTACTTGTGAATTTAGACAATGGATATGGACATGCCAAGGTTAAGAACAAGTAATGAACTTGATAATCATGATAATTTGGTTAATCTCTTCTTCATGTTGCTAGCCAAGAACATTAGCCTAGAAATTAAAACTCTCGTATTTAATTTCACTTTAGAATCATAAACCATCCGTCTACATTTCTGTGATCAAATGCAATTTATGACCTAGCACTACAATTCCGATTCCTAAATTGACTAATACGGCTTTCAAGTATATTTCTATCAGGAAAGCACATCAAAATCCAATTTTCCCAAATCAAGTTAAGAACAATACCCTATTAATTCACAACTTTCCAATTTCTTGCTCTTTCGAGTGAAATTGGACTTTTTAGATGTACATTAATGTTGGCCAAACACTAATGCAGTAAGAACAAGAATTAATAGAACAACATGAAAGAATAAGCAAAAAAGCATATTAATTATAATCAAAATTCATTACACATGTTCAAAACCTCAGCAAGGAAGAGAATTAGCCACTCATTTGTGGATTGATCATCCTAAAATGAGTGTAAATCATACGTACAATTGATAGAAAGAAGAAAGGAAGAGAAGAAATCCCTTAGCTTTTTCGTTCCTCAACTGCTACTAACCCACGTCCTTGCTCTCCACTTCTGAACTTAGTCTAAAAACTAAAAAACTCCTTAAAATAAACCTAAGTGTGCTATTTATACTAGTGGGAAATTTTTCCCGGAATAACAAGCAACGTGCCACGGAGGCCAACGCGGAGCACCGCCTCCGTGACACGGCGTGGACGCGGACCTTCACTGGAATTTCAGGGTCCGGTAAATTAGCCTCAACGTGGCACGGAGGCCAACGCGGAGGCCTCTCTCCGTGCCACGGAGCTGACGCGAAGGCACACTGGAATTTGCCATTTTAATTCCTGTTCAGGCAGTGTGCTACCGCGATGGTAGCGTGGCACGGCTCCATCGCGGAGCCCCTATAAAATGTGCATTCCAAGGTCTTTTCCACGCTCGCATCCAAGTCCAACTCCGACATAGTTCCAACATGCATTTTAGCTCCTAAAAATCACATTTACCTGCAAAACAAATGCTAATCATGTTGGTTAGTATAAATTCGCATTTTATTACTAATTACATGATATTATATACACATTGCACAACAAACAAGGTAAAAATGATACGTTTGAGTATCACTTGGGCATATAAATCTGCCCAAGATCACTTACCCCACACTTAAGTCCTTGTTCATCCTCGAACAACATGTACACAAATCATGCAATTTACATCCCAACCTTCGTCACTATGGTGCAACAATTTACGCTACGGTCATACCGATTATTCAATTTTTGCAAATCATCAAGAAAACATGCTTGGTCGTACAATACAATGACCTTTAATACATCAAGACTTCCTAGACTTTAAGAATTGATTCTTGATATCGGGAAACTCATGCAAATCAGCTAATCAAGAAATCCGACACGAAAATCAATCTTTCATCAAGCATATGCCCTCACAACTCGAGAGAAACTTCCCCTTTATGTTCATGCAGCACACAAACATGCAAGTAGGGGCATATAAAAATTAATTTCACTCACTCTCCCAAAAGAATTCACATGCCTTATGTCATGACCCATAAGCTTGCCCTTAGTGTATTACTCCACTAATATAAAGAAATGCAATATAGGATCACGTAGGACTTTAATGGGTTGTAACGGGGCTATGGATCTAGTATATATATATTGGATTAGCCAATAATAGTCGCTAGCATCCTTAAGCGCCTTTTCAACTCATTCCCATTGAATCATGGACATTGTTCCTCTCTTTTCTCTTTTTCTCCCATTCATGCTGGTTTACTTTCATACAGCCCATTTCATCAGACACACTTGACACAAAACAAAGGGTTTTCAAGTACCCTCACTATCAATTAATTACAACAAGTGCCTCTTCAACATCATCTTTTCTTTCCTCACTTTGCTTTTCTTTTTCTTTTCACTCTTTAACACTTTGGGAAACATTTTCTTTTCTTTGTAAGCGCTTAAGAGCTTCTTATAGACTTTAAGGCTAATGAAAAGAAGGAATAAAGCTTAGTTCATACAATTTTTGGACAAAAGAAAGAAATAGACTAAAGGCTCAACGGGCTGACTAGGGTATACAACATATAAAAAGGTAGAATTTGACAAGAAAAAAAATGGAAACTATCGGTTAAAACAAAGAAATGCCTACATCCTTTCCAACACTACACCTCCTTCATTTCGTTTTGTATACACACCAGGCAAGTTCTAGACAATTCACAATGACATGGAATAGCAAAACCTCACTTCACACTTCATGCACATGCTTGAATCAAGATGCATTCACAGACTCTTTAATTAGTCAATTACATGAATTCAAGATTAAGCCTAATCATACTGAACCAAATTCTATAGCCCAGGTAACTCAACATATTTACTGAATTGCATGCTTTCAAACGAATCATTTTCACATTTTGAACATCAATTACAACACGCAACGAAATTTTAGCAACCATAAGCAACTACAGTTCATTGATGCAATCCACTAAAGAAAAACTAAAAACAAATAAAAATCCTACTCCTACCGACTACATTTCCCTTAAGACGGTCGTCATCCATCCATCATAGGGAACGGTCACTAACTATGACATCGGTTCAATCGGACTATTCTCGGTAAAAGAACCGAAAACAAACTCCGAGAAACCCAAAAAATTAAAAAAAATTCGAAAATTTTTTTGCAACACATCGATCATTTCGAGAGAAAGAAAATAATTACAAGTGCAAAATATTTTTGCAAAAATTTTGAAAAATATCGATCATGTCGATAGAAAAAAAAATATATTTACAAAATTTACAAAATATTTACACTAGCAACCATAACTTTCAAAAACACACATCATCAGCCACAAAACAAATATATACAGATACACCACAAATCAGTTCACAACAGGGAAAGCACAAACATTCATACAACTCAAGGAAAAACATACAGCAAATTAGAGCCTATGTCCCAGCACCTAGCTACTCCCCACCCCACACTTAAATCGAACACTGTCCCCAGTGTTCACAAAAATACACAGCACAAAATTTGGGTGGTGGAACTCCCTGCTCAGTCGAAATATTCGACTTCTTCATCCGGTGCTGCGGCCTCGTCGCCCATATCTGAATCAGCTCCATCGTCGTCATCGGACTCCACATCGGAGTCCTCACGACGTGTCTCCTCATCAGTAGGGACATCGTCATCTGTCGGCTCCACGAAGGCTGGTCCCACCCGACATAAGGCTCTGGCGTTCTCGCCAAAGGGGTAGTCCAGCTCCAGCTGCCATAATTCTTCCTCGGTGGCTGGTCTCCCACCAATCCGTAGCTGAAGCATCTGCATGCCGAACATACGGGCCATGTACTGATCGTCACGATCATGTCACTCGCCCAAAGTCAATACTGGTCCGTGTGTAGTGTCGGGGGCCTTAGTCTTTGTCACATCGAGGGCCCTCCGCTCCAACTACGGAATATAGTCCAAGGCTTCTTCCTCAATGTCGAGGCCTCGGAGGAATGTGGTGATGAGTCCGCCAAACCCGTATCTGTGGCCCTGGTGCAGTCTGACTCTCTTCATGGCGGATATTATTACCGCCCCCACATTAATCTCAAGCCCTTTCATAAGGGCATACACCAAGCAGACACGGTCCCGGGTCACGTCCGTCATATGAACTCCCGGGATCAAACACGAACACACAATCTTCAGCCATATTCTGGCCTCCCTGTTCATCTGCGAATAAGGCAGAGTCTGGTGGTAACCCCTCTCCTTATGTCTACTGCATCGAGCTGTGGATCGAGCCCCACACAACGTACGTCTGATATCGGCGTACGGTGGGGTGATGTTTAGCTGGCAGAGAACGTGGGCGTCTGTGTCCCGCTCTCCAACGATGGCATTCAGCTGCTGGGGTTCCAGAGTGACAATCTGCCCTCTGATTTTCACTGTGTGGCTTCTGATGGCCGGGTTCCAGTTTTCATAAAATTCCCGGACCAAGTGAAGGTTGCACTCCTTGGGCTCCTGAAAAATAAAGCTGAGCCCAACTGCCTCGATTCTCTGTACAATGCGAGGGAACTCCTGTGCGAGTGGTTCCCTTGCAATATGTTCCTCCGGGAAGTACTTGTTTTATTTATGCTTAGCATACCATTTCTTCCCTTCATCGGTTACCCATCTTGTTCCGTATTGGCGGCGTTGGCCGCGCGGAACAGCGGGTGCAGCTGGGACTGCGGTGCCCAGTCTCATCCTTTTCCTACCTGTGCCTGAGGTAGAAGCACCCTTGCCTTTATCTTGTCTGCTCGCCATTGTACCTGTCAATTTACACAAACAAGCACAAAGTTAAGCTAAAAACTTGTTGACTTCAGCTAAGGTCAGGTTACACAACATTTACCCCACACTTAGGCCTTAGCTACTTCTACAAAATTACGGCAAGAATAACTCTAATTTCACCACAGACAACACTATACACTTCATGCTTAATGCGTTCACAACATTAATTTCGACAGCATAATGGTTAGCGTACTACTCAGACTTCATACAGCTAATCCCAATCCTACTATCGCTAACAATTCACACATCGCACTTCGCAACAAAAACAACAACAAAATAAAAACAACGATAAAAACATTCTATATACAATCTAATCCAAACAATCTAACCAATTTACACACTTTTTGCATTTTCCCACAAAAATTCGAGAATTTGTCATATTTGACATTTACACAATATTTACCACGACTTCTCTCAAATAACAAACACCCCCCGGCATCTAATTTGCCGACTTATCAAGTCGCTCAAGTTAAATTCAACAACTCATGCCCTAGAATACAATTCTATAAGCAAATTCGAATTATTTACGCAATCGATAAGTTCAAACGCTAAATACAACAATCCAAACGTATATCAATCACAAATAATCCAACATTCATGTTTAATTTCTACATAGGGTGATGTATCTCACCTCACATGCCCAAATTTGACAAAAATCGCCAAAAAATTGAGATAGATGATGAAAACATACCTTTGAATTGAGAAACCGAAGAAACTTGACGTATTCCTTGCCTAGGAACGTGGCACGGTGCTTGGGGAGGGGGAAATGGGTGTTTGGTCGCGGAGGGAAGAGGGAAATGGGGAAATATTGGGCAAAATCGGGGGTTTATTTAAAGAAAACACGTGGGTCACCCGGCAACCCGGTGTGACCCGGCACTGAATAAGGGGCAACGTGTCACGGAGGGTAACGCGGAGCCCCTCCTCCATGACACGGAGCCAACGCGTTGGCTTACTGGATTTTTGAAAAATCTGAATTTTGCCTTCAACGTGTCACGGAGGCCAACGCGGAGCACTGCCTCCGTGACACGGCGCCAACGCGCCAGTGCACTGTTTCTTCAATTAATTTGATTTTTCATACCTTGCCTCATTTTCTCGATTCCATTTATATTTCCTCCGTTATACCTGAAAATCACCTCACTAAACAAAAATTGGTTAAATTAATAGATTTCCCTAACTAAAATAAAAAAATACTAACTAAAATGAAAATCTAAACCTAATCAAGAAAAGAAAATGAAAAATAAAAATTGGAAATAAACAAATAAAAACAAAAATAAAGATAAAAACTAACTACACTGTGTAAAAGAAAAAATATAAAATATTTTTCTCACGGGTTGCCTCCCGTGCAGCGCCTGGTTTACCGTCACGGCTCGACGTCCTTTAAGCTCACTTGTCTACTAGGGTGATGGACGATTTGTCCCGATCATGGTCATCCCCCCAGTAGTTCTCAACCTTATCCGGTGGCCTACCTAGTATCTCTCGGGAATCACTCATTCCATTAGCATTCCCATAATCAATCACATTGATCACTGAGAGTTCCTTATAAATAGTCGGGAGCTTAGGTACCTTGTACACATCGAACACTTCGACCTTGTCATGTGCTCGCATCGTGAGTTGACCCGCAGCTACATCAATTAATGCTTTTCCGGTTGCGAAAAAGGGTCATCCCAAAATAAATGGGACTTCAGCATCTGGTTCAAAATCCAGAACAATGAAATCGACCGGAAAAATGAGGGAGCCTACTTGCACTAACACATCCTCAACAATGCCATTCGGCTTAGCTAAAGACCTGTCTGCTAGCTGCAAGATTACCGTTGTAGGTCTAGGACTCCCTAGACCTAACTTTCTGAATACCGAAGATGGCATCAGATTTATGCTTGCCCCCAAGTCGCATAATCCACAAGCTCGGATACTTTGCCCAATAGTAAGCTGGATAGTAAAACTTCCAGGGTCTTTCAGTTTTGTGGGCAACCTATTCTGAATACGGGAAGTGCATTCCTCCGTTAAAGCTACCATGGCATACTCAGTCAAACGACTTTTATTAGCCACGATGTCTTTAATATATTTCGCATATTTTGGCACTCCCTACAATACATCAACAAGAGGTAAGTTAACATGTACCTGTTTAAGTACCTCCATGAATTTCTGGAAACACGCCTCCTCCTTGTGTTTCTTAAGTCGTTGAGGGAACGGGGGAGGAGGCCTTTCTGGTTCAGCTTCTTTAGTCTTCCCCTTATCTGAGATTTGCTCTCCCTCAACATCTGCTGCTCCTGACTTTTGAGGCGGTCTTTCCGGTTCCACCTCCTTCAACTGTAAACCAGTCCTCGTGGTCACTGCATTTACCTGCTTCGGATTAGGATCCGTGTCGCTAGGTAGTCCTCCTCTGGGTCTAGTATTTTGGGCACTAGCAAATTGCCCAAACTGATATTCAAGAGCCTTGTTCGCCAACTGATTGTTCTTCACTTCGGCTGCCAATTTGACATAGTCAGCCTGCAATTGTGCCTGATTAGCGATCATGGTTTTGAACATCTCCTCAATGGTAGGTGATGGTGGTGGAGGAGGGGCATTGTGATTTCTGAATTGAGCTTGATAATTTTGTTGCCCTCCTTGGTTTCTGTGCATACCCTGCCCTGAACTTTGGCCTTGTTGATTGTTGCTACCCCATGAAAAATTCGGATGGTCCCTCCAATTTGAGTTGTAGCCACTACCAAACTGCTGCTGATTTCTCTGTGCATTGCCCATAAAGTTAACAGAATCAGGATTTGCACCACGACATTCAGCTGAATGCTCACTACTACCACACACTTCACACCACATCTGTTGAACTGCATTGACTGAAGCTGAAGGCTGGTTCAAATTTATATTGCTGAAGTGAGTGTTTAACTGATTTTGCAAAGCAGCTATCTGTGCAGCGATAGCTATGAATCCATCCACTTCAAGCACTCCCGCTGCTTTCCTTGCTCCACCTCTTGAAGAATCTGCATTCCATTCTGGATTACCTTGTGAAATCTGGTTGAGCAAAGTGTACAGCTCCTCATAGGTCTTTTCCAGCGCTTGCCCTCCAGCTGCTGAATGTAACAAAATTTTAGTGTGGGGTTCCAAACCCTCAATAAATGTGTGTACCAACACCTCATTGGACTGATGATGATGAGGACAGTCCCGCAACATGGATTTAAATCTTTCCCAGGCTTGATATAGATTTTCTCCTTCCCTCTGTTTAAAACTTAGGATTTGACTCCTAAGTCTGGCTGTTTTACCAGAAGGGAAAAATCTGATCAAAAACTTCCGTGCAAGATCATCCCACGTTGATATAGAATTGGGTGGTTCAGCTTTTAACCACCTCTTGGCTTCACCAAGTAAGGAAAATGGAAATAAGGTGAGCCGAACATAATCAGGTGACATTCCAGTGGGTATATAAGTGTCACTTATCTCCAAAAAGTTTTGGAGATGTTGTTGTGGATCTTCATGAGGGAGACCGGTAAATTGCCCGCTTGTGTGCAAAAGTTGCACCATATTCTGCTTTAATTCAAACCTCCCTCCAGGCTCTGGTTTGCGGATGCTAGAATGTACATTATTAGCGTGTGGGATTGCCACCTCGTGAACCGGCCTTGCTGCTGCTTCATCGGGCACTAAAACTGCCCTCACAACTGGTGGATTTTGTTGCTCCATCATAGACTGTTTAAGCAACTGCAGCTTCTTTCGTAGAGCTTCTCTACGTTGACTATGAAATTCACGTTCAGGCTCTAAGTAAGATTCCACCAGCTCTTTGTCCCTTGCCAGTGTTCACAGAAACAAAATCCGCAAACTACAGGCTAAGACCAAGTTGTTAACACTTAAGAAAATAAAAATAAAAATACAGTAAATTTACCCTAAACACAATTTCACAAATCGCCTAGCCTCCCCGGCAATGGCGCCAAAAACTTGCTCGGTGCTATTCCGATTGGTATTATATATTATAAACCGACACGCAAGTGCACATGGTCAAACAAGTAATAAAGTGGCTAAGTAGCCAAGTATCGATCCAAGGAGGCTCAAGATATGTAAAGTAGCCTAGATTACTATATTCCTATTTCACTTCTAATTATGCTAACAACAATGTAACCAATAGTTACTTGAGTTTTTGTTTCTAAACTATATATACTACAATTAATAACAACTATTTACTTGTGAATTTAGACAATGGATATGAACATGCCAAGGTTAAGAACAAGTAATGAACTTGATAATCATGATAATTTGGTTAATCTCTTCTTCATGTTGCTAGCCAAGAACATTAGCCTAGAAATTAAAACTCTCGTATTTAATTTCACTTTAGAATCATAAACCATCCGTCTACATTTCTGTGATCAAATGCAATTTATGACCTAGCACTACAATTCCGATTCCTAAATTGACTAATACGGATTTCAAGTATATTTCTATCAGGAAAGCACATCAAAACCCAATTTTCCCAAATCAAGTTAAGAACAATACCCTATTAATTCACAACTTTCCAATTTCTTGCTCTTTCGAGTGAAATTGGAATTTTTAGATGTACATTAATGTTGCCCAAGCACTAATGCAGTAAGAACAAGAATTAATAGAACAACATGAAAGAATAAGTAGAAAACCATATCAATTATAATCAAAATTCATTACACATGTTCAAAACCTCAGCAAGGAAGAGAATTAGCCACTCATTTGTGGATTGATCATCCTAAAATGAGTGTAAATCATACGTACAATTGATAGAAAGAAGAAAGGAAGAGAAGAAATCCCTTAGCTTTTTCGTTCCTCAACTGCTACTAACCCACGTCCTTGCTCTCCACTTCTGAACTTAGTCTAAAAACTAAAAAACTCCTTAAAATAAACCTAAGTGTGCTATTTATACTAGTGGGAAATTTTTCCCGGAATAACAATCAACGTGTCACGGAGGCCAACGCGGAGCACTGCCTCCGTGACACGGCGTGGACGCGGACCTTCACTGGAATTTCAGGGTTCGATAAATTAGCCTCAACGTGGCACGGAGGACAACGCGGAGGCCTCTCTCCGTGCCACGGAGCTGACGCGAAGGCACACTGGAATTTGCCATTTTAATTCGTATTCAGGCAGTGTGCTACCGCGATGGTAGCGTGGCACGGCTCCATCGCAGAGCCCCTATAAAATGTGCATTCCAAGGTCTTTTCCACGCGCGCATCCAAGTCCAACTCCGACATAGTTCCAACATGCATTTTAGCTCCTAAAAATCACATTTACCTGCAAAACAAATGCTAATCATGTTGGTTAGTATAAATTCACATTTTATTACTAATTACATGATATTATATACACATTGCACAACAAACAAGGTAAAAATGATACGTTTGAGTATCACTTGGGCATATAAATCTGCCCAAGATCAATAGCTATGTGACCGGAAAGGTCACCACTACTATCAAACTATGGCCCCACATGGCCAACATAAAGGAAACAAAAGTACTAAAAGCTATACAACTGCACGGCCTCACACGAACGGCTCATCTGACCACAGGGTAATATATATACAGACTGCAAGCCTCTAGGAACAACAATACAAATGATTGGGACAGGGCCCCGACCTACCCGTACTATACAATGAAAGAGAATGAAGTACACCTCTGGAATTCAGTCTCCGGATGACAGGAGCTGAATACTCGATCGCTGACAGGAATCACGAAGGATCGCCTACTCATCTATGGGTACCTGCAGGCAAGTAATGCAGTGCCCCACCGGGCGTTAGTACCACTGGTACTGAGTATGTAAAGCAATAACTGAAAGAAATATCTGAAAATAACAATACAACTGATGAAACTGAAGTAGAAAGGAATGGATTAACTGTCTGATAATATAAATCATACCTTCTCCTAATTATACTGGAAGGAGTAGGAGTCATACCTGAGGATTTACCGTTCTACTGTCGATTTACTCGTATCTACTGTAACACGACATAACATATCATAACATAACATAGCACACACAAACCTTACCCGGCCCCCATAAGTCGGGGGGTACAACCAGCACAAAATCTATACCCCTACCCCGGTCATCCCATCTCCTATAATGGCTATAAGCTTCCCGTCGGTCCCCTGGGTATGCACTTGGGCTCGTTGAGCCCCTGACTATAACTGCATCTGAGTCTGGAGGACTCCTTAATCAACACCCGGGCGTATCCGCTCGACAGGGGTGTGTAAGGGCCGATCAAGGCACAATATGGGGAAAACTGGCATCCCATCTTCGTCCCCTGTGGGATGGCATGCCACTCCGTAAAGTGACGTATCCTCGTCCTCTGGCGGACGAGTCGATACAGCTATCAACCCTGGGGCGGTCATGGATGCTAGGTAGTCCAACCCCAAACAGTACAACGGTCTTAACTAGTAATACTATCTGCATGTCCCACATACTGAAGCTAATAGTGGTAAAGTATTTGTATATACTATATGCTGAGCTAGTGATAGTAATATGTATGTACTTAATACATGCTGAGGCTGGTAATAGTATATACGTATAAATATAGTCTTCTGCCAGACTGTACTGGGTCTAATGCTGAACAAGATATGGTCTTTTTGCTGAAAACTATGTTGTATGCTGAGTTTCTATAGTAACATGATTTACTATTCCTAACATGCTTTCTAACTTCATTTTAACTTATCATTCTACTTCTGAGATGTCTTACAAATATTACATTGCTTTATTGGGTTTCAACTGAATACATTGATATCGTAACATTTTGTGTCACATCACATACTGAGCATGCTGTGCAGTTCCTAACACTTATATTAGAATCTATATCGTGCTAACAAGTTTCGCGCTAAATACAACATGATGCTTCTAATATCGTACCAACATTCGTAATAAACACAACACATGACTTCTGAATATTCTACTGGCTTTTAAATTGCTTTACTATACCTAGATTTACTAACTTGCCAAGGAAACTAGCTTTACATACCTTATCCCCGAACTATCCGTCTGTCGGACGAGGCTCGGCCAGTACTTCAACTATTTTCTCCCAACTGCATTCATAAATATGTCAATTAATACTAAATACAGCTTTATTTTAAAGAGCAACGTCACTTTCGATATAATTTATAGCCTAAACTTAGGCTTATCGAAAGACGGTCGAAAACTCGCTATTTTTCAGAGGTACAGAAGGGAGAACTATTCACTTCTCAGCTAGTAACACATAGACACTAGTTTGGAGCAATTCTACTTACCTTAGCTCGGTAGCTCGACGATTCGTCGGCCGTATTTCACGAAACTAAATCCATAGGAATGCTCTCTGCCGCTAAATACCTCGGTATCTGAGGTTAATTTGAGTTTGGACAACATTTAGCAGCGTAATCAGATGAAAATTATCTTACCTCCTTCGTTCTTATCTCTCCTCTGCTGATCCCTCTCTATTTCACTGGGAATTATAAGTGTTTAATGATTTAAAATCGAAGTGGAGCTTTATATACTTGGGCCTGGACAAGGCCAATGTGTCACAGAGCCAACGCGGAGGCTCCACCTCCATGACACGCTGCCATCGCGGAGGGGCTCTGCCTCGGCTCCTTCCGTGATGGTTCGATAGGTTTCTCGTCCGATCTTTTCCCGGGCCTTTCTCTAGCACGTATGGCCTTCAAATATGCTTAACCAATGTGCGAATAGGTCATCTAGGTGCCGGGAATCCTCTTGGGTATAACATTCTCCCCCCCTTAAGAACATTCGTCCTCGAATGTATATTTCTATCTAGAGGACTACTTAACTTACTTATTTCGAATAATTTCGCCAGAGTCTCCCCTGTAATATGGACTATACCAAAAACCTGAAATGCAGAAAAGTCCAATACAGGTACTGTACACAATACTGCAGGATTCACTGGATGGCTACGTATCAATTTTCCTCACTTATACATATACAACCATAAGATACTACATAAGCAATAATACGGACATACCTGTCGCCTGACTAGGCCTGGAATAGGTGAGGGTACCTAGATTTCATATCTTCTTCAGCTTCCCACGTCATTTCCTCACGGTTCCTGTTACGCCACAATACTTTGACAGACGCAACATCTTTAGTCCTCAACCTGCGAATCTGTCTGTCTAAAATAGCTACTGGAACCTCTTCATAAGCTAACTCTTCTGTGACCTGGACATCCTGAACGGGAACTACTGTAGAAGGGTCTCCTACGAACTTCCTCAACATAGAGACAAGGAATACTGGGTGAACAGATGCTAAATTCGGAGGCAAGTTCAATTCGTATGCAACTCGGCCTATTCTTCGCCGAATCTGATATGGCCCAATGAATCTCGGGCTAAGCTTGCTTTTCTTGCCGAATCTCATCACCCCTTTCATCGGAGACACTTTCAGATATACCCAGTCATTTACCGCAAATTCTAAATTTCTGTGCCGCATATCTGCATAAGACTTCTGGCGGCTCTGAGCAGTCAGTAAATGTTCTCGGATAAGCTTTATCTTTTCCTCTGACTGCCGAACGATGCTAGGCCAACCAATGCTGATTCCCCCACTTCAAACCAGCCCACCGGCGATCTACATTTTCACCCATATAATGCTTCAAAGGGCGCCATCTGGATAGATGAATGATAACTGTTATTATAAGCAAATTCAATCAACGAAAGATGCTCATCCCAGCTACCCCCAAAATCTAGTACACACGCTCGCAGCATATCTTCGAGCGTTTGGATAGTCCGCTCAGCCTGCCCATCTGTCTGAGGGTGGAATGTTGTACTCAAGTTAATCCGCGTTCCCCAACCCCTCTGGAACGACTGCTAGAATCTAGCTGTAAACCGTGCTCCCCTATCTGAAATAATGGATACCGGCACTCCATGCAATCTAACAATTTCTCTGATATATAATTCGGCATAATCCTCAGCCGAGAAGGTAGCCCTCACTGGCAGGAAATGAGCTGATTTTGTCAGCCTGTCAACTATTACCCAAATGGAATCATTTCTACATCTGGTACGGGGTAACCCTGTTACAAAGTCCATGTTTATCGTTTCCCATTTCCACGTAGGCACCGTTATATCTTGCGTCAAACCGCCCGGCTTCTGGTGCTCCGCTTTCACCTGCTGACAATTAGAACATCTAGATACAAATTCAGCTATCTAAGCTTTCATACCTGGCCACCAATAGATGTCTCTGATGTCATGGTACATTTTTGTCGCCCCTGGATGGAGGGAATAGCGAGCGTAATGTACCTCATGCATGATCCGCCCACGAAGCCCTGAAACATTCGGGACACAGAGGCGGCCCTTACAGTGTAGCACATCATCCTCCGTCATTTGGAAATCTGACTCCTTACCTTTCTGAACTCTATCTCTGAGCTGGACCAAGTCAGGGTCCTCGTACTGTCGTTCTTTTACCTCCGTAACTAATGATGACATAGCAGAATTCTGAATTACTGCTCTATTATTTTCTATTTCCATTACTCGAACGGCCAAACCTGCTAACTGATGGATTTCTTTGGCTCACTTCCGCCTCTCAGGTTGCAAATACGCCAAACTCCCCATTGACTTACGGCTCAGGGCATCTGCTACAACATTAGCTTTTCCCGGGTGATACAGAATGTTCACATCATAATCTTTTAATAGCTCCAACCAGCGGCGTTGCCGTAGATTCAACTCCCTCTGAGTGAAGATGTACTGTAGGCTCTTGTGATCTATGTAAATTTCAACATGGACGCCGTACAGGTAATGCCTCCACATCTTCAAGGCGTGGATTACTGCGACCAATTCCAGGTCGTGGGTAGGGTAATTCTTTTAGTGTTTCCTCAGCTGTCTGGAAGCATATGCTATCACTCTACCATGCTGCATCAACACACAACCTAACCCGACACCTGACGCGTCGCAATAGACCGAATAACCTTCTGTGCCTTCCGGCAATGCTAATATTAGGGCGGAGGTTAGTCTGTCTTTCAGTTCCTGGAAGCTCTGCTCGCATGCCTCTGTCCACTGAAACTTTGCTGCTTTCTGTGTTAATTTGGTTAGAGGTGCCGCAATGGTCGAGAACCCTTCAACGAACCTCTTGTAATATCCTGCCAACCCCAGAAAATTACGAACTTCAGTTGGAGTGGTAGGCCTAGGCCATGACTTAACTGCTTCTATTTTATTCTTGTCGATTTGTATACCAGCGTCCGACACGATATGTCCTAAAAAGGCCACTGAGTTAAGCCAGAATTCACACTTAGAAAATTTAGCATACAAATGGCGGTCCCTGAGGATCTGGAGCACTGTCCGCAAATGAGTCCGGTGATCTGCTTCAGAGCGAGAATACACCAGAATGTCATCAATGAATACCATCACGAACAAGTCCAGGAAAGGTCTAAAAATACTGTTCATCAGGTCCATGAAGACTGCCGGGGCATTCGTTAACCCGAAGGACATGACTAAAAATTCAAAATGTCCATATCGGGTCCTGAACGCTGTCTTAGGAATATCTCTCTCACGTACTCGAACCTGGTGATATCTGGACCGCAAGTCAATCTTAGAAAAGTATCTATCTCCCTGCAACTGATCAAATAAGTCATCAATTCTGGGAAGCGGGTACTTGTTCTTTACTCTAACTTTGTTTAATTGCCGATAATCTATGCACATTCGGAGTGAGCCATCTTTCTTCCTCACAAATAAAACTGGCGCACCCCACGGTGAAGTACTCGGCCTAATAAAACCTTTATCCAATAAATCTTTCAACTGCTCTTTTAATTCTCTGAGTTCCGCAGGAGCCATACGATAGGAAGGAATTGATATCGGCTGAGTGCTTGGTAACAAGTCAATAGCAAAATCTATCTCCCTTTCTGGGGGAATACCAGGTAACTCATCAGGAAACACATCAGGGAATTCATTCACTACCAGGACAGACTGGAGTGTCGGAGATCCTGCTTGGATATCCTGAACTCTGACCAGATGGTAAATACATCCCTTAGATATCAACTTTCTCGCTTGAAGGTAGGAAATAAACCTATCTTTTGGCGTAGCGGTGCTGCCCTTCCACTCTCTTACTACTTCTCCTGGGAAGTGGAATCGGACCGTCTTGGTCCAACATTCAACATTGGCAAAACACGGTACTAGCCAATCCATACCCATTATGGCATCGAAGTCTATCATCTCTAACTCGACCAGATCTACTGTGGTCTGATGGTCAGCAACCTCTACTGTACACCCTCGGTAAATTTTGCTAGCCATAATAGAGTCACCGACGGGCGTGGATACTAAAAAGGGCTGCTGCAATAATTCTGGTGCAATACTAAACTTTCGTGCCACAAATGGAGTAATGTAGGACAAAGTAGACCCTGGATCAATCAATACATAAGCAGGATGTGAGCAGATAGTTAGCATACCTGTCACAACATCAGGCGACGCTTTTGAATCTTGCCTCCCTGGTAAGGCATATGTGCGGCTTGGACCCGCACCTGTGCTGGAGGCCTCTGATCTGCCCCGACCCCTGCCTGCTGAAACTGAGGGCCTGCGCCCTACTGAGGATACTGTGGCTCGTGACCCTACAGATGCCCTATCCTGTCTATCCCGGTCCTCTCGACCTCTGGCTGGGCAATCTTTCATCAAATGGCCTTCTTGGCCACAAATATAGCATGCAGTGGAACCATACCTGCATGCTCCAGGATGGCGTCGACTGCATATAGGGCAAAGTGGTAGGGTATACCTACTCTGCTCCGCCCTCCTTTGTAATGGTGAATCTTCCATCTGCGAGCCTCTACTAGTCTCTGACTGCCCCCTGTGACTAAATCTACTCCCCTGCGGCTGTGGCGGAGGCGGGGGCCTGGGCGGCCTGTCTAACAATCGTGCCCTGGGTCCTCCCCGGGCCTCCCTCTGTAACTCAACTGGCCTGTCCCGGCGACGCTGTTCCTGATTGACCCTTCTGATCTCCCGATGTCGCTGTATGATGCCCTCAATATTCTGGGCAAATGCCTGAACTCGAGCAATGTCCATGTCCTCTCGCAGTGTAGTCGTAATACAAGTCTCAACATATTTTGGATTCAACCCATGATAAAGCGGTGTACTCTGGATGCCATGGTATCAACAAAGGCCGGTGCATATCGAGCGAAAGAATCAAACCGCTAGGAATATTCCCGAACACTCATGGCCCTCTGCTCCAGATGTAGGAACTGGTCTACTCGGGCCTGTCGAATCTCCCTCAGCAAATAGTGATCCCGAAAAGCTCCTGAGAAGCTGGACCAGGTCGGAGGGGAAACATCTCTCCCTCAGGACCTTTCCCAGCTTTCATACCACAATACGATGATATACCATAACCGGAATGCTGCCAACTCAACTGATTCTGTAGGCGTGGCATGCATAACCCTGAAGATTCTCTACATTTGATCCAGAAAATCCTGAGGGTCCTCTGTCCGGTCCGTACCTGTAAACTGTGGGGGATTCAGAGCTAAGAACTCTCGGACCCTCAAACTACCGGGCCCTCCTGATGACTTCGCAACTGTAGACGGCATTGGCTGACGCTGAGCAGCCATCATCTGTGCTAACATAACTACAGCACTCCTAACCTCCTGGTCGGAAGGTGTCGGTATAGGGACTGCTGAAGGTAGTGTCTCCCCAAGAGGCTCTTGATGTGGTGGAGACTGCTGAGAAGGCTGGGACGATGCCTCTGTAGTGCCCTCTGATCGGGCTGTTTCTAAACGAGGGTGAGGCATCCTGCTGGTGCCTTCCCCTGCTGCAATATCTAAGCTCCGGCCTGTGATAGGATGTCGCTGGTCTGACATTATCTGTAACCAAAGAATATAGTAAGCTTTTAGGGACTCAACCCTACATTGTACCGCTCTACAGCACGACTGAATAAGAATAAAAGACAACCATCCTATCATGCCTTGCAGCCTCCTACCCATAGTATGTGGTGCACAACACATCCATGGATAGGACTCTACTTAGCACGGCTTGCAGACTCCCTGAGATACGACCTGCTCTAATACCAAGTTTGTCACACCCCGCCTTGGGGGGTATGACTGGCACCTGGTGCCCTACTAGGACCTGAACTGCTAAACTGCTGAGCCTGGGCACATCTGGTGCCTGGTTGGCTCTAACCCACATTTCTGGAAACAAAGGGCTATATAACGGCTATAAACACAGCCCCCGGCCCATTGGCCTATAGCCTCCTGTACCTGTAATAACAGCTAACCAGAAACAAGCAACTATAAGGAAACCTATGCGAGCTGACCAGGCCACCATGTTTTCTAGTTATCTATAACTCAACCCTAAAGTACTGGATAGCTACGTGACCGGCAAGGTCACCACTACTGTCGAACTATGGCCCCACACGGCCAACATAAAGGAAACAAAAGTACTAACAGCTATACAACTGCACGGCCTCACACGACCGGCTCATCTGACCACAGGGTAATATATATACAGACTGCAAGCCTCTAGGAACAACAATAGAAATGATTGGGACAGGGCCCCGACCTACCCGTACTATACAACGAAAGAGAATGAAGTACACCTCTGGAATTCAGTCTCCGGATGACAGGAGCTGAATACTCGATCGCTGACAGGAATCACAATGGATCGCCTGCTCGTCTATGGGTACCTGCAGGCAAGTAATGCAGCGCCCCACCGGGCGTCAGTACCACTGGTACTGAGTATTTAAAGCAATAACTGAAAGAAATATCTGAAAATAACAATACAACTGATGAAACCGAAGTAGAAAGGAATGGATTAACTGTCTGATAATATAAATCATACCTTCTCCTAATTATACTGGAAGGAGTAGGAGTCATACCTAAGGATTTACCGTTCTACTATCGATCTACTCGTATCTACTGTAACACGGCATAACATATCATAACATAACATAGCACACACAAACCTTACCCGGCCCCCATAAGTCGGGGGGTACAACTAGCACAAAATCTATACCCCTACCCCGGTCATCCCATCTCCTATAATGGCTATAAGCTTCCCGCCGGTCCCCTGGGTATGCACTTGGGCTCGCTGAGCCCCTGACTATAACTGCATCTGAGTCCGGAGGACTCTTGAATCAACACCCGGGCGTATCCGCTCGACAGGGGTGTGTAAGGGCCGATCAAGGCACAATATTGGGAAAACTAGCATCCCATCTTCGTCCCCTGTGGGACGGTATGCCACTCCGTAGAGCGACGTATCCTCGTCCTCTGGCGGACGAGTCGACACAGCTATCAACCCTTGGGCGGTCATGGATGCTAGGTAGTCCAACCCCAAACAATACAACGGTCTCAACTAGTAATACTATCTGCATGTCCCACATACTGAAGCTAATAGTGGTAAAGTATATGTATATACTATATGCTGAGCTAGTGATAGTAATATGTACGTACTTAATACATGCTGAGGCTGGTAATAGTATATACATATAAATCTAGTCTTCTGCCAGACTGTACTGGGTCTAATGCTGAACAAGATATGGTCTTTCTGCTGAAAACTATGCTGTATGCTGAGTTTCTATAGTAACATGATTTACTATTCCTAACATGCTTTCTAACTTCATTTTAACTTATCGTTCTACTTCTGAGATGTCTTACAAATATTACATTGCTTTACTGGGTTTCAACTGAATACAATGATATCCTAACATTCTGTATCACATCACATACTGAGCATGCTGTGCAGTTCCTAACACTTATATTAGAATCTATATCGTGCTAACATGTTTCGCGCTAAATACAACATGATGCTTCTAATATCGTACCAAAATTCGTAATAAACACAACACATGAATTCTGAATATTCTACTGGATTTTAAATTGCTTTACTATACCGAGATTTACTAACTTGCCGAGGAAACTAGCTTTACATACCTTATCCCCGAACTATCCGTCTGTCGGACGAGGCTCGGCCAGTACTTCAACTATTTTCTCCCAACTGCATTCATAAATATGTCAATTAATACTAAATACAGCTTTATTTTAAAGAGCAACGTCACTTTCGATATAATTTATAGCCTAAACTTAGGCTTATCGAAAGACGGTTGAAAACTCGCTATTTTTCAGAGGTCCAGAAGGGAGAACTATTCACTTCTCAGCTAGGAACACATAGACACTAGTTTGGAGCAATTCTACTTACCTTAGTTCGGTAGCTCGACGATTCGTCGGCCGTATTTCACAAAACTGAATCCATAGGAATGCTCTCTGCCGCTAAATACCTCGGTATCTGAGGTTAATTTGAGTTTGGACAACGTTTAGCAGCGTAATCGGACGAAAATTATCTTACCCCCTTCGTTCTTATCTCTCCTCTGCCGATCCCTCTATGTTTCACTGGGAATTATAAGTGTTTAATGATTTAAAACCGAAGTGGGGCTTTATATACTTGGGCTTGTACAAGGCCAACGTGTCACGGAGCCAACGCGGAGGCTCCACCTCCGTGACACGCTGCCATCGCGGAGGGGCTCTGCCTCGGCTTCTTCCGCGATGGTTCAACAGGTTTCTCGTCCGATCTTTTCCCGGGCCTTTCTCTAGCACGTATGGCCTTCAAATATGCTTAACCAACATGCGAATAGGTCATCTAGGTGTTGGGAATCCTACGGGGTATAACAGAATGGTTCGTTCTGCTTGGCCGTCTGTTTGTGGATGGATGGCTATACTGAGCTTAACTTGCATCCCAAGTCCTTTTTAAAAAGAAAGTCAGAATTGAGAAGTAAACTAAGTACCTCGGTTTGAAATAATAGGCAAGGGCACTCCATGAAGTCGAACTAACTCCCGAATATACAACTTCGCATAATCCTCTTCTAAATCCGTGGTCTTGACCAGTAAGATATGTGCAACCTTAGTTAACCTATCAACCACCCCCCAAATGGAGTCATAGTGTTGACGAGTACGAGGTAGGCCTATAACAAAGTCCATGTTAAACTCTTCCCACTTCCAAGTGGGAATGCTGAAATCCGGAAGTACGCCTCCTGGCCTTTAATGTTCTTCTTTCACTTGCTGGAAGTTTGGGAATATTTCCACGAACTCCGCAATATCTCTATTCATACCATCCCACCAATAGATTTCACAAAAATCCCGATACATTTTTGTGGATCCTTGATGGATAGAATATATTTTACCATGTGCCTCATGCCATATCCGAACTCTCAAATCATCAACATTCGTAACACATAATCGATCGTAGTATCGTAGCACACAATCTTCCCCTTGGGAGAAGACCTCCACCTTTTGACTCCGCACCGCCTCCTTCAGATTCCTCAATGTTGGATCCTCATCTTGCTTGGATTTAATATCAACCACCAACGACGATTCTGACCCATTATGTACAACACCGCTATCGGTCAAATTGATCAATCTAACTCCCTACTTTGCTAGTCAGTGGACATCCCCCACCAACTCCTTCTTTCCCTCATCCACGTTGGACACTTTCTATGGAGAGTCTACTAAGCGCATCCACAACCACATTAGCCTTGCCCGGGTGGTAAAGAACATTAATGTCATAGTCCTTAAGTAACTCCAACCACCTCCTTTGTCGAAGATTTACGTCGTTCTGTGTGAACACGTATTGAAAGCTCTTGTGATCGTTAAACACATCCACTTTGGACCCCATATAAGTAATGTTGCCATATCTTCAATGCAAACACCACAGCGGCCAACTTAAGATCATGAGTCGGGTAATTCTTTTCATGGACATTCAGCTGCCTCAAGGCATATGCTATTACTTTCACATGCTACATCAACACACATCCCAGTCCGACACTCGAAGCATCACAATAGATAACAAAGCCATCGGTACCCTCGAGTAATGTCAATACTGATGCTGAAGTGAGTCAGTTCTTTAACTCTTCAAAGCTTTTCTCACAAGCATCCGACCATTGGATCTTCACCTTTTTCTTAGTGAACTTAGTCAAAGGTGTCGCAATAGGTGAGAAACCCTCCACAAACCTTCTATAATAACCTGCTAAGCCCAAGAAACTCCAGATTTCTAAAGGATTCACCGGTCTAGGCCAATTCTTCACCGCTTCAATCTTCTAAGAATCTACCCTTATGCCTTTGCTTTATACCACATGACCCAGAAATGCTACCAAGTTCAGCCAAAATTCACACTTGCTAAACTTTGAATATAGCTGACGATCCTTGAGGGTTTGCAGCACTATTCTCAAATGAGTGGCATGCGCTCTGTTCGGCTAATTTGTGGGGTATAAAACGACACGCAAGTGCACGTGGTCGAACAAGTAGTAAGTGGCTTTAGTAAGCCAAGTATCGATCTCTCAGAGACTTGGATGAAGTGCAATTTGCTCAAGTGTACTATATTTTACTTCTAAAAATGCAGACAAAGTGTAACCAAAAGTTTGATAGTTTGTTTTATAATTTTTATACTAAAGCTAAAAACAATTATCTACTTTGAATCTGAACTATGAATGAGAGCATGCTGAGGTTAAACGAACATGTAATGAAATTAATTATCATCGTAATTTGGTTAATCTTTTCCTCCAGTTGCTAGCCAAGAACATTTGCCAAGAGATTAAAACTCTCGTATTTAACCTCACTTAAGAATCATGAACCATCCATCTACATTTCTGTGATCAAATGCAATTCATGTTCTAGCCATACAATTCCGGTTCCTAAATTGACTAATACGACTTTCAGGTATATTTCTATCCTGAAAGCAAATCAAGACTCAATTTTCCCAAACCAAGTAAAGAACATATCCTATTAATTCACAACTTTCCAATTTCTTGCTCTCTCGAGTGAAACCGGACTTTTTAGATGTACATTAACGTAGGTCACACATTAATGCAGTAAGAACAAGAATTAATAGAACAACATGGAAGAAAAGATGAAAAACCAAAGAATCAATGATCAAATTTCATCACAATTGTTCATAACCTCAGCAAGAAGAGGAATTAGCCACTCATTTGTGGATTAAACATCTTAAAATGAGTGTTAATCATACAAGCAATTGAATTAAAGAAGAAAGAAAGAGAGAAAAAACCCTGATATTTTCGTCCCTCAACTGCCTGTAATCCACGTCCTTGCTCCACCAAGTCAGAATATTGAAAAATTAACCTAAGTGTTCTATTTATACTGCTGGGAATTTTTCCCGGAATAACGAGCAACGTGTCACGGAGTGCATCGCGGAGCACTACCTCCGTGACATGCTACGGACGCGGACCCTCAATGGAATTGGTGGTCCAGGAATTAAGGCTCAACGTGGCACGGCGTGCAACGCGGAGCCAGGCCACCGTGCCACGGAGCAGACGCGGACCCTCTCTGGAATTTGGGCAAATTTTCCCTATCCAGGCAGAATGCCTCCGCGATGGCAGCGTGACATGGCTCCATCGGGAGCCCCTTTATTTCATGCTGTCCAATGTCTTTTCCCTTGCTCGCATCCAAGTCCAACTCCGATATCATCCAACATGCATTTAAGCTTCCCAAAATCACATTTTACCTGCAAAACAAATGCTAATCATGTTGGTTAGTATAAATTCACATTTTATTACCAATTACATGAGAATGTATACACATTGGTAGATAAACAAGGCTAAAATGGTACGTTTGAGTATCACTTGGGCATATAAGTTTGCCCAAGATCACTTACCCCACACTTAAATCCTTGTTCGTCCTCGAACAACAATCCTACACTTCATTCAATTTACATCCCAACCTCGCTACTTCGGTTCGACAATTTAGGCTATGGTCATACCGATTATTCAATACAGCAAATCATCAAGAAAATATGCATGGTCTTATCAATGCAATGACCTTCAATACATTAAGACCTCCTAGACTTTAAGAATCGACTCTCGATATTGGCAAACTCATGCAAATCAGCTGATCAAGATATCCGACACGAAAATTAATCTTTCATCAAGCATGTGCCCTCACAACAAAAGAGAATCTTCCCCTTTTTGCTCATATGACTCACAAGAATTCAAGAAGGGGCATGTAAAAATAATTTCGCTCTCTCTCCCAAAAGAATTCACATACATCATGTCATGACCCATAAGCTTGCCCTTAGTGTATTACTCCACTAAGATAAAGAAGTGCGATGTAAGATCACGTAGGACTTGAACGGGTTGTAATGGAAGCTAGGGAACTAGTAAATATTGGGTTAGCCAATAATAGCCACTAGCATCCTTAAGCGCCTTTTCAACACATCCCATCAACTCATGGACATTGTTTCTTTTTTTCTCATCATCCCATTCTTGATGATTTTCTTTAGTATGGCCCATTGCATTAAGCACACTTGACACAACAACAAAGATTATTCATGCACCTTCATTATTGTTTATTTATAGCAAGTGCACCTTCAACCTTTTCTTTTCTTCTATCACTCTGCTTTTCTTTTTCTTTTCACCATTCTCACTCTTTGACACTTCGGGAAAATGATTTTCTTTTCTTAAGCGCTTAAGAGTTTTGTATAGACTTTACAGCTAATGAAAAGAAGGAATTAAGCTCGGTTTACACTTTATGACACAAGAAAAAAATAATCGGCTAAAGGCTCAACGGGCTGACTAGGGTATACAATCAAGGTGGGTACAACAAGGAAAAATAGAAACTCTCGGTTAAAAAAAAGAAATGCCTACATCCTTTCCTACAATACACCTCCTTTATTTCATTTTGTACACACACCAGGCAAGTTCTAGACACTTCACAATAGCATGGAATAACAACACCTCACTTCACACTTTTTGCACATGCTCAATTCAAGATGTATTCACAGACTCTTCAATCAGCTAATTACAGGAATTCAAACATTAAGCCTCAATCACACTGAATCGAACTCTATGGCCTAGGTATCTCAACATATTTACAAATTTGCATGCTTTCATACAAATCACCTTTGCATTTTGAATATCATGTACAATACGCAACCAGAATTTCGCAACCATCCAGTAACTACAGGTTTTGGAATGCAACCCACCAAAGAAAAAAAACTGAAAAATACTTGAAAAATATACTCCTAACGACTACATTTCCCTTAAGACGGTCTTCATCCATCCATCATAGGGAACGGTCACTACTATGACTTCGGTTCAATGGGACTAATCTCGGTAAAAGAACTGAAAACAAATGCCGAGAAACCCAAGAAGTAAAAAAAATGTTGAAAATATCAATCATTTTAATAACAAAAATATGTACAGAATCAGAATCAGCTAGCAACATTTAGCAACACACATCAATTTAACAAAAATTTACAAATACAGAACAACAATTAACAATTCACACTCATAGGGACAAACAAATTTTCACATACACGACAACAGAATAGAGCATACATACAAAACAGCCTAGCCCAGCACCTAACTACTCCCACCCCACACTTAGTTCGAACACTGTCCCCAGTGTTCACAAAAATTAAAATAGCACAAAATTTGGTGGTGGAACTCCCTAATCAGCCAAAGTATTCCACTTCTTTGTCAGGTGCTGCTGCTTCATCTCCCATGTCCGAGTCGCCTCCGTCGTCATCATTGGACTCCACATCGGAGTCCTCCCAACGTGTCTTCTCATCTGTGGGGACATCATCATCTGTGGGCTCTACAAATGCTGGCCCCATTCGGCATAGAGCCCTGGCGTTTTCGCCGAAAGGGTAGTCTAGCTCGAGCTGCCATAGCTCCTCCTCTATCGCCGGCCTCCCGCCTATCCTCAGTTGGAGCATCTGCATCCCATACATCCGAGCCATATACTGGTCGTCACGAGCATGTCGCTCGCCAAGTGTAAGCACTGGCCCGTGGGTGGTGTCGGGAGCCTTAGTTTTAGTAACATCTAAGGCCCGCCGCTCCATCTGCGGGATATAGTCAAGGGCCTCCTCCTCGACATCTAGGCCCCTGAGGAAGGTGGTGATTAGTCCACCAAAGCCATACCTGTGCCCCTGGTGCAACCGGGCTCTCATCATGGCGGAGATAATTACCGCCCCAACATTGATCTCCAGCCCTTTCATCATGGCGTACACCAGGCATACACGATCCCGGGTTACATCTATCATATGTACCCCCGGGATTAGGCATGAGCAGACTATCTTCAGCCAGATTCAAGCTTTCCTGTTCATCTGTGAATATGGCAAAGTCTGGTGGTAGCCCCTCTCTTTGTGTCTGCTCCATCTAGCTGTCGATCGGGTCCCACACAAGGTGCGTCTGATGTCCGCATACGGTGGGGTAATCTTCAGCTGTCGGACTACGTGGGCGTCTGTGTCCCGCGCTCCTATGATGGAATTGAGGTGGTGGGGCTCCAGAGTGACTATTTGCCCTCTGATCTTGATGGTGTGACTTCTGATCGTCGGGTTCCAATTGGCATAGAACTCCCGAACCAGGTGCAAATTGCATTCCTTGGGCTCCTCAAATATGAAATTGAGCCCAGCTGCCTCGATCCGGTGGACCATTCTAGGGAACTCTTGTGCCAATGGTTCCCATGGTATATGCTCCTCGGGGAAATATTTGTTTTCTTTGTGCTTTCATACCACTTTTTCCCCTCAATAGTCACCCATCTTGTTTCGTATTGGCGGCGTTGGCCGCGTGGAACTGCTGGTGCAGCTGGGACTGCTGTGCCCAGTCTAATTCACTTCCTTCCGGCGCCTGAAGTTGATGCGCCTTTTCCTTTATCTCGCCGGCTTGCCATTTTACCTGTCAACCCCAGACAACAAGATCAATGTTAAGCTCACGGATATTAACTTCGGCTAAGGTCGGGTTACGCTAGGTTACCCCACACTTAGTCCTTAGCTACAGTTACAACAATATGGCAAGATTATCTTTATTTACACACAATAAACAACTATACAATCATGCTTAGTGCGTTTGAAAAATTCGACGGTATAACTTCTGCGTACTACTCAGACTACGTACAACTAATCACAATCACTACCATCGCTAACATTTTAACCATCACACTTAGCAAAGAAACAAAAACAACAACAAAAATTTATCTACATGAACCTATACAACTAACCAAATTCTTACAAATTTCAACATTCCCTTAACCCGAGAATCCGTTGTTCTATTAACATCCTAACAATTTGTACATCGACTCATCTCATTCAACATTTACATCCCGGCATAAAATTCACAATTTCAATACATTTTCAACTTCAAATTCAACATACAAGCCCTAGAATTGATATTATCAATCAAATTTGATTAATTTATGCAATCGACAAGTTCAAGCAATCATAACGACTTTCCGAACATTCATCAACAACAATTAACTCGAATTCATGATTAATTACTAAGTAGGGCAATTTAGCTCACCTCCCATGCTCAATATCGAAGAAAATTGACAAGAATTGGAGAGGAAATCGGAAAACATACCTTGTCTTTGAAGAATCGAAGAAAAATCGTTGAATTTCTTGCCTTACTCCGTGTCACATTGATAGGGGATGGGTTTTGGGGGGCTTGGTCGCGGAGGGATTAGAAACTGAGGGAAAATGGAGGGTTTTCGGGGTTAAAAAGTTAGGAAATCGCGCGGGTCACCCGGCGACCCGGTGTGACCCGTCGCGACATACAGGGCAACGTGTCACGGAGTGCATCGCGGTGCACTGCCTCCGTGACACGAAGCCATCACGAGACGGTTCTGGAAATTTTTAAAATTTTCGGATTCTACCTCAACGTGTCACGGAGGTAACGCGGAGGTCCACCTCCGTGACACGGAGCTGTCGCCTCAGCTCACTGTTTGCCACTTTTTATTAATTTTTCATACCTCGACTTTTCCTTCGCGATTCCGTGCATATTTTTCTCTGTTTGACCTGAAATTCATCTCACTATAGAAAATTGGTTAGAATTATAGTTTTCACTCTAAATACAAATAAAACAAAAACTAAAATGAAAACTTTTTTTGTAGTAACTCAAGAAAAAGAAAAAGAAAAGAAAATTCTATTTACACTTTACAAAATGAAAGAAAAATTTTTCACGGGTTGCCTCCCGTGCAGCGCCTGGTTTACCGTCGCAACTCGACGTCGTTAAGCTCAATTGTCCTCTAGGGTGATGGACGATTTCTCTCAATCACCGTCCTCCCCCCAGTAGTGCTTACACCTTTCTGGTGGTTTTTCCATTAACTCTCGTGAATCCTTCATCTGCTTATTATCACCTTGATCAACCACATTGATCACCGAGAGTTCTTCATGCACCATCGGGAGCTTGGGTGCCTTGTACACCTCGAACACCTCCACCTTGTCATGTGCTCGCATTGTTAGCTTCCTCGCAGCTATGTCAATTAGTGTTTTCCCGGTTGCCAAGAAAGGACGTCCCAAAATAAATGGGACTTCCACGTCTGGTTCAAAATCAAGCACGACAAAATCTACCGGGAAAATTACGGAGCCAACTTGCACCAGAACGTCCTCAACAATGCCATCCAGTCTGGCTAAGGATCGATCCGCCAACTGCAAGATTACTGTTGTGGGTCTAGGACTCCCTAGACCCAACTTTCTGAATACCGATGAAGGCATCAAATTTATGCTCGCTCCCAAGTCACACAATCCACGAGCTCGGATGCTCTGCCCAATAGTAATCTGGATAGTAAAACTCCCAGGGTCTTTGAGCTTTGTGGGCAGTCTATTTTGAATCCGGTAAGTGCACTCCTCCGTTAGAGCCACCGTAGCATACTCAGTCAACCAACTTTTGTTTGCTACGATGTCCTTTATATACTTAGCATATTTCGTCACTCCCTACAAGACATCAACAAGAGGTAAGTTAATATGTACCTGTTTCAGCACCTCCATGAATTTCTTGAAACACGCCTCCTCCTTGTGTTTCTTTTGTCGTTGAGGGAACGGGGGTGGAGGTCTTTCTGATTCAGCTTCCTTAGTCTTCCCCCTTTCAGTACTTTGCTCCCTCTCCACTTCTACTGCTCCCGACTATTGAGGTGGTCTTTCTGGTTCTACCTCTTTCAGCTGCAAACCACTCCTTGTGGTCACTACATTTACCTGCTTGGGATTAGGATCCGTGTCGCTCGGCAGTCCTCCTCTAGGCCTTGTGTTTTGGGCACTAGCAAATTGCCCAAATTGATATTCAAGCGCCTTGGTAGCTAACTGGTTGTTTTTCACTTCGGCTGCCAATTTGACATAGTCAGCCTGCAATTGAGCTTGCTTAGCTATCATGGTCTTGAACATTTCCTCAATGCTGGGTGATGGTGGTGGAGGAGGTGCATTATTGTTTCTGAATTGAGCTTGATAATTCTGCTGCCCTCCTTGGTTCCTTTGCACACCCTGACCCGAACTTTGGCCCTGATGGTTGTTGCTACCCCATGAGAAATTAGGGTGATTCCTCCAATTGGAGTTGTAGCTACTACCATACTGCTAGTGGTTCCTTTGTGCATTACCCACAAAGTTTACCGAGTCAGGATTGGCTCCACAACACTCAGCTGAGTGCTCACTGCTTCCACACACTTCACACCACATTTGATGTACTGCATTAACTGGGGCTTGAGGCTGGTTCAATGTCATGTTGCTAAAGTGGGTGTTAAGTTGATTTTGCAATGCAGCTATCTGTGCAGCGATAGCTGTAAACCCATCCACTTCAAGCACTCCTGCTGCTTTCCTTGTCCCACCTCTTGATGAATCAGCATTCCATTCTGGATTGCCCTGCGAAATACGGTTCAACAAAGTATACAGCTCCTCATAAGTTTTCTCCAGTGCTTGCCCTCCAGCTGTTGAGTCTAGCAAAATTTTGGTGTGGGGTTCCAAACCCTCTATAAATGTGTGCACCAGCACATCATTGGACTGATGATGATGAGGACAATCCCGCAACATGGATTTAAATCTCTCCCAGGCCTGATATAAATTTTCTTCCTCTCTCTGTTTGAAACTTAGAATCTGACTTCTAAGTCTTGCTGTTTTACCAGAGGGAAAAACCGTATCTAAAACTTCCGTGCAAGATCATCCCACGTAGAAATAGAATTCGATGGCTCAGCTTTCAATCACCTCTTGGCTTCTCCCAATAATGAGAATGGGAACAATGTAAGCCGGACATAGTCTGATGACACTCCAGCGGGGATGTAAGTGTCACTTATCTCCAAAAAAATTTGGAGATGCTGCCGTGGATCTTCATGAGGGAGACCGTTAAACTGCCCGCTAGTGTGCAGCAACTGCACCATATTCTGTTTAAGTTCAAATCTCCCTCCTGGCTCAGGTTTGCGAATACTAGATGTAACATTATTGGCATGTGGGATTGCCACCTCGCGAACCGGCCGAGCTGCTGCTTCTTCGGGCACTAACACTGCCCGTAGTACCGGTGGATTATGTTGTTGCTCCATGATCGTCTGTCTGAGCAACTGCAGCTTTCTATGTAGAGATTCTCTTCGTTTACTGTGAAATATCCTTTCTGGCTCTATATACGATTCCACCAGCTCCTTGTCTCTTGCCAGTGTTCAACAGCAATTAAGTCTGCAAAATACAGGCTAAGACCAAGTTGTCAACACTAAGAAAATAAAAATACAGTAAATTAACACTTAAAACAAATTCACCAATTGTCAAGTCCCCGGCAACGGCGCCAAAAACTTGTTCGGCTGATTTGTGGGGTATAAAACGACACGCAAGTGCACGTGGTCGAACAAGTAGTAAGTGGCTTTAGTAAGCCAAGTATTGATCCCTCAGAGACTTGGATGAAGTGCAATTTGCTCAAGTGTACTATATTTTACTTCTAAAAATGCAGACAACAGTGTAACCAAAAGTTTGATAGTTTGTTTTACAATTTTTATACTAAAGCTAAAAACAATTATCTACTTTGAATCTGAACTATGAATGAGAGCATGCTGAGGTTAAACGAACATGTAATGAAATTAATTATTATCATAATTTGGTTAATCTTTTCCTCTAGTTGCTAGCCAAGAACATTTGCCAAGAGATTAAAACTCTCATATTTAACCTCACTTAAGAATCATGAACCATCCATCTACATTTCTGTGATCAAATGCAATTCATGTTCTAGCCATACAATTCCGGTTCCTAAATTGACTAATACGACTTTCAGGTATATTTCTATCCTGAAAGCAAATCAAGACTCAATTTTCCCAAACCAAGTAAAGAACATATCCTATTAATTCACAACTTTCCAATTTCTTGCTCTCTCGAGTGAAACCGGACTTTTTAGATGTACATTAACGTAGGCCACACATTAATGCAGTAAGAACAAGAATTAATAGAACAACATGGAAGAAAAGATGAAAAACCAAAGAATCAATGATCAAATTTCATCACAATTGTTCATAACCTCAGCAAGAAGAGGAATTAACCACTCATTTGTGGATTAAACATCTTAAAATGAGTGTTAATCATACAAGCAATTGAATTAAAGAAGAAAGAAAGAGAGAAAAAACCCTGATATTTTCGTCCCTCAACTGCCTGTAACCCACGCCCTTGCTCCACCAAGTCAGAATATTGAAAAATGAACCTAAGTGTTCTATTTATACTGCTGGGAATTTTTCCCGGAATAACGAGCAACGTGTCACGGAGTGCATCGCGGAGCACTGCCTCCGTGACACGCTACGGACGTGGACCCTCACTGGATTTGGGGGTCCAGGAATTAAGGCTCAACGTGGTACGGCGTGCAACGCGGAGCCAGGCCACCGTGCCACGGAGCAGACGCGGACCCTCTTTGGAATTTGGGTGAATTTTCCCTATCCAGGCAGAATGCCTCCGCGATGGCAGCGTGACACGGCTCCATTGCGGAGCCCCTTTATTTCATGCTGTCCAATGCCTTTTCCCTTGCTCGCATCCAAGTCCAACTCCGATATCATCCAACATGCATTTAAGCTTCCCAAAATCACATTTTACCTGCAAAACAAATGCTAATCATGTTGGTTAGTATAAATTCACATTTTATTACCAATTACATGAGAATGTATACACATTGGTAGATAAACAATGCTAAAATGGTTCGTTTGAGTATCACTTGGGCATATAAATTTGCCCAAGATCACGCTCCTCTCTCCGGTAGTATAAAAGAATGTCGTCGACGAACACGATCACGAACATATCCAAATATTGTTTGAACACCTTGTTCATCAGGTCCATAAAAGCTGCAGGAGCATTGGTTAGCCCAAAAGACATAACAATAAATCCGTAGTGACCATACCGAGTCATGAAAGAGGTCTTTGGGATGTCACTCTCCCGAACTCTGAGCTGGTGATACTCGACCTGAGGTCAATCTTGGAGAAGCACTTGGAACCCTAATGCTGGTCAAACAAATCATCGATCCTAGGTAAGGGGTACCTGTTCTTGATGGTAACCTTATTAAATTACCGGTAGTCAATACACATGCGGAGGGAACCATCCTTCTTTTGAACAAATAGAACTGGTGCACCCCATGGAGACTGGCTCGGTCTAATGAAGCCTTTGTCCAACAGATCCTTTAACTGATCCTTCAATTCCTTTAGCTCGGTTGGAGCCATCTTGTAAGGAGGGATAGAAATAGGCAGCGTATCTGGCAATAGATCAATACCAAAATCAATTTCCCTTTCCGGAGGAACACCTAGCAAATCCTCAGGAAACACCTCTGGGTATTCGCACACCACCGGAACTGACTGAATAGTCGGGGTCTTGGACTCCACATCCTTAGCCCTAACTAGGTGGTACATGCAACCCTTAGAGATCATCTTCCTAGCATTAAGATAGGAAATAAACCGACCTACTGGCACCGCCAAAATACCCTTCCACTCAACAACTGGCTCACCCAAAAAACGAAACTCCACGGTATGGGTTCTACAATTAATCGAGGCATAACATGCAAACAACCAATCCATACCAAGAATAATGTCAAAGTCAGTCACGACTAACTCTACCAATTCTGTGGAGGTAATCTTATGCAACACAGTAATGGGGCAACCTCTATATAGCCGCCTAGCTACAACTGAATCAGCAACTGGGGTAGACACGGAAAATGGTTCTGACAGGATTTCAAGACTAACTCCAAGACTACTAGCAATGTAAGGAGTCACAAAAGACAATGTAGCTCCCGAGTCTAGTAAGGCATAAACATCACCCTATCTGGCATATGGACATGCTCGGCATATGTGCCCAAGTCTACCACACCCGAAGAAGACATCTAAACTGCGCAGGAACTCTCCGGTGTAACTCTTACCGCACTTCCCGTAGGCTGGAGAGGTATACTATAACTGAGTGCTCATCTGATCTCTCGACCCTGAAGCCTTGCTCCTCTGATCACCCCTAGGTCTGGATGAAACACTTGCTGATAATGGTGTTGGGGCTAGTGACCTTTGTTGAAACTGTGGATGATAGCCACTGCCGGACCTCTAATGCGAAAACCCACGACTATCCATCCGAGCCCTCATAGCCTCCCTCTCCCTCGCATGAGCCACCTCCATATGTTGCGTGTACAACACTATGCAAGGAAAGTCCATATCCTAGTGGAGCATAGAAGTCCTGCAGTCCTTGTCTAAATAACCGGCGACACCATGAACAAATCGGCTCACGCGCTCCCTCGGATCCATCACCAACTCTGTTCACATTTCGACAAATGAGTGAACTCAAGCGAATACTCCAGCACTGACATGTTTCCTTGCTTGAGGTTAACAAACTCAGTTGTTTTCAACTCCCTCATTTCTCGAGGGAAGAATCTATCAAGAAAAGCCACGTGAAACTCATCCCAGCTGATAGGGCCCACTCCTACTGCCCTGATGTCCTTCCATTGCATGTACCAAATATGAGCAACATCCTTTAGCTGATATGAGGCTAAGTCCACACACTCTCCATTTGTCACTCCCATAACCTGTGTGACCTTCAGGATCCCCTCAATGAACTCGTGTGGATCCTCATCCATCTTCGATCCCGTGAACTCAGGAGGGTTCATCCTCAAGAAGTCTCTAATCTGAGCCGCCGCCGCATTGCCATTTTGTGGAACCTGTGCAATAGCTTGTTGGTTGACCTAGGCAGTCAAGGCCTGCCCCAACATCTGAATCGCCACCCGAAATTCGGCATGGGCAGCTGGCTCTAGTGCTTGGGGCTCCGGAACAGGTGGGGCTTGCTGCTGCCCATGATCATTGTCATCTCCGTGGCCTTCATCATTTCCATTCCTCCTTCTGTTCATTCTTCGAGGAGGCATAATTCTACAATTGTGAATCGCACGAATTAGAAAGATGGAAAGGCTTTTCATTGCACGACATAGAAGATGAACGAAGGGAACATTTCCTAAAACATTTAGTAACCCCTTCATCATAGGTGTGGCACGCTTCACACCCATGAAAAAGACTCGACCTAACGCGACTTGCAAACACCCTAGGAAACTTCAAACCTATTGCTCTGATACCATGTTTATCACGACCCGAACATACTCCCGGATCATTGACACGAGACAAGGGACCCCGAGGGACCCCAAGTTGACCCATGGCTCATGCATACAACTAATCTCATTTAATTAAACGGAACGATAACCATAAAGATATAGCAGAAAAATAATCATAGCATAGCATCAAGAAATACCAAACGTTTGCACGACTGAGTACTACATACTTGTTTGAAATCCTCTAAAACATGAGATGGGTTGATAGGACAACATCCAACTAACCCGACTAATGCAGAAACATAAACAATATGAAAGTTTGTAAAACAGCCCTCAAAATATGTGGACTCAACAACGAGCTGAAAGTGCAAGCTGAGACGGCCTAAGGGTAAGGATGAGACTGAGATCCGAACACTGTATCATGAAATGATACAGCATAGAGAGTATGTGGTCAGTACGTGGAATGTACTGAGTATGCAAGGTAAGGAAAACAGACCTTTTAAAAATAAAGTAAAACTCATAAATAGACAGAGGAGAAGGACATCATGCTGACATCAAAATCTTCATAATAATCACAAGGCTCAAGGTTTCCAAATCATTCATAATTGTTCATTCTCATAATCATAAGAAAACTTTATAAAAACATAAGTTAAGCCAATAACACAAACATAATAATGCATAAAACATGTGGAATAATGGGAGGACTCGTCATAACTGACACCATCATGGTAGAGCCTTTTGTGATGCCCCACGTCTCGCTCAAGTGGGCAGAGCCAACCCTGGCTTGATAGGCGAGGTTCAGGCATAGGGCGTGATATCACAATTGAGGGGATTATTATCACAGCATCATAACATTTACAACCCACGGTGGCACGTGGTTATGAGACACCGACGTGGTCCTTTGAATGCCAAGCTTCCCATGAATTTGTGGTTGAGGGCCTCTGCTACAACGTTAGCCTTCCCTAGGTGATATAAAATGTTCACATCATAATCCTTCAACAGTTCTAACCAGCGACACTGCTGCAGATTCAATTCTTTTTGTGTAAAAATATACTGGAGGCTCTTATGATCAATAAAAATATCTATGCGGATGCCATATAGATAGTGCCTCCATATTTTCAAGGCATGAATTTCTACATCTAATTCCAGGCCATGGGTTGGATAGTTCCTTTCATGCTTCCTCAGCTGTCTTGAAGCATAAGCAAGTAGCTTACCATGTTGCATCAGAACACATCCTAAGCCGATGCCTGAAGCATCACAGTACACAACATTACCCTCTGATCCTTCTGGCAAAGCTAATATTAGTGTTGATGTCAACCTATTCATTAACTCCTGGAAACTCTATTCACACGCTTCAGTCTAATGAAATTTAGCTGCTTTCTGAGTTAACTTGGTCCAAGGCGCAAATAAAGTAGAAAACCCCTCTACAAATCTTTTATAATACCCGGCTAACCCCTGGAAACTACGTACCTTAGTCGGAGTTGTCGGTCTAGGACATGTCTTTACTGCCTCAATCTTCTGTGAATCTACCCGAATACCAGCCCCTGACACAACATGGCCCAAAAAGGCCACTAAATTCAGCCAAAACTTACATTTAGAAAATTTCGCATATAATTGGCGATCTCTGAGAATTTGGGGCATTGTCCTCAGAGGATCCCGATCTTCTGCTTACGAGCAGGAATATACCAGAATATCATCAATAAGCACTATCACGAACAAGTCCAGGTACGGCTTGAAGATATTGTCCATCAGATCCATGAACACTGCAGGAGCATTCATCAGTCCGAAGGACATGAATAGAAATTCAAAGTGGCCATACTTGGTCCTGAAAGCGGTTTTCTGGATATCTCTCTCGAGAACCCGAACCTGATGATACCGAGATCTTAACTCGATCTTAGAGAAATACTTTACTCCTTGTAACTGTTCAAAAAAGTCATCTATTCTGGAAAGTGGGTATTTATTCTTGATGGTGACTTTATTTAGCTGCCTGTAGTCTATACACATGCGGAGGGAGCCATCCTTCTTCCTCAAAAATAAAACTGGCGCACCCCATGGTGAAGTACTCGGCCTGATGAATCCCTTATCTAACAAATCTTTCAATTGTTCCTTCAATTCTCTAAGCTCAGCAAGAGTCATTTGATACGGATGGATGGATATAGGTTGAGTACCTAGTAATAAATAATTTACAAAATCGATCTCCCATTTTGGGGAATACCAGGAAGTTCATCTAGGAATATGTATGGTAATTCATTAACTACTAGAATAGACTGGAGAGTCGGGGACTCGGCTTGAACATCCTGAACCCTGATAATATGATAGATGCAACCCGTTGCTATTAACTTTCTCGCCCGAAGATAGGAAATAAACCTACTTTTTTGCATGGCTGCATTACCACACTCCCGTACTACCTCCCCTGGAAAGTGGAATCGGTAAGTTTTGCTCCAACATTCTACATTTTCATAACATGGTGCTGGCCAATCCGTACCAAAAATGGCATCAAAGTCAATCATTTTTAATTCTACCAAATCTGCTAAAGTCTGGCGACCAACAACCTCTACTCTTTTAGCTATGATGGAATCACCGACGGGTGTGGACACTAAAAAAGGTCGCTGAAGCAATTCTGGCATAATACCAAACTTACGAGCCACTAATGATGTAACATAAGACAAAGTAGAGCCTGGGTCTATCAAAATATACACGGAAAGAGATCATATGTCCAGCATACCTGTCACAGTGACAATTCTGACTCCTGTCGTCCTGGTAAAGAATAAGTGCGATCTGGACCGGTACTTGAACTAGATGCCCCTAATCTGCCTCGGCCTCTGCCGACTGGAGCTGAGGGACTGCACCCTGTTGGAGATGCTGGGGCACGTGACCCTACTAAAGATTTGTCCTATGGGTACTGATCACTCTAACCCCTGGTTGGATAGTCCCTCATAAGATGACCCTCCTGCCTGCAAATGTAACACGCAGAAGAACTACACCTACATTCCCCAGGATGGATTCGACTACAAACAAGCAAAGTGGAATGGTAAATCTACTCTTCTCTTACCCCCTCTGCTGCTGCGAACCCTGAAGGCCGTGAACTTTCGCCGGGTCCTGACTGCCCCCGACGGCCTGGTCTACTACCCTGCTGCTGCTGTGGCGGTGAAGGTCTAGGTGTTCTGCCTGATAGTTGAAACTTGTTAGTCCCCGGCAATGGCGCCAAAAACTTGTTAGTCCCTGGCAACGGCGCCAAAAACTTGTTGAGACTGCCCGAGCGCACACGCAAGTGTACGTGGCCTTACAAGTAATATAGTGGCCCTTTTTAAGAGTCGGATATCGAACCCACTGGGACTGGACTAATTCATCTAATTATCAAGTTCAAGTGTGATATGAACTTCCACAAGTGTTGATATAGACTTTTTCGATAAAGTTTAATTAAATATAGGGGTGGTCACAGAAATACTCTGAAAATATTCAAGAAGCAACTAGGGCTAACGTCGGATAATCATGCGATACTACGCTTTTTAATGGTTTAAGTATGGAATTATCAATTTTCATCTCACATAATTACAATTGTATGTTCATGATCTTTCGAGCCTCTAAACAAGACAAACTAGCCTCACATCTACATAATTGAGCGGGGATGTGACATTCTAGTTTGTGGGCAATTCAATTATGTGGATGTGGTTTACGGGGTTTATGCTCTTGATTAGGGACTTTCGTACCTCTAATCATTTAACTCAACTTAGTTTCACAACTACTTATATGAGTGGTGATGTGATAATTATAAGTTGGCGTCTAGCTAATCCCGTTTTAATAACCAAGCAAGGCAAATTAGGTATAATTTCTTATCATAACCGCGAATTATGTCATAAGATACAAACTTGCTCCCTACATTCTTTGTTCTTGCCTAGGTTTACTTTCTCAAGCTTTAATCTAGGTGTAACGAGTGTGTTTTTATGGTGATCAATCATAAAAACAACCATAATTAAGAATGTAAGACAAAACAACAATCAATATCTTATAACCAAAACAAATTCACATAGTCACAATCATACCTTGTGGTTTCAACCCTAGAGGAAGGGTTCTAGCCAGTCAAGTTCGTTTAATTACAAGAAAACATAATTAAAGTAACATACTTAGAAGAATTGGTAGAAGAGAAGATGAAATTGATAAACCTTAGGTGAGTTCTCCCACTTCTCCCTTCACTCCTTGGCAGTTTTTCAGAAATAAATCATGACCCAATGTTTTTAGGAGCTAAGGGACCTATTTATAGTAAATGAGAAATATACAAAATTATGTCCGGCATGAAATAGCTCCTTGACACGGAGGTTATCGCGCCATTTTACCTCCGTGACATGGAGGAATCACGGATGCACACTGGAAAACACATAAAACCGTCGCCAGGCAACCCCCTGCCGCCTTGGCATCGTGGCACGCTGCTTGTGCAGCGCGTTTGGGGCAGTGACACGCCCTTGGTCGCGTAGCCTGCCTGCTGTGGCACGTTGCCAACGCGCAGGTGGGCTGTTTCGCACATCCTCCTTGACGACGTTCAGTTTTACTTCCGATTCCATGCCTCCACTTCACCAACTCATGGATAAGTTCCTCAAATCCATTTTTAACCTACAAAAACAAGAACTAATCATGTTGGTTAGTATATATCTTCATATTTACATAAAATTACATGAGAATGTATATAAATAAGTAAATAAACAAGACGAAACTAAGTTATAAAGTATCACTTGGGCATGCAATTTTTCCCAAGATCACCTACCCCACACTTAGAGCCTTGTTCGTCCTCGAACAACCCTTTTACATCTCATGTAAAGGAAGACACACGCATAGTTAATTTAACAAGATAATTCAACTATGGCTATAATGAATATTTAAGATGACAAGTTAAAAATAGAGCATGCATGATTTAATCATTAAAATGATATATAACTACATTAAGACTTCCTAACCTCAAGAACGACTCTCAATCTTAGCAAACTCATGCAAATCAACCGATCAAGAAATCTGACATGAATGTTATCTTTCATTAAACATGTTCCCTCACAACAAGAGAGTTACCCATTCTTACTCGCAAGTTTTTAAAACACAACACGTATGGGTATATGAATAAAATTACGCTCGCTCTCTCGAAGAATTCACATGCATCATGTAGTGACCCATAAGCTTGTCCTTAGTGTTTTACTCCACTAATTTAAGGATGTATGAACGTAAGATCAAGTAGGACTTAATGGGTTGTAATGTAATCCAAGGGACGGGTAGGTAATATTATGAATAATAACATTGGCTATCTTCCCCAAGCGCTTTTAATAACTTCAACCTTCATTAAGGACATATCTTTTCTTACTTCACCCTCATTCTTTTAACTCTTGAATTTTCTCTTCTTGTTCCCATTTCTTTAAGCACACTCAGCTTATTAGTAAGGGGTACTTAAGCAACTTTTTCATTCATTTATTTTTTACTCCCTACCAATACTCAGGCATTTTCAAACAAGTGCACCCTTGACCTTTTCTCAACTCTTACAACTGCTACTTTTCCTTCTTTTTTATGCTTCTTACTCCTTCACTCTTTCGGATTTTTCCCTTAAGCGCTTAGCAGTTTGGGATCAAATTCAAGGCTAATGGAAGAGAAAGGATTAAGCTTATGTTGTAGCAATCAAAGAATAGGCTTAGGGCTCAATGGGGCTCACTGTCAATATTCAAGGTAGGTAAAGTGAGGGATAAAAATTAGGTTCATTCAAAGAAATGCCTAAATCATCTCCTACAGTCCACATCCTTCATTTCATTTTATATACACACCATGCAAGTTCTAGATATTCCACAATAGCACGGAATATTCGAAAAACTTACACTCACTCTACATGCTCAATTCTGGATACATTCAGCAGACTCTTACTCAGCTAATCACAAGAATTCAAAATTAAGCTTCAATCACATTGAGTCAAATTCAAGAGCCTAAGTGTATTGAACAAAGTTATACCCTTATTACATGCTTCAACACTAACCACACTTGTATCTTACAATCATGTAAATCACATAACAAGAACATCAAGCCATCAATTAGCTACGGGTTCAAAAACCAAAACCTATTGACTATCTTTCCGCAAGACGGTCGTCATCCATCCATTGTCGGAAATAGTCTCTAACTATGACTCAAAACATTATATACATACAAAGAAAAGAAAAAAAAATTTCTTCGGTTCAAAGACCCCCCGTCGGAAAAGAACCGACAAGAAAAACCAATGGGTGGTGAAGTCATGCTCAACTCAAAATTTTTTTCCAATATGTATCAAGCACTACATTCACCAAATCATTAAGCACAATATATATATATATATTTTTTTTTCTCACCCCACACTTGAATCATGCTATGTCCCCATAGCATCTAATTAAAATTTAAAAGGGTGAGAAATACTCCCTAAGGCCTCTAGGCCTAGCTAAAAGCATGCTTTTCTTCAAATTTTCACAAGTGGGTGTTTGACCCCACACTTTTTCTCTTCCATGCTTGTTAGCTTCCTCCTTCACGGGTACTCAGACTTCCCCTCCATCTGTGCTTTACTTTCCACAAAAACAACACAAGATGAAAAATAAATAAAATCAACACAAATTCAAGAAATTAAAATGGTACCCATGGTATCCTTGGGTTGCCTCCCAAGAAGCGCCTAATTTTACGTCACGGCACGACGTATGAAGTTTCACCACTTTTTCCTCCACCTTGAGGATATAAATCTCACCCCTAATTTCTTCTCTAGTTTCCTATTATGCTCCAGGGGTGGTGGTGAAAAAATGAAAGGACCAAGTAGTAGATTTCGCCTTTTGCATTTATTGGCCCTTAAGTAAGCGAAGTCATTTTTTCTCTCTGAGTCAGGAAATTTCAGAATATACGGGGCTTGTTCCTCCTCTAGAGATTTCTCTATAAGCTTGGAAGACTCTATTTCTAGGTTCTCAACCAAACTTAATGTCAAAAAATGCTTCGAGTGGGGTACAATACACCTCAACTCTGAAACTGCGTTGTGCTTGTCCTCCTTACTTGTATACACCTTCTCCGCATCAACATCTATCTCTCCATTAATGTCAAATGGGGGATACTCTATCTCTTCTTCCATGAATGGATTTTCCATATGTGTGAGACCATCACGGGGACTCTCAAGAGCTTCTAATTGTTGAGCTTCTTCCAAGAACTCACCCTTTTCTTCTCCTTGTAATCCCTCTTGAGTATTGCATAAAACCGTTACTTGCAAATCAGCGCAAGCTTCAGCCTCAACCATCATCTCCGTGATCTTGGCGCTTATCATTTCTAAGGCCTCTCCATTTTCCTTAGTCTGAATTCCTAATAAATCCATCTGCTCCCTCATTGCTTCTGTCTGCTCAAGGAACTGCTTTAACTTGTTTTCTATTTGAGCTTGGTGTTCCATGTCCTCATTTTCATCATTCTTGTACTCATCAAAAACAATAGAAGGATCACGGTAGGGGCTTGGGGGAGGGGATTATGCATTCGGACAGCCATCCCAAAGGCCATCTTGACCACCATATATATTGCAAGCATTACAGTTTTGCCACAAGTGGGATCCTCCACAATTCAGACAGGACTCACCAAAATATGAGTATCCACCATTCAACCCATTTGTGTTCCATGATGTCATGTCAAGAATGGTATCAGACTAAAAACTAAAAAAATAAAATAAATTTAAAACTAATAATATTTTATTTATTTATTTGGTTTTTCAACACTTAAGGAAATTTAAAGTCACACAAAAATAGAAAAAATTACTAAACTTCGCCGAGTCCCCGGCAACGGGGCCAAAAACTTGTTAGTCACAGGCAACTGTGCCAAAAACTTTTTAGTCCCCAGCAACAGTGCCAAAAACATGTTGAGACTGCCCAAGCGCACACGTATGTGTACGTGGTCTTACAAGTAATATAGTGGCCCTTTTTAAGAGCCGGATGTCGAACCCAGAAGGACTGGACCAATTCCGCTAATTATCAAGTTCAAGTGTGATATTAACTTTCACAAGTGTTGATTTAGACTTTTTTGATAAATTTTAATTAATTCTAGGGGTGGTCGCAGAAATACATTGAAAACATTCAAGAAGCAACTAGGGCTAATGCCGGATAATCATGCGATACTATGCTTTGTAATGGTTTAAGTATGGAATTATCAATTGTTGTCTCACATAATTACAATTGCATGTTCATGGTCTTTCGAGCCTCTAAACACGACAAACTAGCCTCACAACTACATCATTTAGCGGGGATGTGACATTCTATTTTGTGGGCAATTCAATTACGTGGATGTGGTTTACGGGGTTTATGCTCTTGATTAGGGACTTTTGTACCTCTAATCATTTAACTCAACTTAGTTTCACAACTACTTCTATGAGTGGTGATGTGATAATTATAAGTTGGTGTTTAGCTCATCCCGTTTTAATAACCAAGCAAGGCAAATTAGGTATAATTTCTTCTCCTAACCGCGAATTATATCGTAAGATACAAACTTGCTCCCTACATTCCTTGTTCTTGCCTAGGTTTACTTTCTCAAGCTTTAATCTAGGTGTAACGAGTGTGTTTTTATGGTGATTAATCATAAAAACAACTATAATTAAGAATATAAGACAAAACAACAATCAATAACTTAAAACCAAAACAAATTCACATAGTCACAATCATACCTTGTGGTTTCAACCCTAGAGGAAGGGTTCTAGCCACTCAAGTTCGTATAATTACAAGAAAACATAATTAAAGTAATGTACTTACAAGAATTGGTAGAAGAGAAGATGAAATTGATGAACCCTAGGTGAGTTCTCCCACTTCTCCCTTCACTCCTTGGCAGTTTTTCAGAAATAAATCATGCAATGTTTTTAAGAGCTAAGGGACCTATTTATAGTAAATGAGAAATATACAAAATTATGCCCAACACGAAATATCTTCGTCGGCAAGGAGGTTATCGCGCCAATTTACCTCCGTGACATGGAGGAATCACGGATGCACTCTGGAAAACACATAAAACCGTCGCCAGGTAGCCCCCTGCCGCGTTGGCAGCATGGCATGCTTCCTGTGCAGTGTGTTTGGGGCCGTGACACGCCCTTGGTCTCGCAGCCTGCCTGCCGTGGCACGTTGTCAATGCGTAGGTGGGCTGTTTCACGCATCCTCCTTTCCGACGTTCACATTTTACTTCCGATTCCAAGCCTCCACTTCACCAACTCATGGATTAGTTCCTCAAATCCATTTTAAACCTAAAAAACAAGAACTAATCATGTTGGTTAGTATATATCTTCACATTTACATAAAATTACATGAGAATGTATATAAATAACTAAATAAACAAGACGAAACTAAGTTATAAAGTATAACTTGGGCATGCCATTTTGCCCAAGATCACAGCCTGGGTCCGCCCTGGAACTCCGCTTGAGTGTCACTTGGTCTAGCCCTACATCGCTGCACCTGATTTTCCCTATCTATCTCTCTCTGTCACTGCGTAATACCCTCGATATTCTGAGCAAATGCCTAAACACGGGCAATATTAATATCCTCTCACAGAGTAGCTGTGATACAAGTCTCGACATATTCAGGATTCAGCCCTACAATAAATCGATGCACCCTGCCTAGCATGGTATCTGCAAAAGTCAGTGCATAGTGGGAAAGGGAGTCGAATCTCATATTGTACTCCCGAACACTCATCAAGCCCTGCTCCAGATGCAAACACTGATCTACCCGGGCCCTAGGATCTCCCGCGGCAAGTAATGGTCCAGGAAGGCCTCTAAAAAGTTGGACCAAGTCCGAATGGGAACATCTCTACCTCGGGACCTTTCCCAACTCTCGTACCATAATATTGCTACGTCCTATAGTCGAAATACCGCTAACTAAATTCATTCTACAGGTGCAGCATGCATCACCCTAAAGATCCGCTGCAGTTAGTCCAAAAATTCCTAAGGGTCCTCATCTTGGTCTGTCCTCGTAAACTATGGGGGACTCAGAGCAAGGAACTCTCCAACCCTCGAACTACCTTGTCCTCTCGAAGACTGCGCAACTACGGGTGCCACTAGCTGATGTTGTGTGACCATCATCTTGGCTATCATAAAAATAATACTCCTAACCTCCTGATCTAATGGCATCGGTATAGAGACGGCTGGAGGCGGTGCCGACATATCAGCCACTGTGGATGGCTCCTGGCGTGGCGGAGAGCGCTTGGGAGACCAAGATCTCCCTGTCACCCTCAGATCGGGACGACTCTGACTGAGGCACCTTTCTAGTGCCTTCTCCTGCTGCAACATTTAATTTCCTGCCAGTGGTAGTTTGTTGTGCATCCATCATTTCTCAGTAGAAAACTAGATTACGGTAAGCTTAGGGACTCTTCCCTATACAGAACAACTCTATAGCATGACTGGAAGAGAAGGAAGAGTAACCATCCTAACATGCCTCGCGGCCCCTTATCTATAGTATGTGATGCACAACACATCCATAGACAATACTCTACTTAGCACGGCTTGCAGACCTTCTGGGATACGACCTTCTCTGATACTAAGTATGTCAAGCCCCACCTTGGGAGGCATGACTAGCACCTGGTGCCTTACTAGGGTTTGAATTGGCCTAACTGAGCTTACGCACCTTTAGTGCATGACTAACATTAAATCTCAAATCAAGAAAACAACAGGCTATATCTCGGCTGTAAACACAGGCCCTGACCGACAAGGCCATATAGCCACTTGTAAAATAAAACAGCTAACCAGAAATAGGTAATAACGGTGAATCCTATGCGGGCCGACAAGACCACCATGATGTCTAGTTATGACTTTAGAGTAAATCCAGCACTAAACTAAGATATGGCCGACAACGTCACTAACTAACAGTTAAATAAGGCCCTACATAGCCAACATGCAAGATAAAACACAAATGGTCCCCACACGGCCAATACCAACTAACCATAGGGCATTTGAAACAATCTGCAAGCCTTTAGGATTGATATACTGGTCGAGACAACACTGCGACCTACCCGTAAACTGTACAATCAAAAGAAGAGTCAACCTTCCAACTATGAGTTCCAGAGGAAAGGAGCTGACTACACTGCTAATCTAGCTGAAAACTAGGAAGGTTCTGATCCAGGTCTATCAACACCTGCAGGCAAGTAATACAGCACCCCAGGAGGGCGTCAGTACAGTATGTACTAAATATGTAAGGTAGTAACTATAAATAACTGAGTGAACTGAAATGAAACTAAAAGTAAATGAAAGAAAGGGATAGAAATACCACCTGAATAGCTAAACTTCTTACTTTCTAATCTATTAGTAACTAATTGGAAACAAGAATCTTACTTGGCCCCCATAAGCTGGAAGGTTCAGCCAGCACAGAATTACCCATCCAGGGCCCCATAAGCCCTGGTGAGTATACTTCAATCTATATACCCCTATAAGGTCATACTGAGTCATCTAGCAACTATAGCCAACCTACCAGTCACCTGGGTCTGCAACTGGGCCTGCTCGGCCCCTAAGCTATAGCTGTGTTTGAGTCTAGTGGACTCCTGATATTTGACATCTGCACCCTGGGCACCAGGCTCGACAGGGGGTGTAGTGTAGTGTCGATCGTCATAAATATAGTCCAGCAATGTAATGGACTATATGAGGACCTTGGACCCCATCTTCATCCCCTGCAAATGGCATACTGCTCCTTGAAGCAACGTCAACTCACCCCTGGCGGGCGTCGACATAGCTAATAACCTTGGGGTTGGTCACTGAAGGCTATACAAGGCAAAGTAAATCCCCAAACTAGACATGGAATACTGATCTCAGCTAATAACAACAGATAGCCATAATAGATATGCTTCTGATCTTCTTACTGGGATTCATACTGAGTTATAATACTAAAAGAACTAACTTGCCGAAGACATTTGCCTTAACATACCTGGATCACTGATTTCATTAGGTGACGAGTTTCAATATGTGTTCAATAGCTTTTTCTAACTATAATTGTATTACTAGGATAATTAGACTAGTTTCAGTACTAAATTTGGCAAAAATGATAACTTTCTATATAGATATTAACTATACTTCAACCAAATGGAACATGGTCGAAAACGTATAATTTCTCGAAAGTTCAGAAAGGAGAAATACTTACTTGAAGCCTATGATCATATAGAAATTAGTTTGGAGTCATTCTGACAACTTTGACTCGGTGGGGTTATGATTTGCTGGCCGAATTTCACGAAACTAACTCTGTAGTAATGCTCCCTACTGCCTTAAACTTCTATACCCGAAGTTAATTTAAATTAGGGAAGCATTTGGCAGCATATGGAGGAAAATTAACTGAAAATATTGTGCTCTTCACTTGTTGGACGAAGGTTTGGTTATAATGTATAAAACTAACTAAAACAATTGAATTTATATACAACATGGGTAGTGGAAAAGGGTTTCGTGGCACGGACCCCAACGCGCCATTTATGGGCTGTGTCTCAGAGCCTAAGGCACAAGGGAGGGGTCCATGACATGTTGCCCCTTCGGGTAGATGGTCCGGCTCTTTCCCTTACAAGCTTGACTCCGCGCTCGTTCGACCTTCTCCCAGCCCTTTCTCGTACATGTTATACTCTAAAAACTCTTGACTAACAGACAGATAGGCCAACTAAATGTTAGAAATCTACAGGGTTGTAACACCAAAGTCCTTTACACAAAAACCACAACAACTTGGGTAAGAATCAAACTATTTCTAGTTTTGATTCTCAAAATGTGTGTGACAATAGGTTTTGGCTATCTCTAGCCGAACCCCATATGGTCAGCACCCAATTACCTACTAGTATTTCCTCACACATACTCTAAATCTCTTTTTCAAGAAAACTTAGAGTAAGTAAATACAACCCACATTTGCAACTATGAGTATTTAGATTAAACTCAGAGGAAACACTAGAATTATACCAATTGAGTAAATTTAGGATCAATTAAACAATACCCAATCAGAATCAACCCCAATCATTCACACATGCCTAGAAAGGAATTTAGCCACTCATGTAAGTAGAAGAAGATATTGCCTTAAGTAATAATTCAATATCCATTAAACAAAATGAGTATGAAAATTCAAACACAAGGTTCTAGTCTCCAATGGAGTTTTTTCTACCTTTTCAAAGAAGAAGATGAAGACTTCTCTGTCTACAATTCTATTCAAAAAACTCTTCTCTCTACCACTCTCTACTTTCATCCTCCTCTGGAATGGAATGTTCAGTCTATCTTTCTAGAAAGGTACAAAATAGGGTACAAATGCTCCTCTTTTTCTAAGTTTGACGTTTTTGCCCTTTTCTGACGGCCATCACTTGCGAGTCACCGATGTTTTGTTGGTGCTGATCCGTGGTCCACTGATCTGTCGCATCTTGTGGCCAGTATGTTATGGAACAGAGCAGCATTGGCACCAGCAGTTCATCATTCCTGATCCACGGGCCGCTGGTAGATGTTCCCCTTCGGGATAGTGAGCATCTATGGTCAGCCGGTGTTTCGCCGCTGTCCTCCTATGGAGCGCTAGTCCTCATCTCAAATTTCATGCTTTTTGCTCAATTTCATGCTTCCGCTACTCAAGTTAAGTACCTACAAAGATCAAGGAGAAAGGGAATAAAATTCATCTAAATGACTTGAAAACTAACCAAAAACTCATGTCTAAGAGCCTAATGAGTTGGAAAATTACCAACTCATCAAACCCCCAAACTTGAACCATTGCTTATCCTAAAGTAATGCAATTCTTTGTAGATAATAAAATGGAATAACATGTTATACCATATGATTCTATGCACCAAAGACCACTGACCTAAGACAACCCAAAAACGCTCATCGACTCAAGGAAAGGAGAAGAGACTCAAAATATGCAAAAGTTTCAAGAGGTAACCACAATAAATAGTCATGATTCTCAAATGTTTTCATTCTTCAAAACAAGGTCATGGTTTATCAAAACAAGAACACATAGCATCTCAAATCATTGCAAATTCACATTCAAAGCTTTCCTTAAAGCTCACAACACTCATGTCCCAATCACATCTTTTACACCTATACAAGCATGTTCTTCGAGGAGCTGATGCAACTCACAAGAAGAGAGAATCCCTTTTTATCATCAACAAATGCACACACAAGGGATTATAGTATAAGACAATAACGCTCACTCTCACAAAGAAATTCTCCATGCACACAACTTGACCCATAGGCTTGCCCTTCGTGTAACTCACTACTAATGTAGAGTTTCTACACGTAAAATCAATTAGGACTTGTGGGTCATAATGAAGGCTAGGGGTTGAGGTAGGATAATGAATGAGTTCTAGTGGTTAGAACATCCCTAATGCCTTTTTTTCTAAATACTTGCAACATCCCGTTCCTCTATTGAAATCACTTCCTTATCTCCCCTTGTTCATCATTTTCCTTATTTTTTTTAGCAATATCCACCCTTGTAACTCTTTTGGATTTCACATTCAGCCTCATCTAAGCAAGAGGTAGCACCTTTCAACTATTCTTTCTCTGTCAATGATTCAAGATTCACCAACCATTTAGTTCATTTTAATCACAATTTGGTGCTACCTCACATTGAAGCTCTCACATTTCTCCTTTTTATTATATACCCCCAAACTTAAGCTTTTGGCTCATTTCCACTCATTCCCTTATCTCTCCCTATTTCTTGGGCTTTAAGCCCCATTTTTCATTCTTGCACCACTAGCAACTAGGGAGGATGGGTGCCAAAGAAGAGGATTAAAAAGGATCGTTGGGTTTGTGATGTGGTTACCAATAAAAATGGTTCAAAGTCTCAACATTGGCTAGCAAAGGAAGATATTTAAGGAGGTCATTTTGGGTGAAGTTACTAGAAATACAAAGCATAAAATCATATTATAAGTGCATCTACCTCTTTTCTCCACGAGTCACACTTAGGAAAGTTCTAGACAATCGTATATGTATGAGAATCATTCCCCCAAATCATGAAACTCAATTTTTTAATTTATAACAACACACATAACCCACACCCATTCATATTCAAATAACCTCATTGAACCAATAAAATCACAACAAAATCAAAAAGATGATTTTCCATTAAGAACAACGTCACTTGATCAATTATCGGGGAAATAATGCTTTTTTTAAGCACAAAAGAGGCTACTCAGACTTCACCCCCAAATAGTATCTCCAAAACATACCTCATATCACATTTTGACTCCAAACACACTCACACCCTCAACATGAAATGTTTATCAATCAACACTAAAGAACCCATAACAAGAGAAAAATGCAATAAAAGATAATCCACAAAAATGGGAAATGGGGTACATTAGTGAGGGAACTTTCTAATTTGGGATGCTCAAATGTAGTCACATCCTTAAACAATAAACAAAATAAGAGTATAACACACATACCGAATGAGGTTGAGAACAAAGAGAAAAGAGAGATAGAAGCTTGATATTGACCAACAATGGAGTTTTCACAAGAAAAATTGATTTACCTCAGTGAAAAGATAAGTGATAAGTGATGAAATGAGGGGAGTAGGAATAGGGGATTTATAGGAAACGAAAAGTGGAGATGAGTGGTAGGAGAGGAGGTAGGTTTTGATGTTGGTAACATGGGAAGGTGGTTTAGTGGGAAGTTAAAAAGTGTAGTGGGAGAGATAAAAAAGTGGAGAGAAGGATTTTTGGGTAGTTGGAAAGATGTGACCAGATTTTTCAATCCATTAGTTTTGGTCGATCAATGGATTGGTCAATCTTGTAAATGAATAGTGTATTTCCACCTGTCCCTCATTGGCGGTCGCTGGTGAATCCCGACGTTTTGCCACTTTAATGCAGGTGACCGTCACCCTCTTTAGTTAATTGCTCTGTATGCAGTGGTTGACCGACAGTTCGCGGGTTTGCACCTGCATTTCACTGGTCTAGCCACCGATTACACTTCAACTTCTAGGTGTAGTGGTTTAAACGGGCATTTGCATCCGGCGGCATGTAGAATGTCAACAGCGCTCTGCTGGTTAATCGCCGATCTTCCCTCTTTCTCTCCAGCTTTTTTCCCTTAGCTTATGTTGGAGCAGTGTTGCACGCATGTGGACCGGTGGTTTGCTGGTCAGGTGCAATGCCTACCTTGGTTTTTTCATCATTCTTGTTGTACATCCACTAAATCTTACAAAACAAAAAAAAACAAATATATCAAGATACCCGAAGCAAGAACGCTTAAGTTGCCTCCCAAGAAGCGCCTTAGTTAACGTTGTGGCACGAATGATACCTTCTCAGTCTTTAACAATTCGGAGGATCATCCTCCAATTCAATCTCATCATCAAATGGTTCATCATGCTCTACTTTACCATCAAGCATTACTATGACCTTACACTCATCCCGGGGCTTGGCAGGCTAGCACAGATTGAAGGTGACCTCGTCACCACCTACTCGAAACCTAAGCTCCCCAAGCTCCACATCAATCAAAGCTCTTTCTGTTGCTAGTAATGGGCGTCCCAAGATAATTGGCACCTCGATGTCCATCTTACAATCTAGCACAACAAAACCAACTAGGAGTATGAATTTGTCCACCCTCACAAGGATATCACTTAAAACTCAAACGGATCATTGAATCAACCTATTCGCCATTAAAAGCCTCATTAAAGTAGGTTTGGGATTCCCTAACCCTAGTTTCGTGAAAATCACCAGAGGCATTAAATTAATACTAGCACCGAGGTTGCAAACAACTTTATTGAACATGCACAAGCCAATTATGCAAGGAATAGTGAATGCCCCAGGATTTTCAGGTTTTGGAGAAAGGATGCTAGACATCACAACACTATAATGATGGATCACCTCCTCGGTGCCCGTATCTACCACCTTCTTTTTCTTCAAAAGTTCCTTAATAAACTTCCCATAGCCCAGCATTTCATGCAAAGCATCCATAAGCGGTATACTAATTGATAATTTGCTAAACATTTCTATAAACATGTGAAATTTAATATCCTCCTTTTACTTGGTCCGCCACTGTATATATATAGAGGTGGAACTCTTTCTTCTTGATCTTTGTCATTGGGGGCCTTCTTGCCCTCATTCACATTCACATCATTAAAGGGAGTCAAATCAACTTCTCTCTTTCCTTTCCTTCTTCATCAACACAAACTCTTGGTGTTTTTTGCACCTCTTCCAACTCATCATCATTATTTTCCCTTGGGGCAACAACATCTTTGGGCTCCATTCCTACATCATTCACCATCTTTCCACTCCTAGTCACGATTGCCATACAGTGACCATCTTTCTTTGGATTGGGAGTAGTGTCACTAGGGAGTTCACCTTTCATATGGGGGTTCATTTGTGAAGACAAGTAGTTCATTTGAGCTTCAATGTTCTTGATCGACGTCGACTGGGAACTCACTCTTTCGGTGAGGTTAGACACCTCCCCTTTTAACTCCTTAACCCCACTGTCATGGATTCTACCTTCTTCAACACCCGAGACAACATATCTTCAATCTTCGAGTTTCCCACATCACTCAGTCCGGGCTGCCTGTGAGATGCTTCCGCTTTTGGAGGAGGCATATAGGGGTTAGAATTTTTGTGATATCGCTCTCCTTCACAATTTTGATCTCTATTCCCCCATCAATCATTTCTCTCCCCCCATCCTTGATTGTCGCGGTTTCTCAAACCTTGATTCTCATCCCTTGGATACCAAGGGCCTTGATTGGCAGCTTGATACCCAAGACGAGAACCCCCCACTTGGCCCGACATGTATTGACACTCCTCATCATATCTCAGTGGTGAAGTGTCATCATCAATTGAGTATGGCGTTGGGAACCCACAATATTCACTCTTTGCACCAGCTCCCACAATATGTTTCCTCATCAACTCCAGTTGGGTCATAATCTTAGCAATAGTATCATCTCTAGCCTCATCTCTTTTCCTCATCTCCGCATTCACACGGTTTGGGGCAACACCACTAGAAGATAGCTCTGCTTATCTAGTATGTCATGCTCGATTGGTCTTTGTCATTCTATCAAGAAGTGCTTTGGCCACTCCATAGGGTTGATCCATTATGGATTCCCCCTCCAAATTATTTTCCACAAACTTGTTGATAGAATCCAATGAACAATAGAAGCCATAAAGTAAAACCCCAAATCGGGCAACCCATGGTTTGGGCAAATGGCAACCTTCTTTTTAATCCTCAACCATGCTTCATGGAGTTGTTCCCCCATAAGTCGTCGGAAATTAGTAATGTAATCCCCCAACTGTAGCATCCTCGAGGGAGGGAAGAACCTATTCAAAATGCTTCTATAAGCTCATTTCAAGAGGTAATGGACCCGGGAGACAACTCTTCTAACAAGGTGGTGGCTTCCCTATTGGTTTAAATGGGAAGAGCTTCAATATGATTGACTCTTCGCTTATATTTATGATGTTGAAGGGTTGGAAAATCTCAAGAGAGTTTCGGAGATTCCTATTTGCGTCTACACTCGGCATTCCTCCTAATAGCCCCTTCATTTGAAGTAAGTGCAGCATTGTACTCGTCACATGGAAAATTGTATTCCCCAACGTAGGAGCTAGGCGAATGGCACCCGCTACATTGGGTATCATGGGATCATCATCTTCGTGATCCATATGCCCATCCACCAAACCCTCTCCTTCTTGTGAGTGTTGGCTCATATCAAGATCAACCTAAATGGCACAACCACAAGAGAGTGAATTTCCATTCCATAGGAGGAAGAAAGTAGAGAGTGGTATAGAGAAGAGTTTTTTGAATTGAATTGTAGAGAGAGGGGTCTTCATCTTCTTCTTTTAAGAGATAGAAAAGACTCCATTGGAGACCAGAACCCTGTGCTTGAGTTTTCTTACTCATTTTGTTGAATGGATATTGAACTATTACTTACTGCAATGACTTCTTCTACTTATATGAGTGGCTAAATTCCTTACTAGGGGTGTGTGAAAAATTGGGGTTGATTTGGATTGGGTAATATTTAATTGATCTTAGATTTACTCAATTGGTATAATTCTAGTGTTTCCTCTAAGTTTTAATTTAAATACTCATATAGTTGCAAATGTGGGTTGTATTTACTTACTCTAATTTTTCTTGAAAAAGGGATTTAGAGTATGGGTGAGGAAACACTAACGAGTAATTGGGTGTTGATCATGTGGGGTTGGGCTAGAGATATCCAAAACATATTGTCACACACCCATTAAGGATCAAAGCTAGAAATAGTTTGATTGTTTCCCAAGTTGTTGTGGTTGTTGTGAAAAGGACTTTGGGGTTTGAGAGAACCTGAGACATAAGGCACCTAATTTATTGAAAAACATCGGGTGGCACCTAGTCCACAACTAATTATACAATCAAGGAATGCCAGGAGCTGTTAGTAATTCCAATCCGATGATGCCCCGTCAATATCACACCCCAAGTATTCTCTCCTTTGCTATTTTCTACTTTTTTTTCCTATTTTCGTGTGCGAATTTACAGTTCATTTGACAAGCTGTGATTCCCCAATATTTGCTTTATTATTTATTTTTGACAATGTCTAAATTCACTTCTTGCAAGATTGGAGTGTAAACGGTCATTGGCAAAACAAATAGATCGGACGAGTATCTGGTTCGAATCCCAGAGGGAATAGTAGTTGATCATGCAAGAGTTGTCTATCAAATTGAAGTAACTTGCATCAATGACTCAAAAACAATAAAGCAAAGATTAGGGGAACAAAGCATAAGATGTTAAATTAACTCAACTCAATAATCAACTAAAGGCTATCAAACTATATTCCCCAGCAACGACACCATTTTTATAATGTCTAAAGTCACTCTTCGTAAGGATGGAGTGTAAATGGTTGTTGGAAAAACAAATATACCTAATGAGTGTCGGGGTTGAATCCAACAGGGAATAGTAGTTGATCATGCAATTGTTGTCTATCAAATTGAAGTAACTTTCATCAATGTCTCAAAAACAATAAAGCAAAGACTGGGGGTATCACAACTTGTCAATTGCACTTTAAATTTGGACGTAAAAATAGTAAAAAAGCATAGAAAATACCGAAGGAGAGAAAACTAGGGGTGTGATATTGATGGGGCATCATCGAATTTGAATAACTAACATCTCCTAGAATTACTAAATAGTATACTAAGTTTTAGATGAGGTGACACCTGACATTTTTCAACCAATTAAGTATCTTATGCCTCGTCTTTTCTCAAAAACCACGGTAACTTGGGTAATAATTAAACTATTTCTAGATTTGATTCTCAATGGGTGTGTGACAATGGGTTTTGACTATCTCTAGCCTAACCCCACATGATGAACACCATATTATCCACTATGTTTCCTCAACCATAGTCAAAATCCCTTTCTAAAGAAAAATTAGAGTAAGTAATTACAACCCACATTTACAACTATGAGTATTTAGATTAAAACTTAGAGGAAATAGTAGAAATACACCAATTGATTAAATCTAAGATCAGTTAAACAATACCTAATCTAAATCAACCCAAATCACTTACACACCCCTAGACAAGGAATTTAGTCACTCATGTTAGTAGAAGAAGACATTGTAGTAAGTAATAACTCAATATCCATTCAACAAAATGAGTAAGAAAATTCAAGCACAAGCTTCTGGTCTCCAATGGTGTTTTTTCTACCTTTTCAAAGCAGAAGATGAAGACTTCTCTCTCTATAATTCAATTCAAAAATCTCTTCTCTATACAACTCTCTACTTTCTTCCTCTTCAGGAATGGACTGTTCAATCTCTCTTTCTAGAATTGTACAAAAGTAGACGCTTTTGCCCTTTTCTGACGGACTTCACTTATGAGTGACCGACGTTTCACCTGTGCTGGTCCGTGGTCCCCCGATCTATCTCATCTAGTGGCTAGTGAGTACTGGAGTAGTGCGGCATTTGCATCGGCTGTTCGCCAGTGCTGATCCGCAGTCCGCCTATAGATGTTCCTCTTCAGCATGATGAGCACCTATGGTCAGCCGACGTTTCGACGGTGTCCTCCGATATAGCATCGATCCTCATCTCAAATTTCATGTTTTTTTCTCAATTTCATGCTTCCTCTACTCAATTTAAGTACCTGCAAAAATCAAGGAGAAAGGGAATAAAATCCACCAAATTGACTTTAAAACTAAACAAAAACTCATGTCTAAGAGCCTAATGAGTTGGTAAATTACCAACTCATCAGTTGGTTCTGCACTGTGTGACTTCAGTGCAAGCATTAATCTGATGCCTTATCCTTGTTCAAAACCTTGCGCTTAGTTGAACCACATCCGACCACAGTCACATTACAGCTTGCCGATAGGTCTCTTGCTTATCCTAACAGAATCATAGAGGACTTCTTGATTAAGGTTGGTGTTTGTGCCCCAGTGCATGTGCAAGCATACGCGGTCGAACAAGTAATATAGTGGCCCTTTTAAGAGCTGAATATCGCACTCACAAGGACTAGACTAATTTAGTGAATTTTCAAGTTCAAGTGTTATTTAACCTTCACAGGTGTTGATTATAGAAGTTTTGGAAAATTCTAATTAAATCTTGGGGTGATCACAAAATAATCGGGAAACAATACAAGAAGCAACTAGAGTTAAGTCTTGATAATCATGCAATGCTACAATTCAAAATGATTAGAGTATGAAAACCTCAGTTGTTGTCTTACATAATTAAAATATGGTTTTCATGGTCTCTCGAGCCTCTAAACACAACAAACTAGTCTCACACCAACATCATTGAGCGGGGATGTTACATCCTAATTCGTGAGCAATTCAACTACATGGATGTGGTTTACGGGGTTTATGCCCTTTATTATGGACTTTCATACCTCTCATCATTTAACCTGACTTAGCTTCACAACTACTTCTATGAGCGATGATGTGACATTTCTAAGTTGCTGTCTAGCTATCATCCTGTTTTATTAACCAAACAAGGAAAATTAGGTATAATTTCTATCCTAACTGCTAATCCTATCGTATAGATAAGAACTTGCTCCCTACATTCTTGTGTTCTAGCCTAGGGTTACTCTTTCGAGCTTCTACATAAACTTAACGAGTTTGTTTTCATGGTGATCAAGCATAAAAACAACAATAATGATGAATGCATGCAAAAACAACAATTGAAAACTCAGACCAAAGATGAATTTAAGCATTCACATTCATATCTTGTGGCCTCAAACCTACATGAAGGGTTTTAGCCACTCATGTTCGTACAAATACTCAAAAGCATAATTAAAGTAATGTACTTACAAGAGTATTTAAAAGAGAATGGAAAATAATGAACCCTAGGTAGAGTTCTTCACTTCTCCCTTCACTCATTTCCATTTTTCTCAAAATATTTCGTGATAAAATGATTTTTAGAGCTAAGTGATTAATTTATACTAAGTAGGAAATTACAAATTTTTGCCGGCCATGGACCAGCCTTGTGCCACGCTGCCCATCGTGGTAGTTTGATGGTGTGACACTGACTGGTGGCACATGCCCACTAGATGGCTCGCACAGGCAGTGCAAGTACGAGGGCCTTACGCGTAGCCTTGCGTGGCATGCTTCTTCTCGCGCGCGGCACATGGCGTGGCATGCTTCTTCTCACGCGCGGCACGTGGCGTTAAACGGACTATGGCGCACAGCAAGGCCTGGCGTGGCACGGCGCCAACGCGCATGCTCACTGCTTGGCAGCATCTCGTGTTCATTGCTTCCTGCGTGACACGGCGTTGGGTGCATCAATGGCCTAGCATGGCACGCTAGTGGCCTAGGTAGCCCCTCTTCATTGCAACTTCATGCCATCTTCCTTGCAATTCTTTTCCAACTTCCTTCTTGTGCATTACCCATCATATTTAGTCCCTCCTAAGCATTTTACACCTATAAAACCAAGACTAATCATGTCAGTTAGTTCATACACAAAAAAATTCAAAATCACATGAGAATGTAATTAATTAAATTGACAATCTTGACTAAACTATGTTACAAAATAGCACTTGGGCAGGTAATTATGCCCAAGATCACTACCCCACACTTAAAGCCTTGTTCGTCCTCGAACAACTCTATCACATCTCATGCCCATGAAGAACTCACGTAGCTAATTGAAATAAGAGGATTCAAGCTACGGCTACACCGATTGTTTTAGATAGCAAGTTTAAAATAGAGCATGCAATATCTCACCATTAAAACTCCATATAACTAAGTTAAAACTTCCTAGTCGCAAAGATCAACTCTTAAACTCAACAAATTCATGCAAATCAGCCTAGTAAGACTTCCAACATGAATTTTATCCTTCATCAAACATGTGCCCTTAACACAAGAGAGTTACCCAATTTTTCCACTCGTATGTTTTCAAATTATAACATGTATGGGTATATGAATAAGAAATAAACTAACTCTCACAAAGAATTCACATGCAACATTTATTGACCCATAAGCTTGCCTTTAGTGTTTTACTCCACTAATTGAGGAATGTTTGAAAGTAACATCAAGTAGGACTTAGTGGGTTGTAATGTAAGCTAAGGGACGGGTAGGTACTATTCTGGCCAGTAATAGTGACTATCTTCCCTAGCGCTTTTAATACATCACACTTTCATTACGGATATCTATCCCCTTACTTCAACTTTATTCTTTTCAACTCCCACTTTCTCTTTGTTTCCCCATTTCATTAGGCACACTTAAGCACGACCAACATAACTGAAATGCTAAACAACTATAACAAGCTGCACGGCCTCACACGACCGGCTCAACTGACCACAGGGAAATATATACAGACTGCAAGCCTCTAAGAATACTGGTAAGATGGTTGGGACAGGGCCCCGGCCTACCCATGCTGTACAACACTTATGCATTTTTTAAACAACTGCTCTTCTAGTCTTTTCTTCAACACCCACAACTACTATTTTCCTTATTCTTCAAACTTCTCACTCCTTAACTCTTTTGCATTTTCACTTACGCAATTAGGAGTTTTGGATCAAATTCAAGGCTATTGAAAAGAAAGGATTAAGATCATTTTGTGTCTAGGAAAGAATAGGCTAAAGGCTCAATGGGGCTTACGAGGATCATATGATAGGGTAGGTAAAGCGATGGATAAAAATTTGGCTCATTTAAAGAAATGCCTAAATCATCTCCTACAATTGGCATCCCTCATTTCATTTTGTATACACACCAGGAAATTTCTAGACACCACACAATAGCATGGAATATTCGAAAAGCCTTACGCTCAAAGCACATGCTCAATTCAAGACAAATTTAGTAGATCTTAACACAGCTAATCACAAGAATTCAGAATTAATCTTTAAGTAGATAGAGTCATATTCAAGAGCCTAGGTGTCTCATACAGAGATACAATTTCTAAAAATGCTTCAAAATTTACAACACTTGCATCTCACAATAATTTACAACACATAACAAGAACATCACGCTATTAATCAGTTAAGGGTTCATCATACAAACCTATTGACTAATTTTTTCTCAAGACGGGCGTCATCTATCCATTGTCAGGAAAATTCGCTAACAATGACTAACACCAATTATATACAGACAAAGAAAAATGTTATTCTTGGTTCAAAGTGCCCCCCTCGAAAAAGAACCGAAAAGAAAAACCAAAGGGTGGTGAATTATGCTCAACTCAAACTTTTTCATCAAATAATATAATATCAAGCACCAACTTCACCCAAATTCACTAAGCAAAAAATTTTGAAATTTCCTTCACCCCACACTTGAATCATGATATGTACCCAAATTATCAAATAAAAGTAATACAAGGGTGAGAAATACTCCCCGAGGCCTCTAAGCCTAGCTAGCAACATGTTGTTCCTCATTTGTATATAAGTGGGTCATTGATCCCACACTCATCTTCTTGTCATGCTCTTTAGCTCTTACTTCCTCGGGTACTCAGACTTCCCCTGAATTTGTGCTTAGCCAACAAAACACACAACACAAGTGAAAATAACAAAATGCAACAAAAATTAAAAAGAAAGTGTACCTGTGGTATTCTTAGGTTGCCTCCCAAGCGATGCCTGATTTTACATTGCAGCACAACGTGGACTATCCTTTTCAGGATATCCTCAAACAGGTGTTTTCTTTCGAAAACCACCTTCTCCTCTTTTTGTTTTTAAAGGGAACAACCTCCAGTCTGTCCCTCTCTTTTTCCATTTTCTTTTTCAATTTTAGCCCTCCATCATACTCAGGCTAGAACGTCATCATTTCTTGAAAGAGTGGGCCCATGGAATCTACCACCCCATACTTAGCCTCTGACAAGACACAGATCTTACAAAGATCTCTGTGGTGTGTGGGTGGGTTGATCTCTTTGTAAACTCTGAAGAGCTTTTCTTTATCATCAACCCTCATTTTAAGGGTACCTGCTCTCACATTTATGATAGCTCCCCAGTTGCGAAGAATGGTCGTCCCAAGATCAGGGTAACCTTATCACCAACTTTAAAGTCAAGAATGATGAAATCAATGGGTATAATGAAGTTATCCACTTTGGTGAGAAGGTCCTCAATTATTCCCGCTGGTGCCACTGTGGACTTGTCTACCAGCTGCAACATTACTCGTGTGGGCCTAGGCTTAACCAACACCAGGGTGTTAAAAAGAGATAGGGTCATTAGAATTACTGTTGTCCCTAAGTCACAAAGAGCCCTTATAACTTCAACTTCACCAATTTGTATGGGGAGGGTGAAACTCCCTGGGTCCTTGAGCTTTTTCGGCATCTTACTCATCACCCTGTAGCTGCACTCCTTGGTCAGTGCCACCGTTTGGAGATCCACAAACCTAACTTTGTTGGCCACCACACCTTTCAAGTACTTAGCGTACTTTGGGATTCCCTGCAATCATCAAGTAAGGGAAAATTGATGAAGTTCTTTGAAAATATCAAAGAACTTTTTAAAGCATTCTTCCTCCTTGCTCTTCTTGAGCCTTTTTTGGAATGGTTATGGTGGTATCTATGCTGCAATGATGGTTGTTCATTGTGTTTTGCTGCAACCTGATTATCTCCCTTGTCAGTAGATAGACCCTATCTAACCAGCTCTGGCTGCACCTCATTTATCTTTTCCTTCGGTGGTGCATCAGCCAATTGCTCGCCACTCCTCAAACTAATGGCATTGACTTGTTAGGGGTTTGTATTTGTGTCACTAGGTAACCCTCCCTAAGGTCTGGTATGTTTAGCAGCTGCTAATTCCCTCATCTGCTTCTCTAAATTTTGGGTGGCCATCTACTGATTTTTAAAATTTGAAGCCATTTGTGCCTCATTCTCTGCCCATTGAGTTTGAGTAGCCATAATTTTTTATGCAACATCTCCTCAATGTTGTTGCTGCTCGATTGGACATCGTTCTTCCTGTTCTACTGCTGATACAGCTGCTGCTGAGGCTGCTGGTAGCTCTGACTTTGAATGCCACCCCAAGAAAAATTTGGGGTGACTCTGCCAATTTTTATATTAGGTTTTCCCATAATTCTGATTGTTTCTCTGAACACTCCCTAAAAAATTTACTTATTGAGGATTGTCCCCACAGGATTCTGCATTATGCCCATTATTACCATAGATTTCACACCAACTCGGAGTTGATCTTGGGCATAATTACGTGCCCAAGTGCTATTTTATAACATAATTAAGTCATGTTTGTCAATTAAATTTATTCTATTCTCATGTGATTTTGATTAATGTTTATAAGCTAACCAACATGATTAGTCCTTGTTTTGTAGGTGTCAAATGCATGTGAGGGACTATAATATGACGGTTGAAGCAAAGGAATGAAGTTCGGGCTCGATGGCAAATGAAGGCAACATGGCAGGCTAAAGATAGTGACTGCCGGCAAGGGCAGCGTGCCACGCAACACAAGCTGCAACCTGAGGGCCATGCCACGCAGTGCCATATCGCGTGACGAGTGTCATCCAATGGCCCTGCACAATGGAAACGTGCCACGGCAGGTGCATGGCACGACCAACAGCTGGCCACACCGGGCAACGTATAGGTACGTCGCACAAGACCTTCCAAGAACACGTTCCAGTAGTTGTCCGCGTTTGCTCTGTGGCATGGAGGAAAATCTACGTGATAGCCTCTGTGATATGGAGCTGTTCCACCACAGGCCAAATTTTGCATTTTTTAGCTTAGTATAAATTGAACCCTTAGCTTTATTAAAATCATTTATCACGAAATATTTTCTGAAAACCGTAGAGGAGTGAAGGGAGAAGTGAAGAACTAACCTACGGTTCACTAATTTTACATTCTCTTTTACCTATTCTTGTAAGTACTCTACTTTAACAATGATTTTAAGTTATTCTACGAACATGAGTGGCTAAAACCCTTCCCCTAGGGTTGAGGCCACGTGGTATGATTATAATGCATGAATTTATTTTGCTTTGAGTTGTTAATTGTTGTTTTCTCTTACATTCTTTATTATTGTTGTTTCTATGCTTGATCACCATGAAAACATACATGTTAAGCTAGCTAAAAGCTCGAAAGAGTAATCCTAGACAAGAACATAGGAATGTAGGGAGCAAGTTCTTATCTTTCGATATGATTCACAATTAGGATAAATAATATACCTAAATTGCCTTTCTTGGTTGATAAAATGGGATGATCGCAAGACACCAGCTTAGAATTGTCACTCCACCACTCGTAGAAGTAGTAGTGAAGCTAAGTTAGGTTAAATAATTAGTGGTCCGAAAGTCCCTAATCAAGAGCACAAACCCCATAAACCACATCCATGTAGTTGAATTGCTCACGAATAAGGATGTCACATCCCCACTCAACGATGTAGTTGTGAGGCTAGTTTGTCGTTTTTAGAGGCTCGAGAGACCATGAACATCACATTTTCAACTATATGAGACAACAATTGATAATTCATACTTGAACCATTGTGAATTGTAGCATTGCATGATTATTAGGCCTTAACTTTAGTTGCTTCTTATATCATTTCTCGAGTATTTTTTGACCACTCCTAGATTTAATTATAATTTCCCAAAAACTTCTATAATCAACACTTCTGAAGTTAATTTTAACACTCAAACTTTAATATTCAATGAATTGGTCTAGTCCCTGTGGGTTCGACATCCGGCTCTAAAAAAGGCCCACTGTACTACTTGAACGACCACGTACGCTTGCCTCTGCGCTGGGCGCGAACAAGTTTCTGGCGCCATTGCCATGGACTGGCAATGTTTAGTGAATTTTTCTGTTTTTATGTGAATTTTAATTTCCTTACGTGTTGAGAAACTTGGTCTTAGTATGCTATATTGCAGGTGATAGGTTGTCCTTGCAGAGTTGGCAAGGAATAGAGAGTTGGTGGAACCGTTGTTGGAACTTGAACGACAATTGCATTTACTCAGGAAGGAAGCTCTAGAGAGAAAGATAAAGAGACTTCAAGAGTGGTTACAACAACACCCACCAGTAGGGCAAGTAGAGTTGTTACCTAAAACCATGGCAGCTCGACCAGTTCGCGAAGTGGCAAACCCACTAGCAACAAATGTGATCTCTAGTATCCGCAAACCGGAGCTCAGAGGGAACTTTGAATTGAAATAGAATATGGTGCAGTTGTAACATCCTAGTGGCCAGTGCACTGGGATGACTCATAAGGACCCACAACAACACTTACAGAACTTCTTAGAGATCAGTGACACCTTCGTCCCCACCGGAGTGTCAACTGATTATGTCTCACTCACACTCTTCACATTTTCATTATTGGGAGAAGCATAGAGGTGGTTGAAAGATGAGCCACCAAATTCAATAACTTCTTGGATGACTTAGCAAAGAAGTTCCTCATAAGATTCTTTCCCTCTGGCAAGACTGCCAAACTCAGAAATGAAACTTTATGGTTTCTTTCTGGTTTTGCATTTCAAGTCTGGGGTTTGGTCTAAGGAACTTTTTGGGTATTACAATATCTCTTCCTTGGGAACATTCATCCTCGAATAAAGGCTAAGTAAGCTGAAACACTGGGGAAAGAGCTGCCATCCTGAACCAAAGATTATGAACTAAATACTGAAGAAGTGACTGACTCTGAATTGAGATAGATATACTAAATGAATTCATGAAACTAGGGTGCACACTAAAAACATGACAAGAGCTAATGATTATGGAACCGAATATAGTACTGAGGGTAAAGTTAGTACCTGATGCTGAAGATGAGCTGGAAGGGAATAGGTGAGGGTATCAAGACATCATATCTACTTCAACCTCCCATGTAGATCCCTAAATTAGCTGGTTCCTCCATAAAACCTTTATTAAAATGACCTCCTTGTTCCTTAGCTTACGAACCAAATGATCTAGAAACTAATTTGGAACCTCTTCGTAAGAGAGACTATCCTTTATACCAACGCTCCCTAAAGTCACTATTGAGATCGGATCACTAATGCATTTCTTCAACAAGGACACATGGAAGATTGGGTGCACCGATGCTAAATTCGCAGGCAAATCCAGCTCATAAGCCACATTGCCAATGCATCTCAGGATTCTGCAAGACCCAACACATCTAGGACTGAGATTTCCTTTCTTCCCAAACCTCATCACCCCTTTGATAGATGAAACTTTCAGTTATGCCCAATCATCCACAGCACACTCTAGCTTTCTTCTCCTTACATCTGCATAAAATTTCTATCAGTTTTGAGCTATTTTTAGCCATTCCCTGATAAGTTGAACCTTCTTCACGGCCTCATGACCGAATCAGGTCCTATAAAGGTAGATTCACCAACCACAAACCACCCTATAGGACATTTGCACCTCCTACCGTATAATGCCTCGAATGGGGCCATCTAAATACTAGAGTGGTAGCTGTTGTTGTATGTAAATTCAATGAGAGGTAGGTGATCATCCCAATTTCCCTTGAAATCAATCACAAATTTCCTCCAGAGTCTAAGTAGTCCACTCAGCCTGACAATCTCTCTTTGGGTGAAAATCTATGCTGAGCTTGACTTGAGTGCCAAGTCTTTTCTGAAAAATGACTTCCAGAAGTGCGAGATGAACTGAGTACCCCTATCTGAAATGATGGACAAGGGGACTCCATGCAGTCTGACTAACTCCCGAATGTATAGTCTAGCATAATCCTCTACTGAATCTTTGATCTTAACTGGTAGGAAATGTGCTGAATTAGTCATCCAGTCTACAATCACCCAGATTGAGTCATGTTGTCGGCGCGTATGAGGTAGACCTGTAATGAAATCCATGTTCATTTCTTCCCACTTCAAATTAGGAATGCTAATATCATAGGACATACCCCCAGGTCTCTGATGTTGAACCTTGACCCATTGGCAATTTTGACACTTACCCACAAGTTATGTAATGTCTTTCTTCATGTCATTCCACTAATAGACTTTCTTTAGATCATGGTACATCTTGGTGTCACTTGGGTGGATAGAGTACCTAGTGTTGTGTGCTTCCATTTGTATTTGTTGCCTCAAATCGTCTACATCAGGACACACAACCTGTCCTGGTAACGGAGCACACCATCTCCGCCTTTAGAGAATGCTTCCACCACTTTCTTTAGGACTGCTTCCTTCAACTTGAGTAGAATTGGGTCTTTATCCTTCTTTGACTTAACCTCCATCACCAGGGAGGATTTTGACCTACTCTGGATTACAATGCCACCTTCTGTTGAATCAACCAATAGGACCCCTAAATTAGCCAGTCTTTGAATATCCTTTGTCAACTCCTTTTTATCCTTCTCTACATGAGCAACACTCCCCATAGATATTCTACTGAGGGCATCAGCCACTATATTGTCCTTTCTCGGGTGATACAAGATACTCATATTGTAGTCTTTTAACAACTCTAACCACCTTCTCTGACGCAGATTCAGGTCCTTCTAAATGAACGCATATTGTAGGCTCTTATGGTCTGTAAAAACATTCACATGAACCCCATAATGATAGTGCCTCCAAATCTCAAGGAAAATACTACCGCCGCTAGCTCAAGATTGTGAGTTAGATACTTCTTCTCATGAACCTTGAGCTCTGTGGAAGCATAAGCTATGACTTCACCATGCTGCATCAGAACACAACCAGGGCCAACTTTAGAGGCATCACAATAGTTCACAAACCCATCTGAACCTTCTAGCAGAGTCAAAACTGCGGCTATAGTGAGTCGAGTCTTCAACTCCTAGAAACTCTTCTAACATGCATCAGACCATTGAAACTTCACCTTCTTTTGAGTTACTCTGGTCAAAAGTGAAAAAATGGAGGAGAACCCTTCTATGAAATATCTGTAATAACCAGCTAGGCCCAAGAAACTCGAAATGTATGATGGGGAGGTAGGTCTTGGCTAGTCCTTAACTATCGTTATCTTTTGAGGATCCACACGAATACCCTCACTGGAGATCACATGATCAAAGTACGCAATCAATTTCAGTTAGAACTCACACTTGCTAAATTTAGCCAACAACTGGCAGTCTTGAGACTCTGGAAAACTATTCGTAGATGGTCTACATCCTCCTCCTCTGTTTAAGAGTAAACAACAATATCATTTATAAAGATAATAACGAACATGTCTAGGTACTTCTTGAATACCCTGTTCATTAGATCCATAAATGCTGCAACAGCAATTGTTAGTCCAAAAGACATAACTATGAATTCGTAGTGACCATATCGTATTCTGAATGTAGTTTTCGGAATATCACATTTTCTAACCCTGAGCTGGTGGTATACTGATCTGAGATGTACCTTAGAAAAACAACTAGCACCCTAGATTTGGTTGAACAATTCATCAATTCTTGGGAGGGGATACCTGATGTCCTATGGATTTATAGCATTTTGAATGCTTAAAACTGAGGGAACTAACATGTACTTAGGTTTGGTTATATGGATATGAGGCACTTTTACTTTGTTATCAAAGAAAATAGATGTTGGAGTTGAATTATACAAAATATGGAGAGAAATGTAGAAAAGTGGCTAAGTATGGACCTCAGTTCAAGTCGTACATTCCTGGTACGAGCTATACTAAGAGTCGTGGAAAGGTCCAGGACAACAGTGTTAAGGCAAAGGCAATTTACGGCTCATGATATGAGCTGTACCATAGAAGTTTTAGAAAACTCCAGAAGGTTTGCACAAGCCAAGTGTCCTGGTATGGGTAGCAACAATGAATCTTGAGATCTACTTAAGAACGGTACCAAGGACCCATGGAAGAGTACAAAATCAGAGAAGGTTGGCAGGTCTCAAGGTATAAAAAGGAGTCACGGGTCATGGAACTGAGGTACGAGTCGTACCAAGCCATTCTTGAAAGTTAACAGAGAGTCCTAGAAGTTGCAAAGTTAAACCATAGGAATATTGTACGACTCGTAGGTTCATGGTACAAGTTTTACTAGATTCCAACACTTAGCCAGACTCAGCGGATGCTAGCCAATGTACGAGTTAATGTATGACATGTACAATTTTGTTACAGGCCGTACGTGAAGTCAGCGATAGTTTTTAGAAGTTTCCCTATTTGCTTAGGAGAAGGTTCCAAATATTTATATAAATACTTTTTAGCTTATTTCTAGTAGAGAGAATCACAGAATTGAGTTTTCTTACACGAAACACATTTAATGACAAGTTGTTGTTAACTTTTAATTCAAGCATCGGAGATTTTCTTGCTTTTATTTCTTCATTGTTCTTGAATTATTCTTCATCAATTCTTGCAATAATCAAGCAGGTTTTCTTTCAATCCTTTTTGTATATATTAAATTATATGTTTGTCTATGAATTCTAATAATCATCTTTCAATCATGAGAGGCTAAAACCTCCACAACTAGGGTTGTGGGAACAATGATGAATTAATAGACTAGGGTTACACAAAGTGATTCTAAATCAATCGTAAAAGCTTGTATTGTATTCTCTTCATCTTTAATGTTTCTTAACGAAGAACAAAGTTAACACTTGCCCGAATTCTTTACTTGCTTGAACGTAGAGAAGTAGAGATTAGGAAAAGAGAATTACAACAAAGCCTTGATATTGATGGGTCATTGTATGACTTGAGCTGCGGTTGTAGGATAGTTAATTTGGAACAAATTGATAACGGTTGAATTGAAATTGCTCATTAGGCCTAACTCGGTGATTGAGTATAGTCATCCAATAGGGGCGAACTAGTAGTTTGGATGAACCCTAGTTATCAGTTCTACAAGTAAGCATTGGGATAGATCATAAGTGTAAAACTCGAAGTATTTATGAACCCATGGGGAACACTTACCCTGGTTAACCAAAAAATATTGGTAAACAACAACAAATTCTCACTACTGTGTTATACTTGTTTTTATAAATTCCCCTGTTCGGAGATAATATACTAAAAAGCTTAAACACCTGAACTATTCTATACCTTGACCATATTTCCTATGGGATTGACCCCAACCTTTGTTGGGATATATACTGACAACGTTCGTGTCATAACTTTACAGGAGTGATTTAAAGATTATAAAAAATGGAGTCGTTGCCTGGGAGTACGGCTTAGGATTAAAGTAATTATTGTGTTTAACTTTTAGTTGATATTTCCTCTTTTACGTTTTCTTTGTGTTTTTGATACCCACGGTTGTATCTTTGCTAATGCTAAGTACTGGATGGAGAAGAAGTGTCTTGATTCCTATTGATTTTATCTTAGAGTGAACTTTACGGAGAATAGAGAACCCTAAGAAGAGAGAAGTCCGTATGGTTGAAGAAGCTCAACAAGCTGAGTTAGCTCGGCAAGCTGCAATTCAGGGAGTTGAGGATGCTCAGAAGGAAGTAGTGAATGCTAGCCATTGTGGAACAGGCAATTGAGGCCAGAGATATGCTCCTTACTTCGTTGATGAGGATGACCTAGATATTAATGAAGTCGGGTCAATTGGAGCTATCGTACCACCATCTTTGCCTGCTGGGGAAAAGTTCGATATCACTAGAAACATGTTTCAATTGCTGAATATGAAAGGGGTGTTTAGTGGTCATGCATCCGATGATGCCAACCTGCACTTGATGAATTTTGTCAGAATATGCAAGGTGTACAGGTTGCCCGGTGTAAGCCATGATGCAATCAGGTTGAGACTCTTCCCATTCTCTCTTTATGGAGAAGCTACTTTATGGTTATCAGAGTTGCCCAATGACTCCATTGCCAACTAGAGGGAGCTTAAACAGGCTTTCCTAGAAAGGTTCTTCCTACCCTCCAAGATTCTATAGGTAAAGGATGAGATTTATAACTTCTGACAACTAAAAATGGAGGTAGTTCATGAAACCTACTTGAGATTTAAAAAGAAGTTGACCAAGTGACCGAACCATAAAATTCAAGATGACATTTTGTTGGAGATTTTTTACAGGTCATTGAATAACAACACAAAAGCTATAGCAAATACTATGGTGGGAGGATCAGTTGATGAGTCACACGTGGGAACAAGCTGCCTTTATTTTGGATAAAGTGACTAAGACTAATGGGGCCTGGCATATCGGGGAAGTGGAAGTATCTGTAGGTACGTATGTTGTTGGTATGTCTGCAGATCAACACAAAAAGGAGGAGCGTGATCAAGAGTTTGCTCACATGAATACATTATTAAACCTTCTCGCGAAGCATATCATGGGCACTAAAGCTAGAAAGGTAAACGCAATGGGAGTTCAAGGTCAGGAACTGGGCAGGAGCATTCAAATATCGAGGATGAGGCAAACTTCTTGGACAACCAAGTGGCGAGTTTTTGGGCCAACACACAAGGGGCTGGACGAGACACTTGGCGCCAAGGTTCCGAAAATAAGGTCGGAACCATTACCAAGACAACTACAACAGGAACGGGTAAAGCGATAGAAGCCGAGGTCATGAGCGAGAGGGAGGATGGAGAAAGAATGCTAGATATCACAACAATCACACAGGTTTGTATATTCCTCCTAATGCACGTGAAGGAGAGACTGGACCCTCATGATTGTAGAATATGATGGTTGAGATGCTCAAGAAGGTAATGTGCACCAATGATCAACTGAGAGACATTTTGGGGGATATATCAGGTATGAACCAGAAAGATGAATCGCCTACCACTGCGATCAAATACATTGAGAAGTAGCTTGGTCAAATGTCGACTTCACTAAATTAGAGGCAGAAGGGAACACTTCCTAGCAACAAAGTGCAAAATCGAAAGAATGATGGTCACTGCATAGCTATGATGACTAGGAGCAGAAAAACCATAGTTGACCCCCCTCTGCTGGTTAAAGTTGAGATGTAAAGACGACAGGAGATTGAGATTGAGAAAGATGAGGTTGCTGAGCATATGCTTAAAAAGGAGGCTGAAGCTGATAAAGGTAAGACAAAAGGGGCCACGCAAATTTATAAGGCTATTCCTTGACTACCGCCACCATTCACTCAAAGGATGAAGAAGAAAGTGGAAGATGGTATGTTCCAAAAATTACTCTCTATGCTTAAATAGTTATCTGTGAACATACCATTAGTCGAGGCATTGGAGCAGATTCCTGGATATGAGAAGTTCATGAAGGATCTTGTGAGCAAGAAAAGGCCCATGAGCTATAAGCTAGTTGGTAATTTGCATCATTGAAGTGCTATAGCTTCACAGGTTATGGCTCAAAAGAAGAAATATCTAGGTGCCTTCACCATTCTGTGCGCAATTAGTGATTTTGAGTTTGGAAGGCATTGTGTGACTTGGGAGCTAGAATCAACTTGATGCCATTGGCTGTGTTCAAATAGCTGCGCTTGGGAGCCCTGACACCGACATCAGAATGTCTATTGATGGCAGACCGCACAGCCAAAAAGCTAGTGAGGATCCTATTCGATGTACCATTCAAGGTGGATTGTTTTATCTTCCCAGTGGACTTCGTGATCCTATATTGCGAGATTGATTTTAAGTTCCCCATCATTTTAGGGTGACCACTCCTTTCTACAAGATCTTTAGTGTGATGTTGAGGTTGGCAAAATAAATTTGACGCTGAATAAAGAAGAGGTCACTTTTAATGTTTGCGGGTCAATTAAGCAACCAAATGATTTTAGGGTTGTCTTTGCAATAGAGTATGATAGTTAGTTTCTTGATGAATTATGAATAGTCAAGAGACTTGCATCATGCCGTGATGCTAAATTAGGTGCTTCTTGGAAGGAAACTTATGAGTTGGTAATTCACCAACTTATTAGCCTCTTAAGCCTGAGTTTTTGCTTAGTTTTTGAGTTTTGTATGTGGATTTTATTTCCTTTTTGCCTTTGTTATGTGTAGATGTCTAATGTGAAAAAAAGAGAAAGAAATGGAGCAAAATGAAAGAACTGGGATGAAATTCCGCGCTCCACCGAAGAAGACCGGTGAAATGCCGGTCTAAAGCTAATAAACAATGCCTCTGGGAAACAAAGACACTGGAGAATGTGAGATTCCACCGGCGACTCGCCGGTCATGCCACCGAATGACACCTAAACTTGCTGGATTGAAGAGCAAAGAATCGGCGGTGCACGGATGGAGATTGGTGAAACGCCGAATGAACCGCTAAAGGATACTGGAAGCCATTAAAAGTGCCGATAGTGTAGTCGTCGGTCCGCGAATTGCAACTAGTGAACCGTCGGTACTTCTACTGGTGCCAGAATGCTGATTAGGGGCAAAATTGTCCAGCATGAAAAAGAGAGAGAATATACCCCATTTTTGGATATATTCTAGAAAAAGTACTATGTACTCATCAGCTTTCATATTTTTTTCTAGCTTTTAGAACATTCTCTTGGCAGAGAAGAAATGGAGAATTGGATTGGTGGAATTTGAAAGGAACCATTCTTTTTTTCTTCTTCTTCTTCTTGATAGAAAGGTACTTCCATTGTTGAAGACTACTTGTTGAACTTGATTTTGCTACTCTTATTGTTAAATTCAATGAGTTTATTGTTGAATGTGCTTTTGAATTTCTTAATTATGAGTAGCTAAATCATTAACTAGAGGTGTGTGATGATGAACGCTTAATTAGAGTGGGTATTGCTAGAGTCATCTCAATATTGTTTAACTAAGTGTAAATTTGTTAGACTCTCTTCAATCTATAATTGAAGTACAATTGGGATTGATGTGGGTCTAATTTTTCTTACTTGATTGTTGCTTACAAAAGAGGAATTAAGTATTGGAAGAGAATTTAATGGTGGGTATTGATGAGAGGTTGTGAAATTTGGATAGAAATAGCCAAAATTACATTCTCACTACTAATTAATAGCTAATAGCTAGAAATTAGTGCAACTATTAATCCAAATCTGAACGGGTTGAGTTAATGGTGTCTAGATGTTTGAAAGAACTCTAGCAAGAGGTGTTTATAAGGTTGAAAAGCATTAAATACCCATTTTCCTGAGATTATTTACACTAATTGAACTTATGAGATGAACTAGCATGACCCTATTTAGTTAGCATATCATCTACACCACACCTCTAGTCTTTCACATTCTTGTCAACAACCTTGGTAATTTTGCTATTGTAGTCAGCCAAATTAGAAGTTATATTCTATTGCAAATTTCAATTTCCCCAACCTGTTTATTTCTATGTTATTCCTAAATGGTGCAAGCTAAATTCAATTTCTCAACCGACACTCCTAACTATATTCACTAATCCCTGTGAGATTCGACCCTGACATCTGTTGAGATATTTGTTTTGATACATCGACCATTTATACTCTTTTCATGAAGAGTATATGGACGTTATCAAAAATGGCGCTGTTGTCGAGGACTAGCGCTTGATATTCTTGTGTTGATTGTTAATTTGAAATAGCTTTGCATCTTAGTTGGTTGACAAGATTTTGCTGTGCTTGTTAGGATACCCAAACCATATAAGTCATCACTCCCATGCAGGGGATATCTCAGTGGAAGGAAACATGGAGCATGAAAAAGATAACCTGGTGATGTCGGAGATTGCGGGAGCCATTCGCCTACCACCCACGGTAGGGAATGTCGTATTTCATGTCACAAGCACCATGCTGTATTTGTTGCAAATGAAGGACTCTTTGATGGTAAACCAAGTGAGGACGCAAATCGTCATTTGAGAAATTTCTTGGAGATATGCCAGCCTTTCAACATTACAAACATAAGTCAAGAGTCTATCAGGATAAGGTTTTTCCCATTTTTTCTAACGGGAGAGGCAACGATATGGTTGGAAGAATTGCCTCCTGGCTGTATTACATCCTGGAAAGAATTAATTGAAGCCTTTTTGGATCATTTCTTCCCTCCATCGAAAATGTTGTAGCTGAGGGATGACATCAAAAATTTCACGCAACAGCCTGGAGAGCCTTTGCATAAGGCATGGCTACGATTCAAAAAGAAGGTTTCTCTTTGTCCCAATCATGGCAGTGCTTCTACAAAGCTTTTACCGAGCCCTCGACTCCATATAAAAAAATCCGTTGCCAACAATTTAGGCTGAGGGTCTATTATGAATCAAACTTATGGGTTGGCTAAGGCCCTTTTGGACAGAATGACAAAAACAAATACGGCCTGGCACATGAGAGAGATGAATATATCTATACATGACATCAGCTCTAGTGCATTAGCGACTGAATTGCGAAACAAAAATAAAGAGCGAGATGAAAATCTTGCTAAAAGGATGATACAACTGGAACTAATGACCAAACATGTGATGGGGGCAGGGTCCAAGGTGGTGAATGTTGTAGGTATGCAAGGTCCTTTGCAATATGAAGGAGAATCATCGCCAACAAGGTACGAGGAAGAATTCCAATACATGGGAAATCAAATGGGGGGTCCTCGACCTAGGTTTCAAGGGACCAATCAAGGCCCTTGGCGCCCAAAGGATGAAAACCAAGGCTGGAGGAACTGTGATGCACAGGGATGGCCCAAAAGAAATGAAAGATTAGGAAATAGAGAGAAGAATCAAGAGGGAGACCGATACCACCGAAGTTCAAACCCATTTGTTCCACCTCCAAAAGCTGGAAAAGCCCAAAGTCATCCAGGTGTTAGCGATTCAGGTAGCTTAAGAATTGAAGAGACGCTAGCAGCAGTCCTCAAGAAAGTGGAATCAACTAATAGCGGAATAAAGAAATTGAAAGGGGAGGTGTCTAACCTTTCCCAAATGGTGAGCTCTTATTCAGCCTCCGTTAAGTATTTGGAAGCTCAAATGAATCACTTGTCCGCTCAAATGAATCCCCAAATGAAGGGAACTCTCCGAAGTGACACAATGCAAAACCCAAAGAAAGATAGTCAATGAATGGCTATTGTTACTAGGAGTGTTAAGTTGATTGGAGATGCAAGAGTAAATCCCAAGAAGGCTAATGCTCCCACATCAAATGAGGAAAATGAAGTCGACAAGATGCCAAAGACCCAAGGAGTGATGAAAAGAGTGACGAGGAAGGTGTGGGGAAGGATGATGAAATTCCCTCAAATGTTGATGAAGATGAGGTGGGCATGAACGCCTCAAATGATGAAAAGGTTGAAGAAAGAGCTCCACCCCCTTATCCAAGTGGTTGGCTAAGAAAAAGAAGGATGATCAGTTCAGCAAATTCATTGACATGTTCAGCAAATTGTTTATTAATATACCATTTGTGGATGCCCTTATTTAAATGATAGGATATGATAAATTCATGAAGGAGTTGCTAAAAAAGAAGAAGGTGGTTGATCTAGGTAGCGTATAGACGACGCACCATTGTAGTGAGGTGATGATGAGTAATCTTGCCCCCAAGCGGGAAGATCCTGGAGCTTTCACAATCCCTTGTACAATTGGGATATATATGTTTAAGAAAGCTCTATGCGATATTGGTTTTAGCATAATCTAATGCCCCTTATCATTTTCAAGAAGTTGGGACTTGAAAGCACAAAGTCTAAGTCTATGAGGTTGCTCATGGCGGATCATTCCATAAAAAACCTATGCTGGTATTAGAAGATGCGTTGGTGAGGGTGGATAAATTCATCCTACCAGCTAATTTTGTAGTCCTTGATTGTGAGATGGTTTGTGAGGTCCCAATTATTTTGGGGAAACCATTGCTCGCCACGGGGAGAGTTGTGATTGATTTGGAGATAGGGGAGCTCATTTTCAGAGTTGGATGTGAAGAAGTCACCTTCAAGGTGTTTCCATCAGCTGAAACTCCCGCCGAATTCAAAGTGATCAGAGTGTTGCAAAAAGAGGATGAGGATAGAGGAATTGAGTTGGAAGAGACGGAGTCTGAGGATGATCTATCGAAGAAGAATTGTTATATTAGAGCTATGTCGTGCCATGATGTTAACTAAGGAACTTCTTGGGAGGCAACTAAAGTGTCTTATTTGTGTGTTTTGATTTCTTTGTTGTTTTTGTTTTTGTAGGACCAATGAAGTGAGGATCAAGGAGGGAAAGCCCCACAAAGATGCAGGTAACGCTCTGGAGAGGTGAATCACTGATCCAGAAGTGCAAACCGCTGGCTCCCGATACAACATGGAAAAAAGATGGGATCATGAGCATTTGACCAGCGGATACACCGGCAAACCGCCGATGCTGAAACATATACTGTCGATCAATCGCAGGTACAACACAAATTACCTGAAGCATTGGCGACCCAAGCAGCGACTCATCGGCAGAGCACCGACCCAGTTCACGAACAACCGGTCAATAGACGTTGGTGAAGCAATGAACTGGGCATTATTTCAAGTGCAAAAGGTAAAGCGGTGGAACGCCGACTCAATTCGGCAAACCGTCGGTGTAGCGCCGGTTGAGGTACGATTTTGTTTCAGAATTCAAATAAAAAGTGGACCCAACTAACCCGAAATACTTTCCTGAGCCACCCTAAACTGAATAATATTCTGTTAGATCCCCCTTTTACCATTTTCCCACTCTTTTTGTCTTTCAAATACCCAACCTTTTCACTTTCCCATATTTCCCTCTTCCTCACCTTTCCACTTCCCACCAACACATTAACTCACCATTACTACCCCACCTTCTCCTCAAACTATCACTATTTCACCTTCCCCCCTATAAAACCTCTCACTCTCTTCACCAAAATTCTCACTACACTCATCCACACTCGCATTCTCCTTTTCTACTACACAAACCTCCGCAACTGCCATTGATGAACACTGCTAAGCTCCCACAAGCTAGTCTTTGAAAAACTCATTCCTAAAGTGTGGTAATATACCCTTGTCTCTTTTATGTTCTCATCAATGGAACGTTAATTGTGTTTTTCATGTGGCTTTAACATGCCTTTCTCTTTCCTTCCCATTAGATCCATGGTTGATGCTCTATTTGTTGAAATGTTTGAGGGATAAAAGTGTATGGCTGAAATGGGTATGGGATATGTGTGATATTTGTGTGGATTTGAATGGGGTGAAGTCTTAATAACCCAATTGGATTGAAATGCCATGCTTTGCCCGATTATAGATTGGGTGACGCCATTCTTAAGGGTAAATCGTCATTTGAGTCCTTTTCATGTGTAAAATTGATGTTTCACTAAAATGTGTGTGGGTGTTCATAATTGGGCGCCATTGAAATGTTTGGAATTGATTTGGGGATGATGACATTCAGCGATTCACCGGTAGGGTCTGGTGAAACGCCGATAAAACACCATTCCAATTTATAGATGGCTTCAGGCCATTACTTGGATAACGTGTTGCATCAGCGGTACTCGGATTGGTATTGGTGACTCATCTCCTAGTTGCCAGTATACTATTGGTATGCTCAGTCTTCTACTGTGCATCGACGAGTTAGCGGCAGTCCACGGATTCCTCCTGCGCCTTTCCTGTGTTTCGTTGATGCTGCTAGTCCTTTAAATATTTTTCATATTTGCTTCTCATTTCACCTTAAGAATAGCTTTAGTTATTTTAGTTCAATTACATTGTGGCTGTCACTAACACCATGTTTGCTGAAATATCATGTCTTCATCTAGGAAAATTGGAAAGGGAAAGGCCCCAGCATCATCCACCAACAACGGCAAGGGAAAAGCCAAGGTCTGCACACCACATGCAAACTCCAAAGAGGCTATCATATTCTGTGTGCCCAACATGAAGGAGCACTATGTCATATGCAAAGGCCAGTCCGTAATTGTGGAGAAGAGATTTGATCTAGACGGCTTACGTAGTGACCTTCCCAATATCACTGCTTAATTTACAGATAGGCAATGGCAAGCTTTTTCCAATCCTCTCTCGACCTACTACCCCAGCCTAGTACCGGAGTTCTATGCTTCTTACCAGGCTAGGTAGGATAGTGTGAAACACAGAGGCAAAGTTGATGACTTCTCGTGCCTACCATCGGTCATGATAAGGGGAATGGAAGTCGACATCACTCCAGTTTCCATCAACTACTGATTTTGAGATGAAGATGTGATTGACTTTGGCTCAGAATACATGGCCTGGGTGGCATACATAAAGGACAAATTCTCCTAGATAGCCCCAATCATCGCTGTTAATACACCTTTGTCATGAACCGAATCGAGACACAAGACAAGGAACCCCGAGGGACTCCAAGTCAACCCGTGGCATGAACATACATCTAACTCAATCAATTAAAGCGAAAGAATAACATGATAAACTTAGCGAAAGTTTGAAATAAGCATAACATCAAGTATACACACGAATCTAAAGATGATTATATCCTTTTGTATGAAAAGCCTCTAAGTCTGATAAATTGATGGGACAAGATCCCAATTAACTCGCTAAAGCTGAAAATTGAAAATACATCAAGAATATTGATAAAGCATGATCCTCGGTAGATGAGGACTCACCAATAGGCACAGATGCTAACTATGAAAGGCTGGCTAAGGAAGGGGTTGAGTCTGAGTGTCGAGGCCTATATCATAAAACAATAAAGTATTGAGTACACGGTCAGTATGTGGAATGTACCGAGTATGCAAGGTAAGTAAAACTGCTTAAATAGGTAAAATCATTTAAAACATGCATAATTTAAAAACATAAACAAAATAAAAATCTCAGAGTAGGGCTTGCATGCTATTTTTCTGAAATCATGATCTCAAACAAAACATAACATCATAACTGAATCGATTGACCCAAAGCTGAAATCTGATAGTCATATTTAAAGGTGAATATTGGGTCAAAGTACTTTAGAACATATATATATATATATTGTGAATGATAAACATGCATAACTGAAATCATGAAGAGCAATGTGAGACTTGTCTTTTAATCGACATACCACGATAGTGGTCCCAGCTATCACACTCAAGTGGGTAGAGCCGTCCAAAGCCTTTCCAGGGCTAAGGATGATACCATTATATTGATATCAAGCTCGGGGCCAAGTTGGGGTAGGGGATAGCTCACAAGGGAGGTCCCAAAGTATAAACCTACGTTGGTGCGTAGTTCTGAGGCATAGTGTGATCGACCCTTAGCCTACTCGGTGCTAGACACTACTCCCAAAATCATGCATATGCTCTCTATCATTTTTCAATGAAGCTTACCATCGTCTATTGGAGAATCTCAATAATCAAATACATATCAAATATGAAATCATATATATGAGGAGCTCTTGCACAAACCATACCACAAGCTGAACATAAATGGGAGTCTTTGCTCCAAAATCATGTGTTAAGCTCAATTCATAAAATCATAATTCATACTTGAACATATGGGCATTGTGTGATCCTTTATCATGCTTGAAAATACATAATTCACTTGAAAACATGATCATAAATATGGATAACTTAAAAACATGTTTTTCATCATAAATATATCATCATATTAGAACATTCATCATAAATCTCAACTTTCATGAACTTCTCATAATTGGGAATTTTAATTTATAAAGCATGAAACATAATTTTGATGGAAAAAAATGAAAAATTTTCCCATGAATCATAATTCAATAGTAGAAACTCATTTAAAGCATACCTATGTAGATAATTAGGAATTTCATGCATTGGGTTAAAACCCTATGGAATCAACATAGGAATTTTCATGATTTAGAGAGAGATTGGGCATGGGTGTGAAAATATTCACTCATTCATAACCCTACATACCTTGGGAATATCTGATTTTATCACTCATTGATTGCCCAATGAAGAATTGAAGAAAACTTGAAGAAGAATGAGCTTGATCACCTATCTAACTCTCTAACTTTGCATGCATGAGTAAGAATTGCCTAAAATAAATTTTTCCCTCTTAAAAATCATCATTAATTGCTTAAAATGACGTAGTTTAGGCATTAGGATCATAGGAATTACGGAAAAGCCATAACTAAACTCGCATAATTGACTGCCAGTCCTAATGAGGGACTGGATGAGTTGTGGCATCAGTCATCGAGTGCACTGTCTAACACTTCATCTGGGGCTCGTCACGGGGGACCTCACTATTCGTTACTGTTGACCACAACTCGTGGTCACGACTCGTCACCTTCACTGCCTTAGATTCCAAATTATTTCTAACAAGCTGACCACGACCCATCCCACGAATCGTGGTGGCTGACCACGACTTGTAGGAACCTTTCATAGGGTACACTGCTAGGTCTCCTTCACCTTCCCAAAAATCCTTGCCCACGACTATCTCAACAGGTCATAGGGACAGACCATGACTCGTTGTCAGGTCCGTGGGGACCTTAAATCCAATAATTTCAACTCATACCCTGAACCTCACCACGGGACACCTCACCACTCATGGTCTATCCCATGGGTCACAAAATGACTCATTTTGTGACGTGTTGCCAGATTTCCAGTTTTCTTGGTTTCAACTCTCAGGTCTGATCTTAGGGCTTCCAGGGTATTACTATATCTCCCCCTTGGGAACATTCATACTCGAATGTTGGAAAACATACAGTAAATCATGGAATTGCAATCATCATATTCAAATACTGATCATTAAAGCTAAAAACTGACAGAATGACTACCTTCGAACTGAACTACATGTCTGAAATGAATTCACAAACCATATATACATACTTTGACATAAAAGAAACTTGGGCACATGAAATGAACATGAAAACTAAATAGAGTACCGGGGCAAAACTTGCAGTTGCTGAATTTAGCATATAATTGGCGATCCTTGAGAGTCTGCAGCACCACCCTCAGTCGAGTAGCATGCTCCTCCTCGCTCCGAGAGTATATCAGGATGTCATCAATAAACACGATCATGAACATATATAATTATGGCTTGAACACACTGTTCTTCAAGTCCACAAAAGCTATAGGAGCATTTGTTAGTCCAAAAGACATAACTACAAACTTATAATGACCATACCACGTCCTGAAGGTTGTCTTCGGCATGTCGCTCTCCCAAACCCTGAGCTGATGGTACCCGGATCTGAGATCTATCTTAGAAAAGCACTTGAAACCCTGAGGCTAGTAAAATAAATCATCAATGCTAGGAAGAGGATACCTGTTCTTGATGGTGACCTTGTTCAATTGCCGATAATCAATACACTTACGAAGAGAGCCATCTTTCTTTCGGACAAAGAGAACTGGTGCACCCCATGGGGCCTTGCTCGGTCTAATGATACCCTTATCTAACAGGACCTTCAACCGTTCCTTCAACTCTTTTAGCTCGGCTGGAGCCATTCTGTAGGGAGGAATAGATATAGATAGCGTATCGGGAAGAAGGTCAATACCAAAATCAATCTCCCGCTCGGGAGGGATTCCTGGTAGATTATCTGGGAGGCCTTCTGGATACTCACATACTACTGGGACTAACTAGATAGTCGGAGTCTTGGACGTTGCATCCTTAACCCTAACTAGATGGTGCACACAACCCTTGGAGATCATCTTTCTATCCTTAAGGTAGGAAATGAAATGACCTATAGGCACAGCTAAACTATCCTTCCACTCTACAACTGGCTCACCCAGAAATCTAAACTCTACTGCCCAAGTTCAATAATTAACTGAGGCATAACATGCAAATAGCCAATACATGCCAAAGATAACATAAAAATCAGTCAACGCTAACTCTACTAGATCTGCTGAGGTGATTTTCTGAAGGACTGTGACCGGTCAACTTGTATACACCGGTCTAGCTACAATTGAATCACCCACCGAAGTAGAGACTAAGAAGGGTTCTGACAAGATTTCAGGACTGACTCTGAAACTAATTGCCATGTAAGGTGTCACAAACGAAAAGGTATCCCCTGTATCTGACAATGCATATACATCAAGATGGAGACCTCATGCTAAGGAATAGAATCTTTTTTAGTGTTGATCGCCACCTATGCTACTAGATGCCCCTTGCTGGGCTGAGCGTGTGGGTGGAACTGCTAAATTCGCATCTAGGCCTCGGCCTCTATCATGGCCCTATCTAGCTTCTGGGAAATGTCTGAGCATATGTCTGGGCTTCCCACACCCAAAGCAAGCACCTGTACTCGCCAAGCACTGGCTTGTGTGCCCCCAACCACACAGACTGCAAACTGGGTTACTAGAATCTGTGGGCCTACTGCTCTGACCCCTAGAGCCTGATGCTCACCCTCTCTAGTCATGCCTAGGTATGGATGACACACTCATCGTTGAAGATGCTAGGGCTGAAGATCTGTGGTGGGTCTGCTGTTTGTCCGGGCCCTGTTGGCCTCTCTCTCCCTCATATGCGTGGACTCTGTCTGCTGGGCGTATAAGACTATCCAAAGGAAATCCATATCCTAGTGGAGCATAGCCGTGCTGTAATATTTTTCTAAATATCCCGTCACCCCCATGAACAAACCTTCTCACTCGCGCCCTCTGATCAACCACTAACTCTAGGGTGTACTTTGACAAATGAGTGAACTTTAGGGCATATTCTTGCACCGTCAGCTTTCCCTGCTTAAGATTTATGAACTCAGCTACCTTCAACTCCCTCATCTCACGAGGGAAAAATCCATCTAGAAATGCAACATGGAACTTTTCCCAACTTATAGGGCCTACTCCAGTTGCCCTACTATCTCTCCACTGTCAGAACCATATATGTGCGACCCCCTTCAACTAATATGAGGCCAACTTAGCACACTCAACTTCATTTACCCCATGACTTGGGTGATCTTCATAATCTCATCGATAAACTCATGTGGATCCTCGTCCACCCTTGACCCAAAAAACTCTGGCGGGTTCATTCATAGTAAATCTCTAACTCAAGCTACCCCCGCATTTCCGTTTTGGCGGGACATGTGCCACTGCTTGTTGGTTGAGTTGAGCGGTCAAGACCTGCGCTGGCATCTGAATAGCTGCCCTAAATTCAACATGGAAAATTGGCTCTGATGCATAGTGCTCCTAGACTGGTGGGAATTGTTGGTGCGCGTCTCTGTTGCCGTCCTTGTGGCTGTTTTCATTCCCATTCCTCCTACCATTAACTCTGCGGGGAGCCATGATTCTGCAATTGCGAATAGCATGATTTAGAAGGATAGGGAGGCATTTCATCGCATGACATAGATCATAAAAGAAGAGGAACATTTCCTACACGTCTCGTAGCTTCTTCACCATAAATGTGTCACGCTTCACACCCATGAAAAAGACTCTACTCAACGTAGCTTTCAGACACCCTAGGACACTTCAAACCTATTGCTCTGATACTTGGTTTTTCATGACCCGAACGTATGCTTGGATCGAGACACGGGATAAGGATCCCTGAGGGACTCCAAGTCGACCCTTGGCATGAACATACATCTAACTCAATCAATTAAAGCGGAAGAATAACATGATAAACATATCAGAAGCCTGAAATAAGCATAACATCAAATATACACACGAATCTGAAGCTGATTACATCCTTTTGTCTAAAAAGTCGCTAACTCGCTAAAGCTGAAAACTTAAAATACATCAAGAAAACTGATAAAGCATGGTCCTCAGTAGATGAGGACTCACCAAAAGGCGCAGGATGCTAACTCTGAAAGACTGGCTAAGGACAGGGCTGAGTCTGAGTGCTGGGGCCCGTATCATAAAATGATAGAGCATAGAGTATGCGGTCAATATGTGAAATGTACCGAGTATGCAAGGTACGTAAAACTGTTTAAATAGGTAAAATCATTTAAAACATGCATAATTTAAAAACATAAACAAAATAAGAATCTGAGAGTAGGGCTTGCATGCTATTTTTAAGAAATCATGATCTCAACATAACATAACATCATAACTGAATTGATTGACCCAAAGCTGAAATCTGATAGAGTTATACCCCGAAAGCCCAAAGATCAGCCCCAAGAGTTGAAATGGAGAAAATTAAAAATTTGCATCAGGTATAAGAATGGGTCATGAGGTGACCCATGGGAACAGCCCACGAGTCATGACGTGAATCGTGGCGAGGCCAGGTGCTGAGTTTGACATTTCGGAAATGGTATCCCCATGGACATGAGCACGAGTCGTGGTCAGGCCCCACGACTTGTTAGGGCTGTCGTGGTTAGTAATGATTGAGAAAAGAGAAAGAAGGAGGCAGTGTACCTAACGGGAGGCACCCACGAGTCGTGGTCAGTCATCATGATTCGTGGGATGAGTCGTGGTCAGCTGATGGATGTTATTTAAAAATCAAAAGCAGTGTACATGAAAAGTTGTAACCATGAGTTTTGGCCACCAGTAACGAATCGTGAAGTCACCCATGATGAGCTTAGAAGACTTGACAAGAAGTGTACTAGATGGAAGATGCCACGAGTCATGGCCAGTGGGGACGAGTCGTTATATCCCTCGTGGGGACTAACTGACAGTTATTTTTCTATGAATTAGTAAGGGATTTTCTGTAATTCCTAAGATCGTAAGGCCTTTATGTTATGAATGATGACTTTTAAAGGGGTTAAGTTCATTTTAGGTCAATTTCATATTCATGCATGCAAGATAGGAGGTTAGTGAGGGTGATCAAGTGTATTCTTCTTCAAATTCTCTCCAATTCCTATTAGGAAATTAAAGAAGCATAAGAATCAGCTACAATCAGGTATATAGGGTTATGAATGGGTGAATCCTTTCACAACCATGCCCAATCCCTCTCTAAATCATGAAATTCCTAGGTTCAATCTATGGGGTTTTAACCCAATGCATGAAAGTCCTAATTCTCTACATGGATATGATTTAAATATGTTTCTAGTATCGAATAATGAATCATGAGCATGTTTTATATTTTTTTCAATCAAAAATCTTGTTTCAAGTTTTATAAATTAAAAATCCCATCGATGAGACGTTCATGAAAGATGAGATTTGTGATGAATGTATGATTATGATGAGATTTTATGATGAAAAGCGTGTTTCCAAGCTACCCATGTTTATAATCATGTTTACGATGTGAATTGAGTATTTTCAAGCATGATAAAGTATTGGGCAATGCCCACATGTTCAATTATGATTTATGATTTCCCGAATTAAGCTTACCACATGGTTTTAGAGCAAAGACTCCCAATTATGTTTCATCTTGTGGTATGGTTTGAGTTAAAGTTTCTCATATGCATGATTTCTTATTCGAGCTGATTTGACTATTGAGCTTTGTCAATAGACATTGTTGAGCTTTGTTGAAAAATGATGTAGAGCATTGCATGTTTTTGGGAATAGTGTCTAGCACTGAATAAGCTAAGGGTCGATCACCCTATGCCTAAGAACTATGCGCCAACATAGGTTTATACTATTATATATATTACTTTGGGACCTCCCTTGTGAGCTATCCCCTGTCCTAAAGGGCCACGAGCTTGATATCAATATCATGGTATCGTCCCTAGCCTTGGCAAAGCTTTAGACGACTCTACCCACTTGAGTGTGATAGTTGGGACCACGTAAGCTCTATCGTGGTATGTCGGTTAAAAAGCGAGTCTTCCATTGTTCCTCATGATTTTAGTTACGCATGTTTATCATTCATGAGATTTATATATTTATATATGTTCTAAAGAATGTTTGACTCAAAGTTCAGTTTTACTTATAACTATCAGATTTTAGCTTTGAGTCAATCAATTTAGTTATGATGTTATGTTATGTTATGATTAGATCATGATTTCAAAAAGAATGCATGCAAGCCCCACTCTCATATTTTTATTATTTATGTTTACAGTATGCATGTTCTTAAATGGTTTTACTAATTTGAGTGGTTTTACTTATGTTGCATACTCATTATATTCCACGTATTAACCGCATACTCTATGTTGTATCGTTTCATGATACAGGACCCGACACTAAGACTCAGCCCCATTCATAGCCAGTATTTAGGGATAGCATCTTTCACTTTTTGGTGAGTCCTCATCTCCCGAGGACTAGAGTTATTCATACTTTCTCTATGTATTTTCAGTTTTCACTTTGTTGAATTAGTTGGGGTCTTGTATCAACTTGTCATGTTTAGAGGCTTTTTAGAAAAAAGTAGATGTACTCAGCTTCAGATTGTGTATTTTGATGTTATGTTTAATTTAGACTTTCGATTAGCTTATTATGTTGATTCTTCAGTTTTAGTGATTGAGGTAGATGTATGTTCATGCCATGGGTCGACTTGGAGTCGCTCGGTGCTCCTTGTCCCATATTGTTATCCGAGGCTCCATTCGGGTCATGACAAACTTTGTATCGGAGCAATAGGTTTGAAGTGTCCTAGGGTTTCTGAAGTACGCATTAAGTAGAGTCTTTTTCATGGGTGTTAAGCGTTCCACACTTATGACAAAGAGGATATGAGACATTTAGGAAATGTTCCTTTTTTTCATGATCTATGTCGTGCTTGAAATGTCTCCCTATCCTTCAAACTCGTGCTATTCGTGATTGTAGAATCATGGCTCCCCGAAGAGTAGATGGTAGAAGGAACGGGATGGAGAAGGCCATGAGGATGGAAACGGAAATGGGCACCAGCAGGCCTCCCCAGTTTAGGAGCACCATGCACCGAAGCCGGTTTCCCATGATGAGTTTCAGGAAGCTATACAGATGCTTACACAAGCCTTGACCGCTCAGGTCAATTAGCAAGCGGTTGGGCATGTCCCGCAAAATGAATGCGACAACGGCTCGAGTCATAGACTTCTTGAGAATGAACCCGCCAGAGTTTCTCGGGTCAAAAGTAGATGAGGACCTGCATGAGTTCATATATGAGATTGTGAAGATCACCCAAGTCGTGGGGTGAATTGAAATGAGTGCGCGGGGTTGGCCTCATATCAGCTAAAAGGGGTTGCACACATCAGGTTTTGTTGATGGAAAGATAGTAGGGCCGCCGGAGCAGGTCCTATCACTTGGGAAGAGTTCCATGTTGCATTCTTAGGTCGTTCTTCCCTCATGAGATGAGGGAGCTGAAAGCAACTGAGTTCGCAAATCTGAAGCAAGGGAGGATGACGGTGCAGGAGTATGCCCTTGAGTTCACTCGCCTATAGAAATATGCCCTGGAGTTAGTGGCTGATTAGAGGGCAAGGGTGAGTAGGTTTATTCATGGAGTGGAGGGCTATTTGGACAAGGATTGCAGGATCACCATGCTCCATCAGGATATGGATTTCCCTCGGATAGTTTTGTACCCCAACAGATGGAGGCAGCACATATGAGCGAGAGAGAGACCAAGAGGGCCAGGACCGATGACTATAGATTCTCACAACAAAGGTCAAGTGGTTGGCACCGACAACAGACCCACCGGAGGTCCTCAATGCCAGCATCTTCAGCATTGAGTGTGCCATATAGTCTTAGGCATGATCAGAGGGGGCGAGCATTAGGCTCTAGGGGTCAGAGCAACAGATCCGTAGATTCTAGCATCCTATCTTACCCCAAATGTGGTCAGGGGAACACGGGCCAGTGCTTAGCAGGTACAGGTGCTTGTTTCGGGTGTGCGACGCCCGGACACATGCTAAGAGATTGCCCAGCAGCAAGGTAGGATCATGATGGGGGAAGAGGCCCGTCTTCTAGTTCAGTAGCCCCACCAGCACGCTTAGTACACCAGGGAGCATCTACCTGCACAGGTGGAGGATAGCGCCAGAACAGATTCTATGCCTTAGCATCCCGCTAGGAGCAGGAGGTCTCCCCGGATGTGGTCGTTGGCATGTTACGAGTTTTCCATCTTGATGTTTACGCCTTGTTATATTCGTGGTCTACCTTGTCTTTTGTGATACCTTATGTGGCTAGTATTCGAAGTCAGTCCCGAAGTCTTGTCAGAACCCTTCTCAGTCTCTACCCTAGTAGGTGATTTAGTTATAGCTAGATAGGTTTATAGAAGTTTCTTGGTCTCAATCCTTCAAAAAGACACCTCAGTAGAATTGATAGAGTTATCCATGACCGATTTTGACGTTACCCTCGACATAGATTGGCTATTTGCATGTTATGCCTCAGTTAATTGTAGATTTTTGGGTGAGCCAGTCTTAGAGTGGAAAGGGTAGTTCAGCTGTGCCTATAGGTTATTTCATTTCATACCTTAAAGTCAAAAAGATGATTCCCAAGGGTTGTGTGTACCATCTAGTTAGGGTTAAGGATGTTGCGTTCGATACCCCGACTATCCAGTTAGTTCAAGTAGTATGTGAGTATCTGGAAGTCTTCCCAAATGATTTATCGGGAATTCCTCCTGAGCGGGAGATCGATTTTGGTATTGGCCTTCTTTCCGACACGCAACCTTATCTATTCCTCCCTACAGAATGGATCTAGTCAAGCTAAAGGAGTTGTAAGAACAATTGAAGGACCTGCTAGATAAGAGTTTCATTAGACCAAGAAAGTCCACATGAGGTGTACCAGTTCTCTTTGTCTGAAAGATAGTTCTCTCCATATGTGTATTGATTATCGGTAATTGAACAAGGTCACCATCAAGAACAAGTATCCTTTACCCAGGATTGATTATTTATTTGATCAACTTCAGGGTGCTTCAAACATAGATCTCAGATTCGGGTACCATCAGCTAAGAGTTCGGGAGAGTGACATTCTGAAGACAGCCTTCAGGATGCGGTATGGTCATTATGATTTTGTAGTTACGTCTTTTGGACTAACGAATGCTCCTGTAGCTTTTATTGACTTGATGAACAGAGTGTTCAAGCCATACCTGGATATGTTCATGATTGTGTTTATTGATGACATCTTGATATACTCTCAGAGCAGGGAGGAGCATGTCGCTCATTTTAGGGAGGTACTAAAGACACTCAAGGATCGCCAATTATATGCCAAATTCAGCAAGTGCAAGTATTGGTTGAACACCATAGCATTTTTGGGCCATGTGGTATCAAGTGAGGGCATAAAGGTGGATTCTCAAAAAATATAAGCAGTGAAGAATTGGCCTAGACTGGTGAATCCTTCGGATATCCAGAGCTTTTTGGGCTTAGCTGGCTATTATCAAACATTTGTTGAAGGTTTCTCATTGATTGCAGCACCTTTGACCAAATTGACCAAGAAGAAGGTGAAATTCTAATGGTCGGAGGCATATGAGAAGAGCTTCCAAGAGATGAAGGCCCGACTTACTTCAGCATCGATGTTAACTCTACCAGAGGGTACTGATGGGTCATGGTGTATTGTAATGCTTCAAGGGTTGGACTTGGGTGTGTATTGATGCAGCACAGGAAAGTTATAGAATATGCCTCCAGACAGCTAAAAGTTCATGAGAAGAATTACCTAACCCGTGATCTTAAATTAGCCACAGTGGTATTCGCCTTGAAGATATGGCAACATTATTTGTACGGGATCCACGTGGATGTGTTTATAAGCTATAAGAGTTTACAATATGTGTTCACCAAGAAGGACCTCAATCTTCGGCAAAGGAGGTGGTTGGAGCTACTCAAGGAATATGATATGAGTGTCCTTTACCATTCGGGTAAGGATAATGTTGTAGTGGACGCACTTAGTAGACTCTTTATGGAGAGTGTGTGCCATGTGGATGAAGGGAAGAAGGAGCTGGTGAAGGATGTCCATCGACTCACAAGGTTAGGAGTTAGGTTGGTTGACTAGACCGATGGCGGTGTTGTTGTTCATAATAGATCAAAATCATCCTTGGTGACTGGTGTAAAAGCTAAATAAGATGAGGACCCGATTTTGGTGAAGTTAAAGGAAGCCATTCAAAATCAGAAGGTAGAGGTCTTCTCCAAAGGGGGAGATGGTGTGCTTCGGTACCAGGGTTGACTATGTGTTCCGGATGTTGATGATTGGAAGAGCTGAATATTGCACGAGGCTTATGCATCTAGGTATTCTGTCCATCCAGGTTCCACCATGATGTATCATGACTTACGGGAAGTCTATTGGTGGAATGGCATGAAAAAAGACATCGCAGAATTCGTAGCTAAGTTCCCAAACTGTCAAAAAGTAAAGGTCGAGCATTAGAGACAAGGAGGCATGCTTCAGGATATCAGTATTCCTACTTGGAAGTGGGAAGAAATAAATATGGACTTCATAACAAGTCTGCCTCGTAGTTTTCGATAATATGGCTCTATTTGCGTTATGGTAGACAGGTTGACCAAGCCGGCCATTTTCTACTAAACAAAATGATGGATTCGGTGGAGGGTTATGCCAAACTATATATTCGAGAGCTAGTTCGATTGCATGGAATTCCCTTTTCCATCATTTCAGACAGAGTTACCCAATTCACCTCTCAGTTTTGGAGGTCATTTCAAAAAGGACTAGGTACTTAGGTTAAGCTCAGCATAGTATTTCACCTGCAAATGGATGGACAAGCGAAGTAGACAATTCAGACTCTCAAGGACATGTTGAGAGCATGCGTAATTGACTTTAAAGGTAATTGGGATGATCATTTTCTTCTTATCGAGTTTGCATATAATAACAACTACCATTCCAGTATTTAGATGGCTCCATTTGAGGCTCTTTATGGGTGGAGATGTAGATCGCCCATTGGGTGGTTGAAGTTGGTGAAGTGGCAATTATAGGACCAGATTCGGTCCATGAGGCTATGGAGAAGGTTCAGCTCATATGAGACAGGTTGAAAATAGCTCAAAATTGCCATAAGTCCTATACCGATGTGAGGAGGGAGCTTGAGTTTGAAGTGGATGATTGGGTGTTTTTGAAGGTGTCACCATGAAGGGTGTGATGTGATTTGGCAAGAAAGGAAAACTCATCCCTCTCTATGTTGGTCCCGACCAGATTGTGAAACGGTTGGCAAGGTGGCTTATGAATTGGAGTTTCACTCAGAATTAGCTTATGTGAATCATGTATTCCATGTATCGCTCTTAAAGTAGTGTTTGGGTGATCCAACTCAAGTTGTCCCGGTGGATAGTGTTGGTATGAAAGAAAGCCTTAGTTATGAGGAGGTTCCGATAGAAATACTAGATCGTTAGGTTGGAAGGCTAAGGAACAAGGAAGTATCTTCAGTCAAAGTGTTATGGAGGAATCAGCATGTTGAGGGAGCTACGCGGGAAGCCAAAGAGGATATGATGGATAAATACCCACATTTATTCTCTACCGGCTCAGTTCTAGCTTGAGGTATCAGTCTTGACCTAAAACTCTATTTAGTTTTCATGTTCAGTTCATGTGCCCAAGTTTCTTTTATGTATATGGATTTTTGTATGATTCGTGGATTCAGTTCAGCTATGTAGTTTGAATCGGAGGTAGACATTCCGTTAGTTTTCGGCTTAAATGATCTGTATTTGAATATGATAATTGCATTTCTCTACTTTTTTGTATGTTTTCCAACATTCGAAGATGAATATTCCCAATGGGGAGATATTGTTATACCCCGAAAGCCCAAAGATCAGACCCGGGAGTTGAAACGGAGAAAATTCAAATTTGGCATTAGGTATCACAATGGGTCATGAGGTGACCCGTAGGAGCAGCCCACGAGTCGTGACATGACTCGTTGTGAGGCCAGGCGATGAGTTTGAAATTTGGAAAATGGGATCCCCATGAACGAGACCACAAGTCGTGGTCAAGCCCCATGACTTGTTAGGTTAGTTGTGGGGAATGGTGATTGAGAAAACAGAAAGAAGGAGGCGGTGTACTTATCGGGAGGCACCCAAAAGTCGTAGACAGTCACCACGATTCGTGGGATGATTCGTGGTCAGCTGATGGAAGTTATTTAAAAATCATAGACAGTGTACATGACGAGTCGTGACCACAAGTCATGGTCACCAGTAACAAATCGTGAAGTCACTCGTGATAAGCCCAAAAGACTTGACAAGTAGTGTACTCGACGGACGATGCCACTAGTTGTGGCCAGTGGGAACAAGTCATTATGTCCCTCGTGGGGACTAACTAACAGTTATTTTTCTGCAAATTAGTAAGGTCTTTTCCATAATTTCTAAGATCCTAAGGCCTAAACTACGTCATTTTAAGTTATCAATGATGACTTTTAAAGGGGTTAAGTTCATTTTAGGCAAATTTCATACTCATGCATGCAAGATAGAAGGTTAGAGAGGGTTCTCTTCAATTCCTATTGAGCAATTAAAGAAGTGTAAGAATCAACTACAATCAGGTATGTAGGGTTATGAATGAGTGAATCCTTTCACACCCATGCCCAATCCTCTCTAAATCATGAAATTCCAAGGTCAAATCTATGGAGTTTTAACCTAATGCATGAAAGTCCTAATTCTCTACATGGGTATGATTTTAATATGTGTCTACTATCAAATTATGAATCATAGGAAAGTTTTATATTGTTTTCAATCAAAAATCATGTTTCAAGTTTTATGAATTAAAAAGCCCATCGATGAGAAGTTTATGAAAGATGAGATTTGTGATGAATGTATGATTATGATGAGATTTTATGATGAAAAGCGTGTTTCCAAGCTACCCATTTTTATAATCATGTTTACGATGTGAATTGAGTATTTTCAAGCATGATAAAGTCTTTGGAAATGCCAACATGTTCATGTATGATTTATGACTTCCCGAATTAAGCTTACCATATGATTTTGGAGCGAAGACTCCCAATTATTTTTCAGCTTGTGGTATTGTTTGAGTTAAAACTTCTCATATGCATGATTTCATATTTGAGATGTATTTGAAAATTGAGCTTCGTCAATAGACGATGTTGAGCTTCGTTGGAAAATGATGTAGAGCATATGCATGTTTTTGGGAGTAGTGTCTAGCATCGAGTAGGCTAAGGGTCGATTACCTTATGCCTCTGAACTACGCACCAACATTGGTTTATACTATTATATATATTACTTTGGGATCTCCCTTGTGAGCTTTCCCCTTCCCTAAAGGGCCACAAGCTTGATATCGATATCATGGTATCGTCCCTAGCCTTGGCAAGGCTTTGGACGGCTCTACCCACTTGAGTGTGACAGTTGGGACCACGTAAGCTCGATCGTGGTATGTTGGTTAAAAGGTGAGTCTCCCATTGTTCCTCATGATTTAAGTTATGCATGTTCATCATTCATGAGATTTATATATTTATATAAGTTTTAAAGCAGGTTTGACTCAATGTTCAGTTTTACATATACCTATCAGATTTAACCTTTGAGTCAATCGATTTAGTTATGATGTTATGTTATACTATGATGAGGTCGTGATTTTAGAAAGAATTCATACAAGCCCCACTCTCAGATTTTTATTGTTTATGTTTACAGTATGCATGTTCTTAAATGGGTTTACTTATTGGAGTGGTTTTACTTACCTTGCATACTCGGTACATTCCACGTACTGACCGCATACTCTATTTTGTATCGTTTCATGATACAGGGTACGACACTCTAACACAGCCCCGTTCATAGCTAGTATTTGGAGATAGCATCTTATGTTTGCTGGTGAGTCTTTATCTCCTGAGCACTAGACTTATTCAAACTTTCTCTATGTATTTTCAGTTTCTGCTCTATTGAGTTAGTTGGGGTCTTGTCCCATCAACTCATCATGTGTAGAGGCTTTTCAGACAAAAGTAGATGTACTCAGCTCAAGATTGTGTATTCTGATGTTATGTTTAATTTAGACTTCTACTAAGCATATTATATTGATTCCTCAGTTTTAATGATGGAATTAGATGTTTGTTCATATCATGGGCCGACTTGGAGTCTCTCGGGGCTCCTTATCCCGTTTGCGATTTGGGCCTCCGTTCGGGTCGTGATAGATAGTCATATTTAAAGCTGAACATTGGGTAAAACCTACTTTAGAACATATATAGATATATATATTGTGAATGATAAACATGCGTAACTGAAATCATGAGGAACAATGGGAGACTCGTCTTTTAATCGACATACCACGATAGAGCTTACATGGTCCCAACTATCACACTCAAGTGGGTAGAGCCGTCCAAAGCCTTGCCAGGGCTAAGGACGATACCATGATATCGATATCAAGCTTAGGGCCCTGTAGGGGTAGGGGTTATCTCACAAGGGAGGTCCCAAAGTATATATAAGATATGTATAAACCTATGTTGGGTTATTCAATAGTAGAAACTCATTTAAATCATACCCATATAGAGAATTAGGAATTTCGTGCATTGGGTTAAAACCCCATAGAATCAACATAGGAATTTCCATGATTTAGGGAGAGATTGGACATGGTTGTGAACCGATTCACCCATTCATAACCCTACATACCTGGGGAATATCTGATTTTATCACTCCCTAATTGCCAAAGAAGAATTGAAAAAAACATGAAGAAGAATGAGCTCAATCACCTCTCTTACTCTCTAACTTTGCATGCATGAGTAAGAATGTATTAAAATGAACTTACCCCTCTTAAAAATCATTATTCATAGCTTAAAATGACATAGTTTAGGCCTTACGATCATAGTAATTACACAAAAACCCTTGCGAAACTCGCAGAAAATAAGTGACTGCATTGGGACTGGACGAGTCGTAGCATTGGTCGTCGAGTGCACTGTCTAACAGTTCATCTGGGGATCATCACGTGGGACCTCACGAGTCGTTATCGATGATAATGACTCATGGTCACCACTTATCACCTTCACTGCGTTAGATTCCAAACTTTTTCAAACATGCTGACCACGACCCATCCCACGAATCGTGGTGACTAACCACGACTCGTGGGACCTTCAGTAGGGTACACTGCCAGGTCTCCTTCACCTACCAAAAATCCTTGCCCACGACTGACTCAACGATTCATGGGGACTGAACATGACTCATGGTCAAGTCTATGGACCACTCACCGCATGCCCCAGATTTTAACATTACCCATCATGAAGCGTCAAGACAAGTTTCAGGCGATATTCCTCCTCGGGACATCTCTCCCTCCTACATCCTCCTAATCAAGTGGTTTCAACAGACTTGTGTAAATGACCAACTCTCATGAGAGCCAACTCCAAAGATTGGCCAAGAGTCTCCCTACACTCATAACTCAAACAGTGAAGAAGGAGCCGAAATACTTGTATGAGAGCATTACTACATTGTGCAAAAGGGTGGACCAGTTGAGGGGGCTGTCACCTCTCTCCGAACTGAGGTGCAGGAATAGGAAAGTCAGACATCAATAGAGGTTCCTGACATGAGTGCCCTTGACACTGCAATGGCTGCTCCCTCCATAGTTTGGGGCCCCAATTGATGATCTGTTCGAGGGCTTGGGGGATTATTTTGATTGTCTAGGTGAGGCTGGTGTTCGAGTTTTCTTTTTGTTTTCTTGTTTGCCTTTGTAGATATTAGAATAATAAATAAACTCCAAGGGTTTTCTTTATACCATGGTTCTTTTCTGATGAGCGTTCATTTGTTTTCTTTCTCTTTTCTTAGTCGAACCAGGTTAGCAATTCCCGATGATAGACTGTGAGGCGACTCTCTTAAGGGAAAATGCCATGTTGGTTTTGAGTCTTTTATCGAGTTGTTTGGAGAGGCACCACTAGAAATTTTTTTAAAATTGAGTTCTGAAATAGGATAGAAAAAATGAAAATGATAATGAGCAGATGTTTGAATCAATAACATAGCACTCTTTGTCATACAATGTAGATTCATTGTTTGACTAATGAATTTCCAATTTTTGATGTCCTAAACCAATATTTTGTGTGGATAATGACTTTTGTGGTCTCTTTAGGAGTGATTCCTTATGTGCTAAGGACTTTTGTGAATCCCATGCACACCTTCTTATCTAGAACTTGCCCCAAGTGTGACTCAAGGCGAAATCCTAGATGTAGTTGCACTTAGAACATGACCTTAGGCCTCCTTTTTGTAGTCACTTCACTCAAAATGACCTCCTTGAGCATTAATCTTTGATAGCTAATTTTTGAGCCTCGGACCCTTTCTTCGAAACCCCATTACAAGTCTAATGACAATATTTTTCTATCCTTCTCTTTGGAACCCATCTTCCCTAATTGCTAGTAATAAAACAAGGAAAAATGGGGGCTTCAAGCCAATGAATCGGGGAGCAATAAGAAAATTAATGTGAGATGAGGTAAAGGCCTAAGTTTGGGGGTTTGCAAGAGAAAGGAGAAAAATGAGAACTTCAATATGAGGTAGCACCAAAATTGCGATGAAATGAATGAATTATTGGGTTGAAAAACCTCGAATCATCAGAAGAGAAAAGAATGATAAAAAGGTGCTATCTCTTTCATACAAAAGGCTAATTGTGGAATTCATGGGTGTTAAAAGGGTGGTTGGTGTTACATAAAGGATGGAATAATGAACAAGGAGAAATAAGGTGGAGTAATTTCAATAAGATAGTGAGATGTTGCAAGTGTTTTATAAAGGCATTTGGGAGGCATTAGTCACTAAAGCTAAGCATTTGTTGTCATAATCTGAATGTAGGCCCAGATCGAAACACGGGACGAGAAACCCCGAGAGGCTCCAAGTCAGCCAATGGCATGAATATACATCTAACTCAACATAGATAAGCGGAAGATCATCATAAATAGCATGGCGGAAGTCTAAACAACATAACATGAGAATACATACATCAATCTAAATCTGAATACAACTATGTCTGAGAAGCCTCTACTACTGGCGAGTTGATGGGACAGGACCCCAACTAACTCACTAAAATCTGGAAACTTGAAAATACGACATACAACTGATAAGTAGGGCTCTTGCAACATTGGGGAATTTTAAACAACATAACATCGGAATACATACATCAATCTAAAGATGAATACAAGTATGTCCGAGAAGCCTCTAGTATTGATGAGTTGATGGGAGAAGACCCCAACTAACTCAATAAAATCTAGAAACTTGAAAATATGACATACAACTAATAAGTAGGGCCATCGCAAGATGAGAACTCACCAACTGATACATAGAAGTTCTAACTCCAGAAATCTGACTAGCGGCAGGACTGAGCCTGGATATCGAAGCCTGTATCATAAAATGATACAACATAGAGTTATGGTCAGTACGTGGAATGTACTAACTATGCAAGGTAAGTAGAACTGCTAAGTAAGTAAAATCATTAGGCATGCTTAGTATAAAACATAATCAAGATAAGATTCTGAGAGTAGGCCTTGCATGGTATTTTTTGAAATCATGATCTAAACATAACAGAACATCATAACTGAATCGAATAAACCAAGGCTGAAAACTGATAATCATAAGTAAAACTGAACATTGGGTCAAAACTACTGAAAACATAATATCATGACTTATGTACATGCATAACTGAAATCATGAAGAACAATGGGAGACTCATCATATAACTGACATTACCATGAAAGAGTTTATGTGGTCCCGACTATCACACTCAAGTTGGTAGAGGCATCCAAAGCCTTGCCAGGGGCGCTACCATGATATCAATTTCAAGCTTAAGGCCCTTTGGGGGTAGGAGAAAGCTCCAAAGGAGGTCCCAAATAATCTAATCATACATACGTTGGCACTTAGTTCTAACGCATAGGGTTGACAGACCCTTAGCCTACTCGGTGCTAGACACTACTCCCAAAAACATGCATATGCTCTCCATCATTTTTCAATAAAGCTTACTATTGTCTAGTGACAAAGCTGAATAACAACATACTGCACAATCTAACCATGAGCCTTGGCTCAAACCATACCACATGTAGAAAATAATGGGAGTCTTGACTCCAAAACCATGTGGTAAGCTAATTCATGAAATCATAAGACATACTTGAATATGGGCTTGCCCAACACTTAAACATGCTTGAAATCAACTTGATTCTCTTTGAAAACATGTACATAAACATGGGTATTTCAAAATCATACTTTCTTCATAAACATCATATCATACTTAAAGATATATCTCATAGATGTCAACATTCATGAACATTCATGGATGGGCATCATAGTTTAGAAAACTTGAAAGCATAATTTATAATTTAAAACATTGTAAAATCTGTCCATTAGACATAATTCATCATTTAAAACATTCTTAAATCATACCCATGATAGAAACTTAAGAATTCATGCATTGAGTAAATCACCCATGGAATCATCAATTAGAACATCATGAATTAAGAGGGAATTGGGCATGGGTACGGACAATTGCACCCATTCATAGCCTTACATACCTGAAGGGATCTAATTTACACACTTCCTTGACTGCCCAAAGAGAATTGAAGAAGAACCTTGAAGAACTAGGCTTGATCAGCTCTCAACTTCTAAACTTGCATGCATGAATTAGGATAGGCTTAGAATGACTTAACCCTTATTAAAATACTCCATTCTGACCTTAAAACAATGTACTTTAGTCCTTAGGAACATAGGAATTACGGAAAAACCCTTAATAAACTTGCAGGGAAAAACAGTCTGCCAGTCCCAAGGAGGGACTGGACGAGTCGTCATCCCTAGCCACGACTCGTTGTCTATATTCGTAATGAAAACTGCCAAAAATCTTTTGAAGCTTACAATGATGGACTTCACGGGTCGTTACTAGTGAGCACGAGTCATGGTCACCTCTCGTCCTCTCAATTGCCAAAAATCACATGGGTCACCACGGGCAATACCACGACTCGTGGTGTATCCGATGAGTCGTGGTGATGACCCGTTAGGTGCACTGTCTATTTTCTACTCTCTTCACATCATCCTTGACCAAGGCTGACATGACAAGTTGTGATCCTGACCAAGACTCGTGGTCACATCCGTGGTCACTCAAAAAATCAAAATTTCCAACAAGTGCCAGTCTCTCTCCATGGGTCACTTAACGACTCGTGGGGTTCTTAATGGGTCATTGGATGACTCGTCCTGTGACCCGGTGCAGAAATTCATAATTTCTCTGTTTCAACTCTCGGGCTTGATCTTAGGGCTTTTGGGGTACAAAAATATTTCCCCCTTGGGAACATTCATCCTCAGATGTTGAATGTCATACTAAAAATCAGAGAAATGCAATCATCATACACAAATACTGAACATATATGTTCAAAACTGACGGAGTGAATGACTCTGATTTAGAACTAAATGATTGAACTGAGTTCTCGAACCACACATACATCCATTTACATGAAATAAACTGGAGAACATGAGCTAAATATGAATATGGATGGAGTACTAAAGAGAAACTAATAGCTCAAGGTAAAACTTGACCGGAAGGGAATGAATACGGGTATTTAGCCATCATATATGCTTCGGCTTCCCAAGTAGCTCCCTCATTATGTTGATTCCTACATAAAACCTTGATTGAAGCTACTTCTTTTTTCAACCTGATGATCAAATATCTCCACCAGAACCTCTTTATAACTAAGGTTGTCTTTCACACTGACACTGTCCACCGGAACAACCAGAGACTGATCACTCAAACACTTCTTTAAGAGCTACACATGGAAAACTGTACAAACTTAAGCTAATTCTAAGGGAAACTCCAACTCATATGCCACCTTGCTAACCCATTTCACAATCCGATACGGGCCAACATAACGAGGATTGAGTTTTCCTTTCTTTCCGAACCTCATCACCCCATTCATGGGAGATACCTTCAAAAACACCCAATCATCAACATCAAACTCAAGTTCCCTCCTCCTCACATCCACATAGGACTTTTGGCGACTTTGAGCTATTTTCAACTTGTCCCTTATAAGCTGAACTTTCTCCATAGCTTCATGAACTGAATCTAGTCCAATCATCGCAGCTTCAATGACTTCAAACCAACCAATAGGAGATCTACATTTTCTCCCATAGAGAGCCTCAAACGGAGCCATCTAAATGTTGTAATGGAAGTTTTTGTTGTATGCAAACTCAATGAGAGGAAAATGGTCATCCCAAATACCCTTGAACTCAATCACACATGGTCTCAACATGTCCTCAAGGATCTGAATAGTCCACTCCACCTAACCATCCGTTTGCGGTTGAAATGCTGTAATGAGCTTAACTTGAGTACCAAGTCCCTTTTGGAATGATCTCCAAAAATAGGAGGTAAAGTGAGTACCCCTATCCAATATAATGGATAGTGGAACTCCATGCAACCGAATTAAATGCCTAATGTATTATTTCACATAATCCTCCGCTGAATCGATGGTTCTGACCGGTAGAAAATGAGCTGCGTTGGTCAACCTGTCCACGACCACGCAAATGGAATCATACTATCGACGAGTGCAAGGCAACCCTGTGATGAAGTCCATATTGATCTCCTCCCACTTTCAAGTAGGAATACTAATATCTTCAAGCATGCCTCCTGGTCTTTGATGCTCCATTTTCACCTGTTGACAATTTGGATACTTAGCCAGAAATTATGCAATGCCTTTCTTCATGCCATTCCACTAATAGCCTTTCTGTAGGTTACAGTACATCTTAGTGGCACCTGGATGTATGGAATATCTGGAACCATGAGCCTCGTACAACATCTGATCTCTCAAATCATCAACATCCGGTATACACAACCGACCGTAATATCGGAGAACACCATCTTCCCCTTTGGACATGACCTCCACCTTTTGATTCTGAACGGCTTTCTACAACTTCACCAAGATAGGATCCTCGTCTTTTCTAGATTTTACATCAGTCACCAAGGATGATTTTGATCCGTACTGAAGAATAACACCTCTATCTGTCGATTCAACCAAACGAACTCCCAACCGTGCAAGTCGATGCACATCCTTTACCATCTCTTTCCTCCCCACATATACATGGGACACACTCTCCATAGAAAGCCTTCTAAGAGTGTCTGATACCACATTAGCCTTGCTTAGATGGTAAAGGACACTCACATCATAATCCTTGAGTAACTTCAACCACCTCCTTTGACGTAGATTCAAATCCTTTTGGGTAAACACATGTAGACTTTTGTGGTCTGCGAACACATCTACATGGACCCCTTACAGATAGTGTCTCCAAATCTTCAAGGTAAATACTACCGCCGCCAATTCAAGATCATGAGTTAGATAATTTTTTTCATGAACCTTTAGCTGCCTAGAAGCATGTGCTATAAACTTACCATGTGTATCAATACACAACCAAGGCTGATCCTTGAAGCATCACAATATACCACAAACCCATCGGTTCCCTCGTGTAGGTTTAACACTTGTTCTAAGGTGAGTCAAGTCTTCAACTCTTGGAAACTCCGCTCATAAGCCTTCGACCATTTGAGCTTTACTTTCTTTTACGTCAATTTGGTCAATGATGCTGTAATAGATGAAAACCCCTCGACAAATCTCTGATAATACCTAGATAAATCCAAGAAGCCTCTGATATCCAAAGGATTCACTAATCTAGGGAAATTCTTCACTGTTTCTATCTTTTGGGAGTCCACCTATATACTCTTACTCAACACCATATTACCCAGAAACGCCACTGATCTCAGCCAAAACTCTCATTTACTAAATCTAGCATTCAATTGACTCAAATGAGTGGCATGATCCTCCTCGCTCCGAGAGTATATTAGGATGTCATCTATGAACACAATCACAAGCATATGCATGTATTGCTTGAAAACCGTGTTCATCAAATCCATCAAAGCTGCAGGAGCATTCGTTAGTCCAAAAGACATAACTACAAACTCATAGTGACCATACCGAGTCCTAAAGGCTATCTTCGGAATAACTCTCTCCCGAACCCTAAGCTGATGGTACCCAGATTTGAGATCTATCTTCAAAAAGTACTTAGCACCTTGAAGCTGGTCAAACAAATCATCAATCCTAGGGAGAAGATACCTATTTTTGATGGTGGCCTTGTTTACTTATTGATAATTAATACACATCCAAAGAGAACCTTCCTTCTTACGGACAAAGAGAATTGGTCACCCCATGGGGATTTGCTAGGTCTGATAAAACCCTTGTCTAAAAGGTCTTCCAACTGCTCCTTCAACTCCTTTAGCTTGGCTGGAGCCATTCTGTAAGGAGGAATTGATATAGGTTGCGTATCGGGAAGAAGGCCAATACCAAAATAAACCTCTCGCTCGGGAGGGATTCCCGATAAATCATTTGAAAACACCTCTGGATACTCTTATACTAGGGGACCTAACTTGATAGTTGGGGTCTCAAATGTAGAATCGTTAACCCTAACTAGATGGTACATGAAACCCTTGGATACCATTTTTTTGGCCTTAAGGTTGGAAATGAAACGACCTACATGTACAACTTAACTACCCTTCCACGCTAGGACTGGCTCACCCAAAAATCTGAATTCTACTGCATGGGTTCTATAATTTACTAAGGCATAACATGCAAATATCCAATCCATGCCTAGGTGTTATACCTCGAAAGCCCTGATATTAGACTTGAGAGTTTAAAGCTAGAAAATAGGAATTTCTACACCAGGTCACAAGATGACTCGTCTAGTGACCCATCAGGATCCCCATGAGTCGTTAAGTGACTCATGGGGAGAGGCTGGGACTTGGTTGAAAATTTGGGAGTTGAGGTGACCATAGGTGTGACCATGAGTCATGGTCAATACCACGAGTCTTCATGTGAATCGTGGTCAAGGGTTGGACGAAAGTTGGAAAACTTGGAACAAATTGGTCACCATGACTCATTAGGTGCACCATGAGTCGTGGTTCTCCCGTGGTGACCCCCAGGTGATTTTTGGCATGTCAAGGTGACGGGAGGTAACCACGAGTTGTTTTCACCGGTAACGAATAGTTAAGTCACTGCTAATAACCTTCAGTAGATTCTTGGCAGTGTTCACGACGAATGCACACCACAAGTCGTGGCCAGGGGCACTGACTAGTCCAGTCCCTCATTGGGACTGGCAGTCTGTTTTTTCCATGCGAGTTTACTAAGGGCTTTTTCTTCCTTTAGCCTAATGTTTACATTATCATATTTACATTATGTGCATGGCGTCCTACTCTTATGAACTTTTATGTATTTTAACTGTCCATTTTTTGTTACCTTGCATACTTGGTACATTCCACGTATTGACTGCATACTCTATGTTTTATCATTTTATGATACAGGCTCTATTATCCAGACTTATCTTCTGATAGACAAATTCTAAGCTTTAGTACTTCCTGGTCAGAGTTGATTTGTCCTCATCTTTCGATGGCCCTTTTATTCGTTTATGTTATGTATTTTCAGTTTTCAAACTATAGTCAATTATTTGGGTCTTGTCCGTCAACTCGTCAGTTTAGAGGCTTTTCAGACAGAGTGTATATTCAGCATTGGACTCATATATATTCACACATTAAGTTTCTATTAGACTTATGCAATGTTATTTATGATGATCTTATGCTATTCTATGATTGAATTAGAGTTCTGTTCATGCCATGGGTCGACTTGGAGACTCTCAGAGTTTCTTGTCCCGTGTCTCAATCTGGGCCTATGTTCGGGTCATGAAAAACTAGGTATCAGAGCATTAGGTTTTGAAGTGTCCTAGGGTGTCCGAAAGCTACGTTAAGTAGAGTATTTTTCATGGGTGTGAAGAATGCCACACTTATGATGAAGAAGCTATGAGACGTTTAGGAAATTTTCCCTTTTTTCATGATCTATGTCATGCAATGAAATGTCTCTCTATCCTTCTAACTAGTGCTATATGCATTTGTAGAATCATGCACCTCTGCTGAGTTAACGGAAATAGAAATAAAACTCAAAATGGCCATGAGGATGGCAATGGATACGGGCATCAGCAGGCCCTACCATTCCATGAGGAGCATGTACCCGAACTGGTTACCCACACGGAGTTTAGGGATGTCATTTAGATGTTAGCCCAGGCCTTGACCACCCAGCTCAATCAGTAGGTAGTGGCACATGTCCCTCAGAACGGGCATGCAACAACGACAAGAGTTAGGGATTTTCTAATGATAAACCCTCCCGAGTTCCTTAGATCGAAGGTGGACGAGGATCCACATGAGTTTATCGATGAGATTTTAAAAATCACCTAAATTATGGGGGTGACCAAAGAGGAGTGAGCTGACTTAGCCTCTTATCAGCAGAAAGGGGTTGTGCATATCTGGTTCAAGCAGTGGAAAGATAGTCGTACAGTAGGACTAGGTTGCGTTTGTTAGGGGAGTTTCATATCGCATTGCTAGATCGGTTCTTCCCTCGGAAGATGAGGGAGATTAAAGAAGCAGAGTTCGTTAACCTGAAGCAATGGAAGATAACTTTCCAGGAGTATGCTTTGGAGTTCACCCATTTGTCCAGGTATGCACCAGAGCTAGTGGCTGATCAGAGGGCTCGGGTGAGTAGATTCGTACATGGAGTGGCGGACTACCTAGACAAGGATTGTAGGATCTCCATGCTTCATCGAGATATTGATTTTCCATAGATGGTTTTTCACCCCCAGTAGATGGAGGTGGTGCATCTAAGAGAGAGATAGGCCAAGAGGGCTAGGACAGATAGTTATGAGTTCTCTCTGCAGAGATTAGGAGGCGAACATTGTCAACATTATTATCATAGGTCATTAGCTCCAGTTCCATAATCAACTAGTGTTCCATCCAGACCAGAGGTGACTAGAGGAGTAGGGCTTCAGGTTTGAGAGACTAGAGGACCATGCATACAGAGCGCACCTTTTCGTCCTACAAAAGATGTGGCAAGAGTTATATAGGATAGTGCTTATTGGGATCAAATATCTATTATAGGTGGGGTAGATCCAGCCATATGCGCCGAGAGTGTCCCTTGACTAGACAAGGTGATGGTAGAGGTCGTGCTCAAGCTACCAAATTAGCAACAGGAGCACCATCACACCCAACCCAGCAGGATGTATCCACCAGTGGAGGTGGCGGACAATGCCAGAATAGGTTTTATGTCCTTGCCTCCCACCAGGAACAGGAGACTTCACTAGATGTGGTTACCGGTATGCTACGAGTATTGCACCTTGATGTTTATGCATTGTTATATCTAGGGGCTACTTTATCTTTTGTGATGCCCTATGTTGCTAGTTGTTTTGGAGTCAGTCCAAAAATCTTACCAGAACCCTTCTTAGTCTCTACTCCAGTTGGTAATTCATTTATAGCTAGATGGGTGTATAGAAATTGCTCTGTCACAATCCTTTAGAAATTCACCTCAGCGGATTTAGTTGAGTTAGCCATGACCGATTTTGATGTTATCCTCAGCGTGAATTGGTTATTTATATGTTATGCCTCAGTCAATTGTAGAACCAGTATAGTAGAGTTCAGATTTTCGGGTGAGCTAGTCTTAAAGTGGAAGGGTACTTTAGTTGTGCCGGTAGGTCATTTCATTTCCTACCTTAAGGCCAGAAAGATGATCTCCAATGGTTGCATGTACCATCTAGTTAGGGTTAAAGATGCTACATCTGAGACCCTGATTATCCAGTCAGTTCTAGTAGTATATGAGTATCCAGAAGTCTTCCTATATGATTTACCGGACTCCCTCTCGAGCGGGAGATTGATTTTGGTATTGACCTTCTTCTCAATACGTAGCCTATATCTATTCCTCCTTATAGAATGGCTCTAGTTGAGCTAAAGGAGTTGAAGGAGCAGCTGAAGGACCTCCTAGAAAAGGGTTTCATTAGACATAGCAAATCCCCGTGGGGTACACCAATCTTCTTTGTCTGGAAGAAAGATGTTTCTTTTCGTATGTGCACTAATTATCGAAAATTGAACAAGGTCACCATGAAGAACAGGTATCTCTCCCCAGGATTGATGATTTGTTTGACCAGCTTTGGGGTGCTAAGTGCTTTTCGAAGATAGATCTCAGATTCGGGTATCATCTTAGGGTTCGAGAGAGCGATATTCCAAAGACAGCCTTCAGGACTCGGTATGGTTACTATGGGTATGTAGTTATGCCTTTTGGACTAACAAATGCTCCTGCGGCTTTTATGGATTTGATGAACAGGGTGTTCAAGCCATACATGGATATGTTCGTGATTGTGTTCATAGATGACATCCTAATATACTCTCGGAGCGAGGAGCATGCCTCTCATTTGAGGGTGGTGCTTCTGACCTTGAAGTATCATCAATTGTATGCTAAATTTAGTAAATGCGAGTTTTTGCTGAACTCAGTGGCGTTTTTTGGGCATGTGGTGTCGAGTAAGGGTATATATAGCTGGACTCTCAAAATATAGAAGCGGTGAAGATTTGACCTAGACAAGTGAATCTTTCGGATCAGAAGCTTCTTGGTTTTAGCTGGGTATTATCGGAGATTTGTCGAGGGGTTTTCATCTATTGCAGCACCATTGACCAAATTGACCCAAAAGAAAGTGAAGTTCCAATGATCGGAGGCTTGTGAGAGGAGCTTCCAAGAGTTGAAGACTCGACTCACCTCAGCACCGGTGTTAACCCTACCTGAGGATACCAATGGGTTTGTGGTATATTGTGATGCTTCGAGGGTTGGCCTTGGTCATGTATTCATGCAGCATGGTAAGGTTATAACATATGATTCTAGGCAGCTGAAGGTTCATTAAAAAAATTACTTGACTCATGATCTCGAATTGGCGGCGGTAGTATTTGCCTTGAAGATTTGGAGACACTATTTATATAGGGTCCATGTAGATGTGTTTATGCACCACAAAAGCCTACAATATGTGTTTGCCCAGAAGGATCAAAATCTATGCCAAAAGCGGTGGTTGGATTTACTCAAGGATTATGATATAAGTGTCCTTTACCGTCTGGGCAAGGAAAATATCATAGCAGATGCTCTTAATAGGCTTTTTTTTAGAGTGTGTCCCATGTAGATGAGGGGAGGAATGAGCTGCTGAAGGATGTGCATCGGCTTGCACGGTTGGGAGTTCGTTTAGTTGACTCGACCGATGGTGGTGTTATTGTTCAGAACGGATCAGAAACATCCTTGGTGACTAATGTAAAAACTAGACAACATGAGGATCCTACCTTGGTCAAGTTAAAGGAAGCCGTTCAGAATCATAAGGTAGAGGTTTTCTCCAAAAGGAGAGATGGTGTGCTCCGATATCAGGGTCATTTGTGTGTTCTAGATGTTGATGATTTGAGAGATCGGATGTTGCACGAGGCTCATGGTTCCAGATAGTCCATACATCCAGGTGCCACCAAGATGTGTCGTGACCCACAGGAAGTCTATTGGTGGAATGTAATGAAGAAGGACATTACAAAATTTGTGGCTGAGTGTCTGAATTGTCAGTAGGTGAAAGTGGAGCATCAAAGATTGGGAAGTGTGCTTCAAGACATCAGTATTCTTACTTAGAAGTGGGAGGAGATCAATATGGACTTCATCACAGGGTTGCCTCACACTCATCGACAGTATGACTCCATTTGGGTAGTCGTGGACATGTTAACCAAAGCAGCTCATTTCCTATTGGATAAAGTGACTAACTCAGCAAAGGATTATGCTAGATTATACATTCGGGAGATGATTCAGTTTCATGGAGTGCCGTTGTCCATAATATCAGATAGAGGTACTCTGTTTACCTCCCAGTTTTTGAGATCATTTCAAAAGGGACTTGGTACTCAGGTCAAGCTCAATATAGCATTTCACCCGCAAACGGATGGTCAGGTGGAGTGGACTAATAAGACCCTCGAGGACATGTTGAGAGCATGTGTGATTGAATTCATGGGTTGTTGGGATGACCATTTTCCTTTCATTGAGTTTTCATATAACAAAAGCTACCATTCCAACATTTAGATGGCTCGGTTTTGAGGCTCTCTATGGGCGGAGATGTGGATCGCCTGTTGGTTGGTTTGAAGTCGGTGAAGCTGCGATGATAGGACCATATTTAGTTCATGAGGCAATGGAGAAAGTTTAGCTTATAAGGTACATGTTTAAAATAGCTCAGAGTTGCCAAAATTCCTATGTGGATGTGAGGAGGAGGGAGCTTGGGTTCAAAGTTGACGATTGGGTGTTTTTGAAAATATCTCCCATAAAGGGAGTGATGAGGTTTGAAAAGAAAGGGAAACTTAGTTCCCATTATGTTGGCATCTACAGGATTGTGAAATGGGTTGGCAAGGTGGCATATGAGTTGGAGTTGCTCTCAGAATCAGCTTTAGTTCACCCAATTTTTCATGTATCTCTCTTAAAGAAGTGTTTGGGTGATCTGTCTCTGGTAGTTACGGTGGACAGTGTCAGTGTGAAAGATAGCCTTAGTTATGAAGAGGTTCTGGTGGAGATACTGGATCGTCAAGTTCGTAAGTTAAGGAATAAAGAAGTAGTTTCAGTTAAGGTTTTTATGGAGGAATTAGCAAGTTAAGGGAGCTACGTGGGAAGTTGAAGCAAATATGATGGGTAAATACCCACATCTATTCCCTTCTAGCTCAGTTTCAGTTTCAGGTATTGGTTTCCTCCTTAAATACTCTATTCGGTTTCATGTTCAACTCATGTACCTCAGTGTCTTTTATGTAAATGGATGTATATGTGGTTCAGAAATTCAGTTCAGTCATGTAGTTTAAATAGGAGTCAGTCACTCCGTCAGTTTTTAGCATGTATTTTTAGTATTTGAGTATAATAATTGCATTTGTCTGCTTCTCTGTATGATTTTCAACATTCGAGGACGAATGTTCCCAAGAGGGAGATATTGTAATACCCCGAAAGCCCTAAGATCAAACCCGGGAGTTTAAATAGAGAAAAAAGAAATTTCTGCACTAGGTCACAAGACGAGTTGTCCAGTGACCCGTTAGGAACTCCACGAGTCGTTAAGTGACTCGTGCGGAGTGGCTGGGACTTGGTTGAAAATTTAGGAGTTGAGGTGACCACGGGTGTGATCACGAGTCGTGGTTAACACCATGAGTCGTCATGTGATCCGTGGTCAAGGGTTAGATGAAATTTGGAAAACTTGGGCAGTGCACCTAACGGATTGGTTTCCGCGACTCATCAGGTGCACCACGAGTTGTCGTGTCCCCCGTGGTGACCCTCAGGTGATTTTTGGCAGTGAAGGTGACGGGAGGTGACCACGAGTCGTGGTCACCAGTAATGAATTGTTAAGTCCCTCGTGGTAACCTTCAGCAAATTCTTGGCAGTGATCAAGACGAATGCAGACCACAAGTCGTGGCTAGGGGCAATGACTCCTCCAGTATCACGACCCGAACGGAGGCCCAGATCGTAACACGAGACACGGAGCCCCAAAAGACCCCAAGTCGACCCATTGCATAAGCATGCATCTATTCAATCAAAGAAACTGAATAATCAACATTAGAATCATAGCGGAAGCCTGAACTTAAGCATAACATCAGAAAACATAATCTGAAGTTAGGTACATACATATGTCTGAATAGCCTTTAAACATGACAAGTTGATGGGACAAGACCCCAACTAATTCAACAAAACTTAAACTGAAATACATATATGAAAACTAAATAGTATAGTCCTCGGGAGATGAGGACTCACCAACACGAACAATGCTATCTCATAAGTTGGACTAAGAGCGGGGCTGAACCTGAGAGTCGGGTCCTGTATCATAAAATGATACAACATAGAGTATGCAGTCAGTACGTGGAACGTACCGAGTATGCAAGGTATGTAAAACCGCTAAAGTAAGTAAAATCATTTAAAGACAATGCATTAAGTAAAACATAATAATCAATAATCTGAGAGTAGGGCTTGCATGCATTCTTTATGAAATCATGATCTCTTCATAACATTACATAACATAACGTCATAACATAATAACTGGATCGATTGACTCGAAGCTGAATTCTGACATTTATAAGAAAAGCTGCACATTGAGTCAAACCTGCTTTAGAACAAGAATCTACATAAATCTCATGAGTAATGTATATGAATATCTGAAATCATGAAGAACAATGGGAGACTCATCTTTTAACCGACATACCATGATAGAGCTTACGTGGCCCCAACTATCACACTCAAGTGGGTAGAGCCGTCTCAAAGCCTTACCAGGGCTAGGGACGGTACCATGATATCGATATCAAGCTCATGGGCCATTAGGGCCGGAGATAGCTCACAAGGGAGGTCCCAAGTAATATATAATAGTATCAACCTATGTTGGCGTGTAGTTCTAAGGCATAGGGTGATCGACCCTTAGCCTACTTGGTGCTAGACACTACTTTCAAAAACATGCATATGCTCTACATAGTATATAATAAAGCTCAACATCGTCTATTAACAAAGCTCGATAGTCAAATACATTTGAAATATGAAATCATGCATATGAGAAGCTTTAGTTCAAAAATACCACAAGCTGATAACATAATTGGAAGCCATTGCTCCAAAACCATGTGGTAAGCTATGCATAGGAAAACATTAACTCAAAATGTACCACAAGATAGGAACATAATTGGGAGTCTTCGCTCCAAAACAGTGTGGTAAGCTTAATTCAGGAAAATCATTATTCATACTTAACATGTGGGCATTGTCCAAAGCTTTATCATACTTAGAAATACTCAATTCTCATCAAAAACATAATTATAAACATGGGTATCTTTAAAAACATGCTTTTCATCATAATATATCATCATCATCATGTATTCATCACAAATCTCATCCTTCATAACAATCTCAACAATGGGCTTTTAATTCAATAAACTAGAAACATGATTTTTATTTGAAAACATTATAAAAAATGCCCATGCTTCATAACTCAATAGTAGAATCGTAATCAAATTATACCCATGTATAGAAATAGAAGATTCATACATTTGGGTTAAAACCCCATAGATTAGACATAGAATTTCATACTTTAGAGAGGGATTTGGGCATTGGTGTGAAAGAAATCACCCATTCATAGCCCTACATACCTGGGTAAGACCAAATTTCAACAACCTTTGAAAGCTCAAGGGAAAATTGATGAAGAAGAGCTTGAAAACTAGCTTGATCACTCTTAAATCTTTCTAACTTTGCTGAATGAGAATGTATAGGTTAGGAGGGCTTAACCTATCTTAACATACTCAGAAAATAACATAAAGCGACGTAGTTTAGGGCCTTAGGGTGTAGGAATAATGTAAGTACCCTTAACGAAATACCCTGAAAAATCTGCACTGCACGATCCAACGGATGTATCAATGAGTCGTTGGAGGATACCACGACTCATGGTATCAATCTGTCACCTGCACTTCCAAGTCCTTAATCTCAGATACAATCCATGACTCCACAAGATGAGTCATCCTTTCATCTAATGGGTGGTTGGTTCGATCTTCGTTTGCCTCCTGAAGATCCTGAACTACTCCTCATAACGAACCTTACCATGAGTTGTTGTTCCCTCTGACGAGTCGTAGTTTGCTTCCCTCAGGCCCACTGGAAAAAAATATTTTCCCCTACAACGACTAGTGACCACGGATTGTTATATCTCACGACGGGTCATGGGATGACCCGTTACATCCCTAATTGCCAAAGTTCTGTACCCACCACCATTACAAACAACGACTCGTTACATCATTCGTTGATTCTCCTGTCACTAGACCTGACCCTTCTCACGGCTGCTACCAATGGGTCATTGGTTGGACCCACGATCCGTTGGGTTGTTCGTCCTGTAACATTTTCCCTAGTTTTCAGCCAACTTACATTTTTGATCCTAGGTCTAATCTTAGGCACTTTCAGGGTATTACAATATCACTCCCTTAGAAACATTCGTCCTTGAATGGTTGAAACAAGATAAAAACAGAGACATGCAATTATTACACCCAAATACTGATCATTTAAACCGAAAACTAATGGAATGACTATCTCCAATTCAAACCACATAGCTGAACTGATTTCATGATTTACATATTCATCCATATACATAAAAGAGACTTGAACACATGAACTGAACATGAAATTAAATAGAGTTTTAGGGAAAAACTGATACCTCAAGCGGAACTGAGCAGGTAGAGAACAAATGTGGGTATCTAGCCATCATATCCGCTTCGGCTTCCCACATAGCTCCTTCGACATGCTGATTCCTCCATAACACTTTAACTGAAGGTATTTACTTGTTCCTTAGCCTCCGAACCTGACGATCCAATATTTCCACCGAAACCTCCTCTTAACTAAGGCTATCTTTTACACCAACACTATCCACTGGGAAAACTATAGCTAGATCACCCAAACGCTTCTTCAAGAGCGATACATGAAACACGAAATGTACAGAAGATAACTTTGAGGGAAAATCCAATTAATACGCCACCTTGCAAAATCTCCTTACAATCTTGTAGGGGCCAACATACCGGGGACTAAGTTTCCTTTCTTCTAAAACCGCATCACTCCCTTCATGGGAGATACCTTCAAGAACACCTAGTCTTCCACCTCAAACTCAAGTTTTCTCCTCCTAACATCGGCGTAGGACTTTTGGCGATTCTCAGCGGTCTTCAACCGGTCCCTTATCAATAGAACCTTCTCCATAGCCTCATGAACCGAAATTGGCCCTATCATATCTTCCTCACCAACCTCAAACCATCCGATAGGCGATCTACATCTCCGCCCATAAATAGCCTTGAACGGTGCCATTTGAATACTGGTGTGATAGCTGTTATTGTAAGCAAACTCGATTATGGGAAAGTGATCATACCAACTACTTTTAAAGTCCATCACACATGCTCTCAATATGTCTTCAAGAGTCTATATTGTCCGCTCCACTTAACCATCCGTTTGCAGGTGAAATGCTATGCTAAGTTTAACCTGAGTCCCAAGCCCTTTTTGGAATGACCTCCATAATTGAGAGGTAAATTGAGTATCTCTGTCTAAAATGATGGATGAGGGCACTCCACAATAGAACTAACTCCCGGATATATAGTTTGGCATAATCCTCTGCCAAATCCGCGGTTTTGACCGGTAGAAAGTGAGCAGCCTTAGTCAACCTATCGACCACCACGCAAATAGAGTCATATTGTTGATGAATACAGGCTAATATTGTGATGAAATCCACATTAATTTTTTCGCACTTCCAATTCGGAATACTGAAATCCTGAAGTATGCCTCCCGGCCTTTGATGCTCAACCTTTACTTGTAGATAGCTCGGGCACTTGACTACTAATTCTGCAATATCCTTCTTCATGCCATTCCACCAATAGATTTCCCGTAAATCATGATATATCTTGGTGACACCCGGATGGATAGAGTACCTGAGTCCATGAGCCTCATGCAACATCCAGCTCCTAAAATCATCAACATTTGGAACACATAGGCGACCCTAGTACCAAAGCACACTATCTCCCCCTTGGGAGAAGACCTCCACCTTCTGACTTTGAAAGACTTCCTTCAACTTTACCAAAATCGAGTCCTCATCTTGTCTAGCCTTCACATTAGTCACCAAGGACGATTCTGATCATTCTCGACAATAACACCGCCATTGGTCGAGTCGACCAACCTAACTCCCAACCTTGCGAGTCGATGTACATCTTTCACCAGCTCATTCTTCCCCTCATCCACATGGGACAGACTCTTCATAGAGAGTCTACAAAGTGCGTCCTCTACCACACTAGCCTTACCCAAATGGTAAAGAACACTCATATAATAGTCCTTGAGTAGCTCCAACTACCTTCTTTGTTGTAGATTGAGATCTATTTGTGTGAGCACATATTGTAAGCTCTTGTGGTCCGTCAACACATCCACATGGACCCCATACAAGTAATGTCGCCATATCTTCAATGCGAACACCACAGCGGCCAATTCAAGATCATGGGTTGGGTAATTCTTCTCATGAACTTTCAACTGTCTAGAGGCATATGCTATCACTTTCTCATGTTACATTAATACACACCCAAGTACGATCCTCGAAGCATCACAATACACCATGAAACCATCAGTACCCTCAGGTAGGGTCAACACCGGTGTTGATGTAAGTCGAGTATTTAACTCTTGGAAGCTCTTCTCACAAGCCTCCGACCATTGGAACTTCACCTTCTTCTGGGTCAATTTGGTCAAAGGTGCCATAATTGATGAAAAACACTCAACAAATCTCCAGTAGTAGCCAACTAAACCAAAGAAACTCTGAATATCTGAAGGATTCACCGGTCTAAGCAAATTCTTCACCGCCTTTATTTTCTGAGAGTTCCCCTTGATGCCCTCACTTGATACCACGTGGCCCACAAATTCTACAAAGTTCATCAAAAACTCCCACTTGCTGAATTTGGAAAATAATTGACGATCCTTGAGAGTATGAAGCACTACTCTCAAATGAGCGACATGCTCCTCCTCCCTCTGAGAATATATAAGGATGTCATCAATGAACACGTATCACAAACATGTCCAGGTACGGCTTGAACACCCTGTTCATCATGTCCATAAAAGATGCAGGAGCATTCGTTAGTCCAAAAGATATAACTACAAACTCATAATGACCATACTGCGTCCTAAAGGCTGTCTTCGGGATATCACACTCCCGAACCCTAAGCTGAAGATACTCGGATCTGAGATCTATCTTTGAGAAACACTTGGCACCCTGAAGCTGGTCAAAAAAATCATCACTCCTGAGTAAAGGATACCTGTTCGTGACGGTGACTTTGTTCAATTGCCGATAGTCGATGCACATCCTAAGGGAACCATCCTTCTTTTGGATAAATAAAATTGGTGCACCCCATGGAGACTTGCTCGGTCTAATGAAACTCTTATCTAATAAGTCCTTCAACTACTCTTTCAACTCTTTTAGCTCGGCTGGAGCCATCCTGTAAGGAGGAATAGATATAGGTTGCGTGTCGCGTAGGAGGTCAATACCAAAATAATTTTCCCTCTTGAGAGGAACACATGGTAAATCATCAGGGAATACTTCCATGTGCTCATGCACTACCGGAACTGAATGGATAGTCGGAGTATCGGACTCAACATCCTTAACCCTAACTAGATGATACATGCAAACCTTGGAGATCATCTTTATGGCCTTAAGATATGAAATGAAATGACCTACAGATACGATAGAACTAAGCTTCCACTCCAAGACTGATTCACTCGGAAAGCGAAACTCCACTGGACAGGTTCTACAATTAACAAAAGCATAACATGCGTACAACCAATCCATTCCAAGAATAATATCAAAGTCAGTCATGGCTAACTCCACAAGGTCTGCGGAGGTGACTTTATGCAATATAGTGATCGGGCATCTTCTATACACCTGCCTAGCTACCACTTACTCACCAACAAGAGTAGAAACTAAAAATGGTTCTAACAGAGTGTCGGGACTAATTCCAAAGCTACTAGCATGTAAGGAGTCACAAAATACAAGGTAGCCCCCAGATCTAACAAATCATAAACATCAATATGGAAAAATCATAACATACCAGTGACCGCATCCAGGGAAACCTCCTACTCCTAGTGAGGTGCTAAAGCATAGAATTTGTTCTGGCGCTGATCGCTAGTTGTGCTAGTAAATGCCCCCTGATGTGCTGAGCGTGCGGGAGGGGTTGCTGAACTAGAAGATGGTCCTCAACCCCCGACCTGATCCTGTCTCGCTGCTGGGAAATCTCTAAGCATGTGTCTGGGCTGCCCACACCTGAAACAAGCACCTGGACCTACCAAGCACTAGCCTATGTGCCCCCGACCACATGTACAACAAGTTGGAATGCTAGAATCTGTGGGTCTGCTGCTCCGACACCTTGAGCCTGATTCTTGCCTTCTCTGATCATGTGTAGGCCTGGATGGCACACTCAGGGCAGAAGATGCCAAGGTTGACGATCTCTTGTGAGTCTATTGTCGGTGCCCATCACCGGACCTCCGCTGAGAGAATCTGTGGTCATCAGTCCTAGCCCTCTTTGCCTCCCTCTCTCTCGAATGTGCCACATCCATCTGTTAGGAGTACAACACTATATGAGGAAAGTCCATATCCTGATGAAGCATGGAAGTCCTATACTCTTTGTCCAAATAGCCCGCCACGCCATAAACAAATTGGCTCACCTGCACCCTCTGATCAACCACTAACTCTAGGGCATATTTTACAAGCGAGTGAACTCAAGAGCATACTCTTACACCGTCATCCTTCCTTGCTTCAGATTTATGAACTCAGTTTCCTTTAGCTCCATCATTTCACGAGGGAAGAATCGATCCAGAAATGTCGTGTGAAACTCTTCCCAACCTATAGATCCTGCACCCACTGCCCTAGCATCTCTCCATTTCTTGAACCATATATATGCCACCCCTTTCAGCTGATAGGAGGCCAAATCAAAGTACTCTACATTTGTCACCCCCATGACCTGGGTGATATTTAGAATCTCTACGATGAATTCGTGCGGATCCTCATCTACCTTAGACCCAAGGAACCCCGGCAGGTTCATCCTCAACAAATCTCTGATCTGAGTCGTTGCTGCGTCGCTATTCTGTGGAATATGCGCAACATCCTGTTGGTTGACCTAAGCGGTCAAGGCCTACGCAAGCATCTGGATAGCTGCTCGAATCTCAGCGTGGGCAACTGGCTCTGGTACCTGGGGCTCCTGAACTGGTGGGGCTTGTTGATGCCCGTGTCCATTGCCATCTTCGTGGCCTTCACTATTTCCATTTCCCCTACCATTCATTTTTTGAGGAGCCATGATTCTGCAATCGCGAATAGCACGAATTAGAAGGATAGAAAGAATTTTCATCACACGACATCGATCATGAAAGAAGGGAACATTTCCTAAACGTCTCGTATCCTCTTCATCATAAGTGTGGCGCGCTTCACACCCATGAAAAAGACTCTACTTAACGCGGGTTTCAAACACCCTAGGAGACTTCAAACCTATTGTTCTGATACTATGTTTTCACGACTCAAATGGAGGCCCAGATCGTAAGACGGGAGAAGGAGCCTTGAAAGACCACAAGTCAACCCATGGCATAAGCATGTGTCTATTAAATCAAAGAAACTAAATAATCAACATTAGAATCATAGTGGAAGCCTAAACTTAAACATAACATCAAAAAACATAATCTGAAGCTGAGTACTTATATATGTTTGAATAGCCTCTAAACACGACGAGTTGATGGGACGATACCCAAACTAACTAAACAAAACTGAAACTGAAATACATATATGAAAACTGAATAATCTAGTCCTTGGGAGATGAGGACTCACCAACACGAACAATACAATCTTAGAAGTCGGACGAAGAGCGGGGCTGAACCTGAGAGTCAGATCCTATATCATGAAACGATACAGCATAGAGTATGCGGTCAATACATGGAATGCACCGAGATGCAAGGTAAGTAAAACCGCTTGAGTAAGTAAAATCATTTAAAGACAATGCATTAAGTAAAACATAAACATCATCAATCAAAGAGTAGGGCTTGCATGCATTCTTTATGAAATCATGATCTCTTTATAACATGACATAACATAACTTCATAACATCATAACTGGATCAATTAACTCAAAGCTGAATTCTGACATTTATAAGAAAATCTAAACATTGAGTCAAACATGCTTTAGAACATACATTTACATAAATCTCATGAGTAATGAATATGCAAATCTAAAATCATGAGGAACAATGGGCGGCTCATCTTTTAACTGACATACCATGATAGAGCTTACGTGGTCCTAACTATCACATTCAAGTTGGTAGAGCCGTCCCAAAGCTTGCCAAGGCTAGGGACGATACCATGAAATCGATATCAAGATCATGGGCCATTAGGGCCGGGGATAGCTCACAAGGGAGGTCCCAAGTAATATATAATAGTATCAACCTATGTTGGCGCATGGTTCTAAAGCATAGGGTAATCGACCCTTAGCCTACTCGGTGTTAGACACTACTCCCAAGAACATGCATATTCTCTGCATCTTATATAATGAAGCTCAACATCGTCTATTGATGAAGCTCAATAATAGAATACATCTCAAATATGAAATCATGCATATGAGAAGCTTTAGTTCAAAACATATCACAAGCTGAAAACATAATTGGGAGCCTTCGCTCCAAAACCATGTGGTAAGCTATGCATAAGAAAACTTTAACTCAAAACATTCCACAAGCTAAGAATATAATTGGGAGTCTTCGCTCCAAAATAGTGTGGTATGCTTAATTCGGAAATATCATCATTCATCCTTCATAACCATCTCAAAAATGGGCTTTTAATTCAATAATTTAAAAACATGATTTTTAATTTAAAATATTATAAAAATTGCCCATGCTTCATAATTCAATAGTAGAATCGTAATCAAAACTTACCCATGTGGAGAAATAGAAGATTCATGAATTTGGGTTAAAATCCCATAGATTAGACACAGAATTTAATACTTTTGAGAGGGATTTGGGCATGGGTGTGAAAGAAATCACCCACTCATAACCCTACATACCTGGGTAAGATCAAATTTCAAAACCCTTTGAAAGCCCAAGGGAAAATTGATGAAGAAGATCTTGAAAACTAGCTTGATCACTCTTATATCTTCTTAACTTTGCATGCATGAGAATGAATATGTTAGGAGGGCTTAACCTATTTTAACATACTCAAAAAATAATAGAAAATGACATAGTTTAGGGCCTTAGAATGTAGTAATGACAAAAATACCCTTAATGAAATACCCTGAAAAATCTGCACTGGATGATCCAACGAATGTACCAACAAGTCATTGGAGGATACCACGACTCGTGGTATCGATCCGTCACCTGCACTTCCAATTCCTTAATCTCAGATTCAATCGACGACTCCACAGGACGAGTCGTCCTTCCATCTAACGGGTGGTTGGTTCGATCGTCGTTTGCCTCCTGAAGATCCTGAACTTCTCCTCATAATGAGCCTCACCACGACTCATTGTTCCCTCTAATGAGTCATGGTTTGCTTCTGTTAGGCCCACCGGAAGAAAATATTTTCCCCTACCACAACTCATGACCACGGATCATTATATCTCACGATGGGTCGTGGGATGACCCGTTACATCTCCAATTTCCAAAGTTCAGTACCCACCACAGTTACAAACAAAAACTCATTGTTCCCAACAATGAGTCATTACATTACACATTGATTTCCCTGTCACTAGACCTGACCCTTCCCACGACTGCTCCCAACGGGTCATTGGTTGGACCCACGATCCGTTGGGTCATCCAACTTGCAACATTTTCCCTAGTTTTCTTCCAACTTTCATTTTTGATGCCATGTCTAATCTTAGGTACTTTCGGGGTATTACATCCAGTCCCTCGTTGGGACTGGCAATTTGTTTTTCCATACAAGTTTATTAAGGGTTTTTCCGTAATTTATATGTTCCTAAAGCCTAAATTACATCATTTTAAGCTCATAATAGAGTGTATTAAGATGGGTTAAGTCATTATAGCCTATTCAAAACTCATGCATGCAATTCTAAGGGTTTAGAGAGTGATCAAGCATAGTTCGTCAAGGTTCTTCCTCAATTCTTCTTTGGGCAATCAAGGAAGTGTGAAAAATTAGGTCTATTCAGGTATGTGAGCTTATGAATGGGTGCAATAGTCCACACCCATTACCAATTACCTTTCAATTCATGATGTTCTAATTGATGATTTTCCATGGGATTTTTTTACCCAATGAATGAATTCTCTAAGTATTGATCATGGGTATGATCCAAGATGTTTCTATTGTTGTTTTATGATCTATGGGCATATTTTGTGATTATTTTAAATATAAGTTTATAGATTTTATTTTTAAATCCAATTATGCCCAATTATGAATGTTTATGAAAAGCCAAGCTACAATTTCATTATGATCTTGATCTTTACTAGCCCAATTATGATTTATGCTTTATGATTTGATTTCTCTTTAGTACTTATTAGGAATTTATGAAATGTCAAGGTTGTACATGATTACAAGTATGCATGAATTTCATGAATTTATAGATTTATGACTCTTGGCCGATTCAAAGGGCCCTTGTTCATGGCTAAACATGTATTTTAAATGGGAATCAATGATGTTCTTATTTATTTGGCCATGAACTTTATGAATAATGTTATGGTTACTATACGAGCCTAATGTGTATGTTTTTGGGAGCAGTGTCTAGAATCGAATAGCCCGGTGTTGAAAGGACTACGCTGGTGTCTCAAAACTACGTGCCACCGGAGGTTCTTATGTATATTTTCCAATATATAATGGATCCCCTCTTCGTGATATCACATACCGCACTTCCCTTTCCTGGCAAGCCTGGGATGACTCTGTCCACTTGAATGAGATAGTTGGGGCATCATGTAAGGCTCTATCATGATTGTGTCGATTATGTTGAGACCTCGCGTTGTTCCTCATGATTTATGCATGGATATGTTTATGGACATTGGGTTAAGTCAGGTTTAATAAATCTTTTCTCTTATGATTATGATTGTGAATGATCTACAAAAGTTTTGGAAACATTGAGCCTTATGTTTGTATTATGATATTTACATTATGAACATGTCATCCTACTCTTACGAACTTTTATGTATTTTTTTTGTCCATTTATACTTACCATGTATACTTAGTACATTCCACATACTGACTGCAAACTCTATGTTATATCATTTTATGATACAGGCTCCGATATCTAGACTCAGTCTCGTCGATAGCCAGATTCTCAGCTTTAGTACTTCCTGCTCAGAGTTTGTGAGTCCTCATCTTGCAAGGGCCCTTTTATTCATTTATGTTATGTATTTTCATTTTTCCGATCCCTTCTCTGTTTCTACTCCAGTAGGTGACTCGATTATAGCTAGACGGGTGTATAGAGATTGCCCAGTCTCATTTCTTCATAAGGTCATCTCAGCAGATTTGATAGAGTTAGCCATGACCCATTTCGATGTTATTCTCGGCATGGATTGGTTGTTACATGCTATGCTTCAGTTAATTGTAGAACCTGGGTAGTAGATTTCATATTTCGAGGTGAGCCAGTCTTAGAATGGAAAGTTCAGCTGCACCTGTAGGTCAATTCATTTCCTACCTTAAGGCCAGAAAGATGATTTCTAAAGGTTGCATGTACCATTTAGTTAGGTTTAAGGATGTCGAGACCGAAACCCCGACTATCCAGTCAGTTCCAAAAGTACATGAATATCAAGAGGTATTTCTTGACGATTTGCCGTGTGTCCCCCTCGAGTGGGAGATTGATTTCAGTATAGATCTTATTCCCAACACGCAGCCTACATGCATTCCACCCTATAGAATGGCTCCAATCAAGCTAAAAGAGTTGAAGGATCAGTTGAAGGACCTGCTAGATAAGTGTTTTATTAGTCCGTGTAAGTCTCCATGGGGTGAACCAGTGTTATTTGTCTTGAAGAAGGATGGTTCGCTTCAGATGTGCATTGACTATAAGCGGTTGAACAAGGTCACCGTTAAGAACAGGTATCCCTTATCCAAGATCGATGATTTGTTTGATCAGCTTCAAGGGTACCAAGTATGTCTCTAAGATTGGTCTTATGTCCGGGTATCACCAGCTCAGGGTTCGGGAGAATGACATCCTGAAAATCGCCTTCAGGACTCGGTATGGTCACTATCAATTTATTGTTATGTATTTTGGACTAACAATTCCCCTGCAAGTTTTATGGATCTAATGAACAAGATGTTCAAGGCATATATGGACATGTTCGTGATTGTGTTCATTGATGACATCCTTATATACTCTCGGAGCGAGGAGGAGTATGCCACTCACTTGAGAGTAGTGCTTCAGACCCTCAAGGATCGTCAGTTTTATGCAAATTTCAGAAAGTTTGAGTTTTGGCTGGACTCCTTGGAATTTATAGTCTATGTGGTATCAAGCGAGGGCATAAAGGTAGATTCTCAGAAAATCAAGGCGGTGAGGAATTGGCCCAGACTGGTGAACCCATCAGATATCAGGAGCTTTTTGGGTTTAGTGGGTTACTATTGGAGGTTTGTTGAGGGCTTTTCATCTATTGCGACACCTTTGACCAAGTTGACTCAGAAGAAGGTAAAGTTTCTATGGTCAGAGGCTTGTGAGAAAAGCTTCCAAAAGTTGAAGACTTAACCCACTTCAGCACCAGTATTGACCCTACCCGAGGGTACCGACGGTATTGTGGTGTATTGTGATGATTTGAGAATCGGACTTTGATGTGTGTTGATGCAACATGGAAAAGTTATAGCATAGGCCTCAAGACAATTGAAAGTCCATGAGAAGAATTACCCGACCCATGATTTTGAGTTGGCCGCGGTGGTGTTTACATTAAAGATATGGCGTCATTACTTGTATGGGGTCCATGTGGACGTGTTCACGAATCACAAGAGGTTGCAATAGGTCTTCACACGGAAAGATCTCAATCTTCGGAAAAGAAGGTGGTTGGAGCTACTAAAGGACTATGATATGAGTGTCCTTTACCACCCGGGTAAGGCTAATATGGTAACAGATGCACTTAGTAGGCTCTCTATGGAGAGTGTATCCCACGTGGATGAGGGAAAGAAGGATTTGGTGAAAGATGTCCATCGACTTGCGATGTTGGGAGTTGGATTGGTTGACTCGATCGATGGTGGCATTGTTGTGCTAAATGGATCAAATCGTCCTTGGTAGTGGATGTGAAAGCTAGGAAAGATAAGGATCCGATGTTGGTAAAGATGAAGTAATCCGTTCGGAGTTAGAAGGTGGAGGTCTTCTCCAAAGGGGGAGATGGGGTGCTGCGGTACTAGGGTCGTCTATGTGTTCCAAATGTCAATAATTTGCGGTGTTGGATATTGCATGAGGCACATGGATGTAGGTATTCTATCCATCCGAGTGCCACTAAGATGTATCATGACTTGCGGGAAATATATTGGTGGAATGGAATGAAGAAGGATATTGCAGAATTCGTTACCGAGTGCCCAAACTGTCAGCAAGTGAAAGTCGAGCATCAAAGGTCGGGAGGCGTACTTTAGGATATTAGCATTCCCACTTGGAAGTGGAAAGAGACTAATATGGATTTCATTATAGGCCTACCTCGTACTTGCCGACATTATGATTTCATTTAGGTGGTGGTAGACAGGTTAACTAAGGCTGCAGATTTTCTACCAGTGAAAACCACAGATTCAGCGGATGATTACGCCGAATTGTATATTCAGGAGTTGGTTCGGCCTCATGGAGTGCCCTTGTCTATTATTTCAGACCGAGGTACTCAGTTTACCTCCCATTCTAGCAGTCTTTTCAGAAGGGGCTTGGGACTCAGGTGAAGCTCAGATGGCCAGGTAGAATGAACAATCTAGACCCTCGAGGACATGTTGAGGGAAAGTGTGATGGACTTCAAAGGTAGTTGGGATGATCACCTGCCCCTGGTCGAGTTTTCTTATAATAACAGCTATCACTCCATTATCCAGATGGCACCATTCGAGGATCTTTATGGGCGGAGGGGTAGATCACCCATCGGGTGGTTTGATGTTGGTGAGGAAGCTATGATAGGGCCTGATTCGGTTAATGAGGCTATGGTGAAGGACCAGTTGATAAGGGACAGGTTAAAAACCGCTCAGAGTCATCAGAAGTCATATGTTGATATAAGGAGAAGAGATTTGGAGTTTGAGGTAGACGACTGGGTATTTATGAAGGTATCTCCCGTGAAGGGAGTCATGCAGTTTTGGAAAAAAGGGAAACTCAATTCCCGTTATGTTGGTCCCTACCAGATTGTTAGAAGAGTTTGTAAGGTAGCATATGAGCTGGATTTGCCATCAGAGTTATCTTCCGTACATCCCATGTTTCATGTGTCGCTTCTAAAGAAATGTTTGGGAGATCCAGGCCTAGTAGTCTCGGTGGACAACATCGGTGTAAAGGACAACCTCAGTTATGAAGAAGTTCCTGTGTAAATATTGGACCGTCAAGTTCGGAAGCTAAGGAACAAAAAAGTAGCTTCAGTTAAAGTCTTATGGAGAAATCAACATGTTGAAGGAGCTACGTGGGAAGCCGAAGTGGAAATGATGGCTAAATACCCACATTTATTCACTATTGGTTCAGTTCCGACTCGAGGTATCAATTTTTCTCTATGAATCCAATTGGTTTTCATGTTTAGTTCATGTGTTCAATTTTCTTTTATGTGTATGGATGTGTATGTGAAGCATGAGATCAGTTCAGTTGTGTTTTATGAATCGGAGGTAGTCATTCCATAAAAGTTTTGGTTTAAATGATCAGTATTTGAGTATGATAATTGTATGTTTCAGATTTCATCTTGTTTCCAACATTCGAGGATGAATGTTCCCAAGGGGGAGATATTGTTATACCCCGAGAACTCAAATATCAGACTCGGGAGTTGAAACGGGGAATAACAAAAATTTTGTGGTGCAGGCACAAAACAAGTCATTGGATGATTCGTAAGATCAACCCACGAGCCGTCATGTGACTCATGGGAAAGGCCTGCAGAGAGTAGGAAGGTTGGAGGAAAAGGGTTCCCCACGGGAGAGGGAACGACTCGTGGACAGTCGGCATGAGTCATTAAGTCAATCATGGGGTAAGGGTGTATGAAAAATCGAAGAGGTCAACCAGTGTACTTGACGTGAGCAGACCACGACTTGTTAGGTCCGGCAAAGAGTCGTGGTGTGAGTCGTGGGGTGACTTGTAAGTAAAGTGATATGATAGAAGCAGTGTACTCAATGATTCGTGGTCACCCCTGATGAATCGTTATGTGATCCGCTACTAGCCCAGGAATTTTGACAAGCAGTGTACCTGACCAGCAACATGACGAGTCATTTGGGCCAGTGACGAGTCATTAGGTCGTCCGTTAGGACCACCTAATAGTTATTTTCTGCGAAATAGTAAGGGTCTTTTCGTAATTTTCTAAGTTCCTAAAACCTATACTACATTGTTTAAGGCTCATTTTACAGGGTTTTAAGAGGGGAAAACCTATTCTAAGTTATTTTCATTCCATGCATGCAAACTTGAGTGATTGAAGAAGAGATTTAGAACAAGTTTGCAAGGTTTCCATTGGAATCTCATCTTGGGCAATCAGAGAGGTGTTAGAATCATCCCTTCCAGGTATAGGTTATGAGTGGGTGTCTTCTTTTACACCATGCCCAAATTCTATCAAATTATGAAAATCTCCTATGATCAAGTATGGGGTTTTTACCCCATTGCATGAATATTCATCTTCTCTACATGGGTATGAATTGATTATGATTCTAATATCGAATTTTGAAGCATGGGCTGATTTTACAATAATTTCAAATAAATATATGTTTCTAGCATTTATGTATGTTGAAGCACATTGATGATCTAATTATGAAAAGTATGAATTACGAACTAGTTATGATAATGATGAGAGAGTATGATGAAAAGCATGAATTGAAGCTACCCATGTCTATAATTACGATTTCAATGAGTAAGGAGCATCTCTAAGTATGATAAAGCTTTGGGCAATACACACATATTGATTTCAAATGATGGTTTTCCCAAAATAAGCTTACCACATTGTTCTAGAGAAAATTCTCCCAAATTCCATATTGTAGCTTGTGGTATGTTTATCTTCCTTCGTATAGCTTACCACATGGTTTTTGAGCAAGGGCTCCCAAGGATGTTCAGCTTGTGGTATATTTTGTAATAAAGCTTCTCATATGAATGATTTCATTATTGAGTTTTGTCAAAAGACAATGTTGAGCTTCAGTTTGATATGATGTCGAGTCAATGCATGATTTTGTTATTGAGCTTTGTCTAAAGACAATGTTGAGCTTTATTTTCATACAATGTTGAGTTATGCATGATTTCATCTTGAGCTTCATCAAAAGACGATGTTGAGCTTCGTTATATACGATTTAGAGCATTGCATATTTTTGGGAGAAGAGTCTAGCACCGAGCGGGCTAAGGGTCGATCACCCTGTGCCCTAGAACTACGCGCCAATGTAGGTTGATACTATTATATTATTAGGACCTCCATTGTGAGCTATCCCCTGGCCCTAATGGTCCATGAGCTTGATATCGATATTTTGGTACTGTACTTAGCCCTGGCAAGGTTTTGGACAACTCTGCCCACTTGAGTGTGATAGTCGGGACCACATAAGTTCTATCGTGGTGTATCGGTTAAGTGACGAGTGTCCCATTTTCTATATGATTCAAATTTGCATATTCATTACTCATGGCTATTATTTTACACATGCATGATCTAAGACAAGGTTTGACTCAATGTTCAGCTTTTCAATAAATGATATGTTTCAGCTTTGATTCATTCGAGATATTTGACGTTTTAAAGTTATGAGTTGTCATGCTATGAAAAGATCATGATTTCAGAAATGATGCACGCAAGCACTACTCTCAGCATACTGATATTATGTTTAATTAATGTATTGTGTATAAATGATTTATTTTACTCAATTGAGTGGTTTTACTTACCTTGCATACTCGGTACATTCCACGTACTAACCGCATACTTTCTATGTTGTATCATTTCATGATACAGGACCCAGCTCCCAGGCTCAGCCCCACTCTAGTCGGTTGTCAGAGTTAGCATCTACTTGGTTGGTGCGTCCTCATCCTTAGAGGGCTATATTCTCAGTTTCTTTATGTATTTTCAACTTCAGTATTGTTGAGTTAGTTGGGGTCTTGTCCCATCACTCATCCAGATTAAAGGCTTTTCAGACTTATGCATGTATATCAGCTTCAGATATTTATTTTGATGTTATGTTAAGTTAGACTTCCGCTGAGTTTATATTGTTGATTTCTTCAGTTTATCGAACGAATTAGATGCGTGCTTATGCCATGGGTCGACTTGGGGTCCCTTGTCCCGTGTCTACGATCCAGGCCTCCATTCGGCTCATGACAGGTTTGAACACCGATTCAATGAGCGCCTAGATGAGCAGCCAGACATATGTAGCCTCAGGGAGGAGTTGAGGGCTCTTTGGAGCCAAGTGATTGAGTTGTCATCTAGACAGCCGGTGGTTCTAGCAGTCCCCACACTTCTGAACATATACGCTGAGCTCGATGATGAGCTTGATTTGGAGACATACTAGGTCCCATCTGTTGCTAGTGGTGGACAGGGTAAGAAGAGGGTCTCAGAGGAAGTTGAAGATGAGCCCTCAAAGAAAAGGAAAAAGAAGTAGAAGAAGGAGAGAAAGCGGGCGAGAATGGATAGCCAGTGAACTCACGACTCACGTATGTCATAGTTGCAGGAGCGAGCTAGAGGAGCGGGGAGCTCCACCACTACCCAGAGAGTGCTTGCGAGTGGCGATGATCCATCAAGGGAGCAAGATTTGGCAAGATTGGAGACTAAGGTCGTGATATCAACTGCGAGTAATTAAGGGGTAACCAACCCCCAACTGAGGCACCATTAAGTGTGCCAGCCGCACTAGCGCCACTGATGCAGAGGAGTTACCACCTCTGCAGGATGACAAGAGAACTTAGTGTGCCGCCGGTATGTCCCTTTCCCATGTTCTTAGATATTTTATGCTTCAAGGACAAATCATGTTTTTCAAAAGGGTGTGTACTTGTATTTTGGAAATTTTGTTCGTCCGAGGATTCTTCTTGCCGTGTATCTTTTCCCTCTGAAATGATATCATGTAGAACCAACATGTTTTTATTGTTTTTGTTTTTAATTTAATTAGAAGTATCTTAGGATTACCTTGAAGCCAAGAAATGCACTAGTTTGATGTTTTTGAAAAAATTGACCCTATTTAAAAAAAAATTATGTTAGTTGTGTAGTTAAGTGCAATTGCATGACTTCTGTGGATCTTTATATGAAATATATACTATTAGCATGTGTAGTTGTAGCTTAGTCGTGCATGAACTGGGTAGGTATATTTAATGCAAACCGGTACCATGAGTGAACGAGGATTTATACTTATTTCAATACTGCATTGAGGATCTTGAACTTTCCCGGTAGGTCTTTACATAGATTTAGGATAGTTGGTTAGGAGATGATCATAGGTCATTTTTAATTTTAGACACTCTATCTTAAAGTATCCTACCAAATAAAATGAATCCCTTGATCCTGATTTTGAGCCTTAGATTGACCATTTTTCTTTGATTAACCCTTCACCTTTCCCATTGTTTATAATAAACCTATTTTGGTCTTGGTCCCTCTTTGGACATTGTGAACCTCAACTTAGGATAAATGTCTAAGTTGGGGGTGGCTATAATAGCGGTGCATATATTTAGGAAAGGTGGTAAAGGAAAAGAAAGTAAAAAAGTTAAATAAGGGTGAGGTGTTGTGTGTAAAGAAAAGAAAGAAAAAGAGCTGGAAAAAATGAAAAAATGAAAATAAAATAAAATACAAGAGAAAAAAGGAATAAAAAAGGATGAAAAAAACACGCCACACCCACATATTGCATTTAAATGGAGGGAAGGGAGGAAAAAGTTGGAAAAAGTGAAAAATAGGGTAAAAAGTGAAAAGTGGATCCACAAGTATGTAGTCCCAAGGAGCGTTTAGTCACTAAATTCTATATCTACCATACCAGCCCGAATCATACATTACAGGCCAAACAAAGTCTTATAGTGAGCCTAACTTTACTGGCCGAAGAGACAAAGTAGAAAAATAAGGGCAAGCCTATGGTATCTGATGTGCAGTATTGAGAACTTCTTTGGGAGAGTGAGAGTCCCATCTGTTTAGTCCCATGTTTATCATTTCATATATCTGAGAGTTTTGGGGACTTCATTTGTCGTGAGGGTACTTGGTTTGTGTTGTCTCTTACCAATTTTCTATGTAAATAGCATTGGTGATAGCTCAATTTTCTACTAGTCGTTGGATGCCATATCTTGATCCCTTTATTTCATTGGTTATGGTTATATATGCACATAACTGATTAACTTTGAGTGAATAAGGGGTCAATAATTGATTGTGGTTCATAGTGCAAATTCTATTGTGTTGGCTGTAGGTATTCCAAGTTTACTTTCTAGTTAAGCATCATTTTTAGTTTTGCTTTCTTTGCCTGAGGACATGCAAAACTCTTAAGTTGAGGATGTTGATGTGTTGTTGGTTTACAACACTTGGGGCGCTTAAAACTGAGGAAACTAGCATGGACTTAGGTGTGTTTATATGGATATGGGGCGCTTTTACTTTGTTTTCATGGAAAATAGATGTTGGAGCTGAATTGTACAAAAGATGGAGAAAAATGCAAAAACATTTCTAAGTACAGACCTCAGTAGAAGTCGTGCTATCCCGGTATGAGCTGTACTGAGAGTTGTGAAAAGGTCCAGGACAACAGCGTTGAGCCAAAGGCAATTTACGGCTCATGGTACGAGTCGTACCATCATGGTACGAGCCCTACCATAGCAGTCATAGAAAACTCTGGAAGGTTTGCACAAGCCAAGTATCCTGGTATGGCTAGTAACTATGAATCGTGTGATCTACTTAAGACTCGTACAAAGGAGCCATGGAAAAGTCAAGAATAAGAGAAGACTTATAGGTCTAAAGGTACAAGAAGGAGTCACGGGTTGTGGAACTGAGGTACAAGTCGTACCAAGCAATTCGTGAAAGTTAATGGAGAGTGCTAGAAGTTACAAAGTAAAACCAAAGGAAGATTGTACGACTTGTAGGTTCATGGTACGAGTCATACCAGATTCAAACAGTTAGCCAGATTCAGCGGAAGCCAGCTTATGTCCGAGTTAATGTATGACCCTTACAATTCTTTTATGGGTCATAGGTGAAGTCAGCGATAGTTTTTAGCAGTTTACTTAGGAGAAGGTTCCAAATATTTATATAAATACTTTTTAGGTTATTTTTAGTACAGAGATTCATAGAATTGAGTTTTCTTACATGAAACAAATAGAAAGACAAGTTGTTGTTAACATTCAATTCAAGTCTTGGAGATTTTCTTGATTTGATTTCTTCATTGTTCATGAATTATTCTTCATCAATTCTTGCAATAATCAAGCAGGTTCTCTTTCAATCATCTTTGTAAGTATTAAATTATGTGTTTGTCTATGCATGCTAATAATCATCTTACAATCATGACAGGCTAAAACCTCCACAACTAGGGTTATGGGAACGGTGGTGAATTAAGAAACTACGATTAAACAAAGTTATTCTAAACCAATGCTAAACACTTATATTGTATTCTCTTCATCTTTAATATTTATTAATAAAGCGCAACTTTAAGACTTGCTCGAATTCTTTACTTGCTTGAACCTAGAGAAGTAGATATTAGGAAAAGAGAACTGAAACCCCCTTGATCTTGATGGGTCATTGTATGACTTGAGTTGTGGTCGTAGGATAATTAATTTGGAAAAAATTGGTAACAGTTGAATTGAAATTTCTCATGAGACCTAACTCAGTGTTTGAGTATAGTCATCCGATAGGGATGAATCAGTCGTTTGGATGAACTCTAGTTATCAGTTCTACAAGTAAGCATTGGGATAGATTACAAGTGTAAAACCTAAAGTAGTTATGAACCCATGAGGAAGACTTACCCTTGTTAATTGCAAAATCTTTGTAAACAACAACCAATCTCACTATTGTCGTATACTTGCTTTTATAAATTCCCCCTTTTTGGAGATAATGTACTTAAAATCTTAAATCCCTACATTATTCTATATCTTTACCATATTCCCTATGGGATCGACCCCAATCTTTATTGGGTTATATACTGTCAATGCCCTCTAGAAACCCACTGATGACTGAAACTGACAAAAGTGTCGGGGTTTCAGAAATAGAATTCTTGCCCTAATCAAGTGATAAATGTACTCCTTTGAGATCATTTTCCTAGATTTAAGGTATGAGATAAACCAACCCTTAGGCACTGAAGTACTACCCTTCCACTCTAGCACTGGTTCTTAGGAAACTAGAATCTAACGACTCTAGTTCTGCAGTTAACTAAGGCATAAAAAGAATGTAACCAGTTCATGCCAAGAACCAGATCAAAATCGACCATATCTCACTCTACTAGATCAACTGTGGTGACTGTATGAAACACTATGATCGGATAATTTGTGTTCAACTGGCTGGCTCTAACTGAGTCGCCCACCACAATAGAGACTGAAAATGACTCTGAGATAATTTTCGAACTAATATCAAACAGGACTGCAATATAAGGAGTCACGAAAGAAAGTGTGGCTCCTAGATCTAGTAAAGCATACACATCTATTTGAAAGAGATGTAACATACTAGTGACTACGTCTGGTGAGTTCTCCTAGTCCTGATGGGAAGATAAGGCATAAAAGAGGTTCTGGCACTGACCGCCACCTATACCTGAGGTAGTACCCTGCCGAGAAGAACGACCTGGCAGAGCTACTGATTTGGTAGACTGGGACTTCCACTATCCTGTTGACAGGCAATGCCTTAACTTGTGACCCAGCTTGCCATAACCAAAACAACCCTCCTTTCACAGACGACATTTATCCCGATAATTCTTACCACCCATAGGACATATTAGAAAATGCGGCTGCCGGGGACATGGCTCTGTGACTGGGAGCCTGATGTTCCACCCCTCTGATCTTTATAAGGCTTGGAAGAAGGAGCACTAGCCGACGAGGGAGTTGGAGGTCTTTGTTGCTATTGTGGGCGACTACCACCGCCCAATCTCTACTTCAAATACCCGAACCGACCTATCTATTCCAGCTTAGTTTCCCTCTCTATCTCCTTCAGCTTTTCCGCCACTATTTTTTGTGCATGGAAAATAAGCCATGCAATGTCCATCTCATTGATAAGCATGGTTGTCTTGCACTCCTTGACTACCAAGACTAAGACCCCATTCACAAATTGGAGCATGCGAGCCCTCAGCTCAGCAACCATTTCTGGAGCATACTTTGATAGTTGGGTGAACTTCAAGGCATACTCCTTCACTGTCATGTCATTTTGTTTAAAATTCACAATCTCAATGGCCTTAGCTTCCCTCAGTTCTCGGGAAAGAATCATTTCAAGAACACAGTCAAAAACTCGTCCCACTCCACTAGACCTGCATCATTCTGCGCTCCCTCTTTCCACTGCTTATACCATATCCGAGACACCTCTTTCACTTGAAAAACAACCAAATCTGCACTTTCGATAGAAGTAACACCCATGATTTGGGTGATCTTCTGAACCTCATCAATGAACTCCTGCATATCCTCATCTACCTTATAGCCATGAAATGTAAGGCATTCATCCAAGTAAAATCCTAGATTCTGGAAGAAATTTAGGACCCATTGGTATTGGCAAGTACGACGACCTACTGGTTGACCTGGTTGGTCATCACCTGAGCCATAATTTGCATAGCAGCCTGAAACTCCACAGTGACACCTGATCTTAAGGGGCTGCTGGAGCTGGTGGGGCTAGTTTGTTAGCATTTCGTTTCTCCTTCCATTTCCCCCTTTAGGAGGCATTGTTAACTGAAAAGGGTAGAACACGAATTAGAAGGACATTATAGAGACAAACTCTACACACAATAAGATTTTTGAAGAAAGGGAATTTTTCCTAAAATTCCTTGTAGCCTCCCCCTCATAAGTGTGGTATGCTTGACACCTATAAAAAGGACTCTACATGAAGCAGTTTTAAGACCTCCTAGGACACTCTAAACTTAAGAGTCTAATACAAAGTATTTCACGACCCGAGTCTACACCCTGGACGTTATACGGTACCTAGGATCACAAGTGTTCCCAAGCAAACCCATGGCATAGCCTAATTCTATAATGACTTAACTACTAAAAAGAAGATATTATTAATCAAATACCAAATACTTTTATAAATAGAGAACATATGATAAGATACTGGAATTTCATTAAAACACTAAACTCAATCTGAAACTAACATACTCTGTCTGAAAGCCTTCTAAAAGAAATTAATGAGTTGCTGGAACAAACCCCCAGCTAACTCTAATGTCAAAAAAACTAAAAATGACAAATACTGGAAATGGAGACAGTCCTCGAAAGATGAGGATTCACAAATGCAACTCTGCTGCAATAAGTCCAAAGGAGATGCTAACACCATTACTGAGCCTGAGAGCATGGGCCTATATCATTAAATGATATAGCACATAGAGAGTATGCGATTAGTGCCTGGAATATACTGAGTATGTGAGATGTTACATACACTAGTAACTCATAAAGTTAACTGAAATAACATGCTAGGACTCTATTAGAAATCATGAATATAACAAATAGTCTGGTATATATGAGAATACTGTAAAAACTGTTCAACTAATTTAGAATCCTAGACATATCCTAAAAAGACAGATAGACTGTACTGGACTGAGAACTCTTAACTGTGGGAGTGACTGTTAACCAACATATAACCATATGAGCTAGATGTGGAGTTCAATGTTTACTCCCTATCGATACGGCCCATAGTACCTTTCCAAGGTAATGTGACTGGTTGTGTGATCACAGACTGCAAAACCTATTCGGGTTAAATCCTATGGTGGCAGGTAGTTTTGGAAATCTTAGTGCATTGAACCTCAATCCACTCGGTGAAAGTATTACTTCCAACTGAAAACACATAAATAATTATAAGTATCTATAAAACACTGATAGCTAGAAACTAATGTCCTATGACTTATTCAGGACTACATATCTGAAAGTGTTGTGAGAGTATAAAGGACCTGGATTTACTTATAATACTGATGATTTTGAGTATGTTGAGCCTATTGTTAATTCTGTAGAGCATAACTACATAAATCGGAGAAATCATGTGTACTTTGAAAGATCATACTATTTTCAAAATTATGGTAGTTCACAAATAAGATTTCTCTTAAAATCATGCTGACTTCATAATAATGGAAAGACACCATACAAGTTGAAATTAACACCCTAAATATGGTATAATACTGGTAATAGGAACCTTAAATCACAAACGAAAAATGAGGAAATTCAACATGGAATGAAAACCCTAAATCATCAATTCTATAGAAAATTATAGGGCTAATATTTTAGAAAATAAGTAGGACACAAGGGTGGAACGTAACCCTTGTTGAAGTACCACATACGTGGAGAAGAAAAACCCTGAGAAGAAGTTTGAATTTCAAAGGTTGATGGAAGAACCCTAGTTCTTGCTGGGGAGAATTCCTAAGCTTTTACGTACTGGTCTTGAGAGCTAAGTGAGAAATGACGGAGAAAAAGCAACTAACTTCACATAATTCCCTGATAAAATACCCCAATACAATTTTGGGAAGTTATAAAAATGCTCCTAGAGAAAAGTCTGAAAAATTGTCTGATCGAATCCAATGGGTCACACAACGAGTCGTTAGTTGTGACCACGATTAGTGTGGACTAGTCGTTGGTCCTCGGTCTGAAAACTCTATCTCTAGACTTCAAACAATGGACAGAAAGGACAACTTGTTAGATGAAACAACGGGTCGTTGAAACCAGTCATGGTCACTAGAAGGGTTTTAAACAAATTCTTAATATCCCCCAGCGGACGAACATAAACACCCATTATCTACAATAATGGGTCATTGTTTCCAGTCGTTGTCACTAGGGCGACTTTAAATATTTCTGGATTTGATTCAATGGCTACATAGAATGAGTCATTACATCAAACTATGACTCATCAACTGGCTCGTTGTTCGAGAGAAGGATTTTGACAAGTTTCTAGATTAGGTTACAATGAGTGATAGGACGAATCGTTACTTCGCCCAACCAGTAATTCTATGTTTCGTTGGTACCTTAGATAAAATTTTCAGAACTAATAATGAATATCCTAATGAGGCATTGGTCCTGACAATGACTCATTGGTTGAGTCATTCTAAGTCAAAAATTTTCTGGTTTGTCTCGGTTTTTTAATTTCAAGTTTGGAGTTTGGTCTAAGAAACTTTTAGGGTGATAGAATTTATGTTGTTGTACTATGAAGCCTTCCGCTTATGTCATGTCCATGCTTTATATTCTCTTAGTAATTCTCTTATTCATTCTATATATGTGTTATGGGTTAATATGGAGTCATTCATGTTTCTAGGTCCCGTGTCTTAGTTCGGGGTCCCAGCTCAGGTCGTGACAATGCACCAATCTCACGACCCTCTTTCCACTGTCGGAACCATATATGAGCAACCCCGTATAACAGATAGGAGGCCAAGTCCGCAATTTCCTCTTTTGAATGACCTATAACATACGTTATCTTCTAGACCTCCTCAATAAACTCCTTTGGGTCCTCGTTACCCTTTGATCCATGAAACTTAGGTGGGTTCATCTTGATGAAGTCTCACACTCTAGCCGTCGCCGCATTCCCATGTTGGTTCATATGAGCCACAACTTGCTGGTTGACCTGGTCTATCATGGCCTGCGCTAACATCTGCAATACAGCCCTAAACTTGTCATGACCCGAGCTAAGACCCTAGACAGAGACACGGGACCTAGAACCATGAGTCGACCCATGGAATGAACATAGCAACTAAAGACCATATATTAAAGAAGAAACTGATAACTTAAACATGAATAAACGAAAGCCTAAATAAAATAATGTATATCGAACGATAACATCACAATGCTAAAGCTCAAGCTAAACATACTAGTCTATATTTGAAAAGCCTCTACTAACTGATGAGATGCTAGAACAAGCACCCAGCTATCTCCAAGTCTGAAACGAAACGACAACACCAAAATGTAATTATAGACGCCCTCGAACAATGAGGACTCACAAAGGCAGGGCTAATCTGAGCTGATAGGGGAAACGAGCTATCAGCCAGGCTGAACTGGATTACCTGAACCTATATCATTAAATGATATAATACTTTGAATATACTATGTACGTAAGGTAAGTAAAACATTCTTTGTAAATGTTAACTAAAATCATGCATATAAATATTAATTATTAAATAATAAGAGTAAGGACTGCATGCTTTAAATTATATCTGAGACACACATAGTGATAAGCTGATTATCATAATTGAACAGTGTTACCCAAGATTTAGAAATAGTAATCATATGATTTGACATAATTGAAATTGTAAGTAAAAGCTCATAAACTGATCATTGGGTCAAATCTGCAGTAAAACTGTCACGCCCCAAAACTAGGGTAGGGTGCAACTGGCACTCGATTAATGGTCGATCTAGAAGCCAGCCATATAGCGTCTATAAATGTAACACTAAGACTGATCAAGCCACTTGTCACAACAAACCAAGATAAATACTGGGCCAATAATGCCTTGACAATTATAAATATGCAACCTAGAAAACCGACAAGGCTACAATAAAGCTAAGCAAGGCAATGAAAAACCGATATGACTACACAAGCCACACTACTATACAAACTAGTCCACATCAACCTCTATAGAGTAAACAAACTGAAATGCACAGGAAAGGGCCCCAGCCTACCCATGTTGTACACAAAACTGAAAATAGTCCAAACTAGGACATGGCTTCTGGAAGAGAGGAGCATACCACTATTCTGCTAAAGTCTAGCTCATACTACGTCCGATGAACTGAGCCTCGGCCGGTACCTGCAGCACGATTGCAGGAAGGGTCCCAAGATGAAGTGACGTCAGTACAAATAAAATGTACTGGTTTCTAAGGCTGAAAACTGTAAACGTGTAATATAAAAATGATAACTAGGCCAGAAATAAGGAGTAGTATCAACCCGAAATTCTAAAAACAGAAACTTGACAATAACTCATTATTGAAGTGTAAATGCAACAATCTAATGCAAAACAAAGACTATAACTGACATGCCAGCAAACAGCCGACCATAAAATCTATATACAATCCGTCCAGCCAGTGTACCACTCCAGGGTAAAAATAAAAAATTCCTCCAACCGGTGTACCATACCGGGGAAAAAATAAAAATGCCTCCAGCCGGTGTACCATATCGAGGTAAACTTCGTCCAGCCGGTGTACCACACCGGGGTAAAATAACAAGACCTCCAGCCGGTGTACCACACCGGGTAAAATAACAAGACCTCCAGCCGGTGTACCAGACCGAGGTAAAATCAATAAAACTTAGACACAACCATAAATGGAGCCGATATGGCTTATACTGGACCAGCTCAATACATACAACATAGAAATGACGAAGCTAAACATGTGGCCTGCATAAGCCTCCTTCATAATGCATAACTGGAACTGAGTACATATAACATGAAATGATAGAAATTAGAACTTAAATGCATGTATTAAAAACTTGTATAAATCATAAGGATCTACAGATAACCTAAGAGCTTCAACAAAATTTATAGATCGTCTCCAAGGGACATTAGAGCTCAAAAACTCGCTAGCTTGTCGTTCAGCTTAAGGGAAAGGGATTATAAAATCTCCCCTTTGCCTGAAATATTTCGTAACATACACATAACATAAAGGAAAACCATAACCAGGTAATCCTAATTCGGTAAGCTAGTTTACCCTCAATAGCTTGCGACGTCTTTACGTGGCTTAAAATCGTTTACACGTCCTCATGTCGGCTCTTTAACCAATTTCAGTTAGCAACCAGACCTTTAAACACATTTAACATCACATATATATACACATAACATACAGTAAGGACCAGCTAACAATGCCCACGCTGAGGGGTCTCCAACTCCATGTACAACTACGCCAACAATCAACACAATATCACACTTTAGGTGTCTCACTTCAGCTAGGCATAATCTTAACATTTATCCTCAATAAAACATGGGACTCTAAAGCTTAAATGAATCTTAACATACTTCCTCAGGACTTTTAAATAGGTTTCTATCTCATTCGACTCACAACACATGAAACGTGCTTAAAAGAATGATAGACGGGGCGCCTTACATACCTTTCTCCGATGAACTTTTCTCTAGCCGATTTCCTATCTCAATGATCAGCCTTCAACCTCCTTAATCCATTGGCTTTATAGGACAACAAAAATATTAATATATATCAAAAAATTGCAGCCAACATAACTAATCAGAGGCATCCTAAATAGAAACAACAACACACAGCAACAACAACAAAATTTAGCCATTTTCTCAACTAATTTTCACTAACTTTTGAGGGAGAAAACGGAGGAAATTTTACCTTAGTTTTTCTGTGATTCTAACCCTCAATATGAAATATCATTCCAGCAAAAGAAAGAGCCAAAAATCATAAGGAAAATGAGCAAAAACCAGCTAACAAACAGTCCATCGGCAGCTCACTTAGCTGCCAATTTCCAGATTTTCGCTTCGCAATTTGATAGGTTTAAAAGGGGAGAAATCCTTACCTTTTCTCCTGATTTCAACACCTACTCAAAGATGGATATATAGGCAGTCCAAATTGATTTTTAAACACAGAAAAACTTCTTTAAAACCTTGCCAAAACGAGCTCCAAAACAGCCCCTAACATACTTGGCAAGGTAATCTCAACTTATCTTGTGATTTTCTTGAACTTGCTTGATGTTCCTCCTTGATTTTATTTGTCCTAGCTGCTCGAATTGAGAGAGAAATGGAATTCTTAGCAAGCTGTTCGATTTAGATTTAGCTGAAAATGTCTTCTACAAGTGAAAAATCAGATTTTAAGTAAATAGGGTGGTGGAGGCGCTAGGGCGTCATGCCCGCGTCACCGCTCGCGATGGTTCGGTAAAATTACCATAACATCTTACTCCAAACTCTGATTGACAATAGGTTTGATGTTCTGAAAACAAGACTCAAAGAACTTTAATTTTATAGGTCATTGGGCTTCTAATTCATTATATATTTGAAGATATGGTCATTTAAAGTTGACCCTTACTTATGAACTTCACATACTCTTTGGTTTTTTGGTCGTACACATTTCCCTTGTCTCCTACGACCAATAGACAACCCGTACTTTCCCTAACCTAGCATAAAACATGAAAAAATCACCAAATATTTTTTGGGGTGTTATATTCTCCCCCCCTTAGGAACATTCGTCCCCGATTGGAAATTAATTTCACTTAATATGCATCAAAATAGATACTCAGTAACTTAAGTATAAAACACATACCTTAACATCACGTCGACATCGTAAATAGGTTAGGATATTTATTCTTCATTTCCTCCTCACCCTCCCAAGTCACTTCCTCAATGTTATTACTTTGCCAGAATAGTTTAACTGATGCGACTTCTTTGGTTCGAAGTTTCCTTACTTGCCGGTCAAGAATAGCAACTGGAACCTCGGTGTAGGCCATCTTCTCAGAAATTCAGACGTAATCGATAGGCATACCACGAGTTGGGTCTCCTATACACTTCCGCAACATCGATACATGAAATACTGGGTGGACTGCCGCTAACTCTGGTGGCAACTCCAACTCATAGGCCATGATCTTGGGCAAAATGGCATTGCCCAAGGGATACTTTACAACTTAGTTTTGTCTTGTTTAGCTACTTATTTATGTACATTCTCATGTAATTTTATGTAAATGTGAATATATATACTATCCAACATGATTAGTTCTTGTTTTTGTAGGTTTAACATGAATTTGAGGAACTAATCCATGAGTTGATGAAGTGGAGGCATGGAATCGGAAGTAAAAAGCGAACCTCGGCAAAGGGGACACGCGAAACAGCCCACCTGCGCGTTGGCAACGTGCCACAGCAGGCAGGCTGCGCGACCAGTGGCGTGCCATGGCCCCTAGCGCGCTGCACAAGCAGCTTGACACGCTGCCAATGCGGTAGGAGGCTGCTTGCGGACTGTTTTTGGATGTCCAGTGTGCCTACGCAATGCCTCCATGTCACGGAGGTAAATTGGCGCGTTCACCTCTGTGACACGGAGCTATTTCATGTCGAGAATAATTTTATACACCTCACATTTACTATAAATAGGTCCCTTAGCTCCTAAAAACATTTGTCACGTAATATTTCTTAAAAACTACCAAGGAGTGAAGGGAGAAGTGGGAGAACTCACCTAGGGTTCTTAAATTTCATCTTCTCTTCTACCAATTCTTGCAAGTATGTTACTTTAATTATGTTTTCTTGTAATTATACGAACATGAGTGGCTAGAACCCTTCATCTAGGGTTGAAGCCACAAGGTATGATTGCGATTATGCGAATTTGTTTTGGTTTTAAGTTATTGATTGTTGTTTTGTCTTACATTCTTAATTATAATTGTTTTTATGATCTATCACCATGAAAAACACACACGTTACGCCTAGGTAAAAGCTTGAGAAAGTAAACCTAGGTAAGAACAAAGAATGTAGGGAGCAAGTTTGTATCTTACGATATAATTCGTGGTTAGGATAAGAAATTATACCTAATTTACCTTGCTTGGTTACTAAAATGGGATGAGCTAGATATCAACTTAGAATTATCACATCACCACTCATAGAAGTAGTTGTGAAGCAAAGTTCGGTTAAATGATTAGAGGTACGAAAGTCCCTAATCGAGAGCATAAACCCCGTAAACCACATCCACGTAAATGAATTGCCCATGAACTAGAGTGTCACATCCCCGCTTAACGATGTAGTTGTGAGGCTAGTTTGTCGTGTTTAGAGGATTGAAAGACCATGAACATGCAATTGTAATTATGTAAGATGATAATTTATAATTCCATACCTAAACCATTACAAAGCGTAGTATCGCATGATTATCTGGCCTTAGCTCTAGTTACTCCTTGAGTTACTTTAGAGTATTTCTGTGACCACCCCTTGACTTAATTAAACTTTATCGAAAAATTCTATATCAACACTTGCGAAAGTAAATATCGCACTTGAACTTGATAATTAGCTAAACTGGTCCAGTCCATGTGGGTTCGACATCCGGCTCTTAAAAAGGGCCACTGTATTACTTGTAAGACCACGTACACTTGCGTGTGCACTCGGGGGAGTTGTCAACAAGTTTTTGGTGCCGCTGCTGTGCAGTCTTAACAAGTTTTTGGCGCCATTGCCGGGGACTCGGTGAAGTTTAGTAAATTTATTTGTTTTTTGTGTGATTTTCAATTTCCTTAAGTGTTGAGAAACTTGGTCTTAGTCTGACTTATTGCAGGTGACAGGTTGTCTTGCCGAGCTGCCTAGGAATAGAGAGCTTGTGGAACCGTTGCTTGAACCAGAACGTCAAATTCATTTGCGAAGGAGAGTAGCTCTTGAGCAAAAGCTGAAAATACTTCAAAGAAAAGGTACAACAACAACCACCCGCAGGACCAGCACAATTGTCACCGAAAGCAATGGTAGCCAGACCAGTTCGCGAAGTGGCAATCCCACAAGCGACGAATGTGAACTCTAGTATCCGTAAATCGGAACCTAGAGGGAACTTTGAATTAAAGCAGAACATGGTGCAACTGTTACATTCTAGTGGTCAATTCACTGGGTTGGCACATGAGGACACGCAGCAGCACTTACAAAACTTTTTAGAGATTAGTGACACTTTCGTCCCCACCGGAGTGTCCACAAACTATGTCCGACTTACCCTCTTCCCTTTTTCATTGTTGTGAGAGGAAAAAAGGTTGTTGAAAGTTGAGCCACCAAACTCCATAACTTCATGGGATGATTTGGCAAAGAAGTTCTTGATCAGATTCTTTCCTTCAGGCAAGACTGCAAAATTGAGAAGTGAAATACTAAGTTTCAAGCAGAGGCCTGATGAGAACTTTTATTTGGCTTGGGAGAGATTCAAGTCATTGTTGAGAGACTTCCCCCATCACCAGCAATCCAATGACGTGCTGGCCAGCGACAAGCTTAATCTATATCTTAACCTTTCTCCGATGAACTTTTCTCTAGCCGATTTCCAATCTCAATGATCAGCCTTCAAGCTCCTTAATCTAGTGGATTATACGCCAACAAAAAGCTTAATCTATATCAAAAAAATGCCGCCAACATAACTAATCAGAGGTAGTCAAATAGCAACAACAACACACGGCACCATCAACAACATTTAGCCATTTCCTCACCTAATTTTCACTAACTTTTGAGGGAGAAAACAAAGGAAATTTTACCTTACTTTTTCTGTGATTCTACCCCTTAATATGAAGTATAATTCCAGAAAAATAAACAGTGAAAAATCATAAGGAAAACGAGCAAAACTCAGCTAACAAACAGTCCATCGGCAGCTCACATAGCTGCCAATTTCCAGATTTTCACTTTGCAATTTGAGAGGTTTAAAAGGGGAGAAATCCTTACCTTTTCTCCTGATTTCAACACCTATTCGAAGATGGATATATAGGCAGTCCAAATAGATTTTGAAACACAGAAAAACTTCTTCAAAACCTTGCCAAAACGAGCTCCAAAACAGCCCCTAACATACTTGGCAAGGTAATCTCAACTTATCTTGTGATTTTCTTGAACTTGCTTGATGTTGCTCCTTGATTTTCGTTGTCCTAGCTGTTGGAATTGAGAGAGAAATGGAATCCTTAGCAATCTGGTCGATTAAGATTTATCTGGAAATGTTTTCTACAAGTGAAAAATCAGATTTTAAGTAAATAGGGTGGTGGAGGCGCTAGGGCATCATGCCCGCGTCACCGCTCGCGATTGTTCGGTAAAATGCTCATAACTTCTTACTCCGAACTCCGATTGACAAGAGGTTTGATGTTATGGAAACAAGACTCAAAGAACTTTAATTTGATAGATAGTGGGTCTTCTAATTCATTATATATTTTGAGATATGGTCATTTAAAGTTGACCCTTACTTATGAACTTCACATACTCTTTGGTTTTTTGATCGTACACATTTCCCTTGTCACCTACGACCAATATACAACCTGTACTTTCCCTAACATAGCATAAATCATCAAATAATCACAAAAAAAATTTTGGGGTGTTATAAAAACATAATATCATAAGTCATGAACATGAGTAACTAAAATCATGAGGAACAATGGAATACTCGTTATAACTGACACCGCCATGATAGAGCTTACGTGATCCCAACTATCACACTCAATTGGGCGGAGCCGTCCAAAACCTTGGGGCTAAGTACGGTACCGTGATATCAATATCAAGCTGAGGCCCTTGGGGGAAGGGGACAACTTTCTTGAGAGGTCCCAAATAAGTAACATGTACGTTAGCACGTTGTTCTGAGATTGGGGATATTGGAACCCCAAGCCTCCTCGATGCTAGATATTACTCCCAAAAAAACACATGTGCTTTCTTTTTTTTTAAAAGAAGATGAAATCATAATTACATGCATAGTCTGAAATATGAACATTGGGAGTCTTGACTCCAAAACATATCATAAGCTGCATTGGGAGTCTTTACTACAAAACATATGATAACCTGATCTTATTAGCCTTAGCTAAATCATAAAAATATACTTAACTTGTGTGGGCTTGCCCAAATAATAAAATTATGCATACTTGAAATAGACTTCATAAGTCAAAATCATGGATAAATACATGGGAAATTTATAAACATTCATTCATTCTTGATATCTCATCATACTTGAATTCATGAATCATAAGCTTGACCTTTCATAAAACTTTCAAAGCAGGGCATAATTTCTAAAAACTTGAAATCATGAATTTAATAACTTGTGATAAAATTTGCCTATTAGATTTTAAAATATACCTTAGAACATGAGCAAATTAGACCGATAAACATATCATAGAGAATATTATAAAATTGGGTTAAAACCCTAGAGATCAATACACTTGCTTAACCATCAATTCATGAACATAGAGAAGATGTTTGGGTATGAGAGTGAAAGGAACCTCTCGGTCACAGTGGTACAAACCTAGGTCAACTGATTCTCAAACTATCCTTGAAAGTCCAAGAGAATTGGGGAAGAAATTGAGAGAATTCTAGCTTGATCTTCAAAAGGAATCTAAAAACATTGGATGCATGTGATCCTAATGACTTGAGATAGGCTAAACCCTCTTAAAAACTCCTTTTAGGGCTCAAAATGATGTCATTAAAGAGTCAGGAGCTTCAAAATTATTAAATTTCCCTTAAAGATTTCAACAGAAAAATGCCCACTACCAGTCGTAACGACTCATTCCGTAAGTCGTACCTTGAAACACTTGTTGTTTCCTCTTGTTGTCACCATTGTTCTTATGCTTAACTCCTGGAATTTCCCAATGGACCCAAACAACAGGTCATACCTAGTGACGACATGTCGTTACACCCATCTGTTGCTACTGCCTTTAATTTCTCTCCTTCTTCCCATGATTATAAACCACGACTCATTGTTTCCTAGGGTATGACTCGTACTATTAATCCTAGACACCTGAGAAACAAATGATGACTACTGACCATGACCCGTTAAAGGAACCTATATGTTATACTGTGACTCGTCATCTCAAGCCTTTTTCTGCAGCTGCAGACCATGAGTCATACCTTCCTACCGCAACTCATTGTGTGGTCTCGTGATTTGGGAGAACAGATTCTAGAACTTAACCATGGCTCATCCCACAACCCATTACTTCAAACCACTACTCGTACAATGAGTTGTTTTGAGAAAATATTTCATACTTTCTTTAGAACATATTTCAAATATCAAATCTAGTCTAAGGAACTTTTGTGGTGTTACATAATTCAGCAAGAGTCACCTGCTCCGGCAAGGGATCAGTTGGACCTGGTGGGGCTGGCTAATGCCCGTCTCCATTGCTATTCTCATGGCCATTGTCGTTGCCATTTCTTATTCCATTGATCGGTAGGGAGGCATATTTCTGCAAACATGTGTAGCACAAGTTAAAGGCATAGGAGAGATGAACTTCATTGGATGAAATAGATCATGAAAGAAGGGAAATTTCCTAAAACGTCTCATAGCCTCTTCCCTATAAGTATGGCGTGCTTCACACCCATGTGAAAGACTCTGCTTAATTTGGCTTTCGGATATCCTAGGATGCCCTTAAACCTAATCCTATGATAACAAATTTGTCATGACCCGAGTGTGGATCCCAGATCTAGACATGGAACCTAGAATCACGAATGGCTCCAAGCTAACCCATGATACATACATAACATGAAAGAGAGCATATTTAAAACAGAAATAAACTTGAACAAAACATAATCTGAGGTCTGCAAACCATAAAACCATAAGCATAGACATGAGTAAACAACACTGAACCATCTATACATTGTTGTGCGAAAAGTCTCTAAACATACAAAGAGCTGATGGGACAACTAGCTCACTAAGTCTCAAACTAAAAGACATAAGAAAAAGAGATATGAACCAAAACTTCCTTTGTCATATCATGAGGATTCACCAAAACTGTGGTGGTATTGGACTTGTCACGACCCGAGCTGGGACCCTAGATCGAGACATGGAAGCTAGAACCACGAATGGCTCCAAGTCAACCCACAGCATGTGCATAGCAACTCAAGAGCATAAACTAAAGAAAAAACTGATAATATGAATAAGTGGAAGTCTGAATAACATAAACATATATCAAACGATAACATCACATCCCTAAATCTCAATACTAAACATACTAGTCTATGTTTCAAAAGCCTCTACTATCTGATGAGATGTTGGGACAACCCCCTTCCCCTCCGGCTATCTCCAAGACTGAATCAAACTTACCAAACAAAACGGATCTGATAAATGTCTTTGGATGATAAGGATTCACCCAAAGTAGGGCAGAACTAGGCTGAGATGGGAGTAAATTATCAGCGAGACTGAGCTGGATCACCTGAATCTATATCATGAAATGAAATAGCATAGATTATGCAGTCAGTACTTGGAATGTACTGAATATCTAAGGAAAGTAAAACATGCTTAATAAATCATTAGTTGAAATATTCTTGTATATTAAAAGATCATGAGAGTAAGGATAGCATGCTAATTGCAACTAAGATAAACATAATCATATGCTGATTAACATGACTGAAGGTAACGACCCTAAGATTTAGAAATAGAAATCATATTACTTCCCAAAGTTGAAATCGTAAGTAAAAGCCCATAAACTCATCATTGGGTCAAATGTGTTATAAAATATAATATCATAATTCATGTAATGAGTAACTGAAATCATGAGGAACAATAGGAGACTCATCATAACCAACAACTACTATGTATGAGCGCATGATGATCCGATGTCTTGCCCATATGGAGGAGAGCCATCCTAAGCCTTGCCTGGGTGAAGGAAAAATAATGTGTGATATCATGATATGCCCTCAATTTGGGGAAGCACTCCCTTGAGAGGTCCCAAATATGCCACGTTGGCATGTAGTTTATTAGACCGGGGAACCTTGGAACCCCTGGCTTACTCGGTTCTAGACACTACTCCCTAAATATGTCTATTGCTCGTATGGTGATATTCTTAAAACATAGCTTGTTATGTCATAAACTGCATTTGGAGTCTATACTCCAAATCATATTATAAACTGATCATGTTACCCATGGCTAAAATCATAATTAGCATAATTAACTTGCATGGGCTTGCCCAAATAGTAAAATCATGCATACTTGAAATAGACTTCATAAGTCAAAATCATGGAATCATAAGTTGAGAAGATATAAACATTCATGCATACTTTGATAATTCATCGGGGTTGAAATCATGGAATCAACTTGATCTTCATGAAACATGCATAATAGGGCATAGTTTCTAATAACTTTAAAACATGAATTTATAATCAAATTGTGTATAAAATATTCCCATAAAACTTAGTACATACTTTAGATCATGAGGGAATTAGACCAATAAACATATCATAGGTAATTTCATAAAATTGGGTTAAACCCCTAGAAAGCAATTCACTTGATTAAATACTTGAATTCATGAACTTGAGGAGAAATTTGGGCATGAGGGTGGAAGGAAACCCTCATTGATTTCCCTACATACCTGGTTAAATTGATTTCCAAACTAGCCTTGAAAGCCCAAGGGAATTGGGGGAAAATTTGGGGAGAATTCTAGCTTGATCTTGAAGGGAATCTCAATCTTGCATGCATAGGAGTCTAATGGCTTAGAATAGAGTAAACCCTCTTAAAACACTCCTTTTAGGGCTTAAACAATGTCATTAGAAAGTTTGGAGCTCAGGAATTACAAAAATTCCCTTAATGATTCACTTGGAAAAACCTCACTGCCAGTCACCACAACTCATACCATGAGTCATACCATCAACTTACGACTCCTGGTTTCCTTCAGTGGCTAGCCAGTCCTATTTCGCCAACTCTCTTATTATTTACATGGAAGCCTACCACGAGTTGTAGTTTCCTACTACGAATCACAAAATCACTCATATGACCAGCACTTGGTAACTCAGTAGCAGGCTTCAACTCCGTGACCATGAGTCATACCATTAAACTATGACTCATGATTTGGACTCGTGGTCTGGGGGATTAGCCTTTGAACTTTTCCACGAGTCTTCCTACGACCTGTACCAACATACTACGACTTGTACCATCAGTTGTGCAGAGAGAAAATAGCAGACTTTTCTACTAAACATATTCAACTTCCCGAATCTAGTCTTAGAAAACTTTGGGGTGTTACAATACTGGAGTGGGAGTGACCTAATATCAAACCTGAGACTGATCACCCGAACCTTTATCATGAGATGATGCAGCATAGAGTATGAAGTCAGTACTTTGAATGTACAGAGTATTTAGAGAAAATAAAACATGCTCATAAAATAGTAAATCAAGATCGAGAGTTAAGGAAAATATGATCATGAGAGTAAGGCATATGCTAAAATCATCATTGTATAATAGTCATAAACATAAGTTATTTGTCCTAAGTTGAAGTGTAATGACCCAAGTTTTAAAAATAGAATTCATATAATGTACTATACTTGAAATCATAAGTAAAAACTCATAAACTATACAATGGGTCAAATACACTATAAAACATAGTATTATAAGTCATGAACATGATTAGCTTAAAAATGAGGAACAATGGGCGATTTTGTCATAACTGACACCATCATGATATGGCTTATATGATGGCTTAACTATCTTTCTCAAGTGGGAAGAGTTGTCCTAAGTCTTGCTGGCATAAAGAATGATAAGGCGTGATATCACTCCTGAGCCCTGTCGGGCTAGGGGAACACTCTCTAGTGAGGTCGTATACATGAATATATACCTATGGTGGCACATAGTTATGCGGCTTGGGGTTTTTTTGCACCCCTATCCTACTTAGTGCTAGAAACTACTCCTAAAAACATGCACATGTCTCATAATCTTCATCATGAGAACATAATTGATCTTGCATGGGCTATTTTAAAATCATGAAATCATAATCGTACTTGACATATGTTAACTAGCTGTGAAAATAATGATACAATTGACCATGATACATAAACTTGATTTTCATAAAACCCATACATACTTGAATAAGACTTCATAACTTGAAATTATAAAACCATAAGTTTGAGAATTCATATACATTCATGCATACTTTGATAATTCATCATAACTTGAAATCATAGGTTCATAAGCTTGAAATTCATAAATCATGCATAATTGTGCAAAATCACCATAAGCTTAAAAGTATAGATCACTAAGAGATTCTAGTAGAAAATAGATAACCATAATCATAAATCATAAATTTAATCATAAGAGACTTGAATTGATAAGAGATCATAAGAGATTTCATGAGAATAGGGTCTAACCATACAATTTCACAATTCAAAACATGAGAAGTACAGATCATGGAATTGAACCTAAAAAGGGCATGAGGGTGGAAGGAATCCCCCATTCAACAACCCTATATACCTGGGCTTGGAGAATCATTAACTTGATTGAGGACCCAAAGGAAATTGAGGGGAAGATTGATGAAGAACCCTAGCTTCTCTTGAGGGGATTTTTTTTGGTAAACAGACCTAAACCAAGGCTTTCACCCCTCTTGTCGGTCAAGGGCTCAGAAATAGCCTCAAGACTTAACATAAATAAATAACAAAAAATATGTACAAGGAGGGGGACATCAACCTTACCTCTGATCCTATAATGGTTCATAAGTCAGCCATCCTACTAAGAATAGTCAACTCATCCCCAATACTAGAGAGAAAACCTAGAAATTAATCACCTAAGAAGAGAGGACTCCTCTAAAATACATAGAAACTAGGAAAGCATAAATAAGGGAGACTCTCCCTTACATAGTAAGAAAGGAAAATCACAAAAGAGTTAAGACCAATTCAAAACAGAGATAACTTAGATTAAAAGAATGGAGCAAACAAAAGGTGCTATAGAGGGATCTATACCAAGACTTGGTAAAGCACCAAGAGAACAATATAAGCTCAAGGGGTTTCTTTATTCTATTTCATTTTCTCCTTCTAAAGTTTGCCACACCCATTTTATCGAGCTTATAATAACCTGTTGCTTCTTCTAGTAGCTGCTGCAGATCATAGAAATATTGTGGTGTGTCCAGCTCATGACTATATTTGGAAAGGGAGTCTCCCATAAAGTTAGCTTCTCTATACGTATGTTTTCCTTGAAATAATCCGTCATGTTGATGAGGTCTTGAAGTTATATGATGTATCTCTGGATATTTCATGGAGGTTTGGTGTTATTATTGAGCCACTTCATGAGTTTGTTAGAATAAACCTCTAAAATGACCCTACTATAGCCATTTTCAATGCACCATTGAAGCCCATAAACAACTGCTTGAATCTTTGCCTGGTTGTTAGTACCAATACCTATGGGTTAGAAAAAGAAAAAATTAAATTCCCTTTGCAATCTCGAAGAATGCAACCAGCCCCTATGTTTCCCGAATTTTCAAAGTGCACTCTCATCTGTGTTGAGTTTGACTATAGGGTGAGTAGATTAGTTCTAACGGACCTTAATCACCTTGGTTTCATGTTGACACTTCTCCACCGATGTACTCAATTCTTTCCAATTAGAAGGCCATGAGATATAAGGAAAAGTGGAAGCAAGTAAGTCGGACATGTCTTTGAAGATAGAGTGCTTGACTCTTGAAGAGTTAGACTTCTTGCACCCATATTTTCTAGCACATATGTTTTTCCAAAGGTTCCAACACATAATAATAGGAGTCGCATGTACAATGAGTTTATGAACCTCATTGTTGTGCTTAGAAGTCTACCAAGACATAAGAAGGCTCCTTAAAGAACTAGCTCTCTGCTGATTGACCAAAGGATCTGTAATAAACTTCCAAATGTATACAACAAAGTGACCAGAATAGAAGATGTGCTCAATAGTGTCCAAGCCAGATCTGTTGCAATAAGAACATTCAGCAGGTTCATTTCTAAAGGTGATAATCTTCTCATTAGTAGGAAATTTGGCTATCAAAGCTCTCCGATGAAGAAACGACACTTTAAAAGGGATATTCTTGTGCCAAGTAAAAGTATTAGTCATAGTCTTGATATTCTTTTTATTGAAAGGATTCCAAGCTGAAGCACTAGTAAATTTCCACGAGTATTGAGCTTCCAAACTAGCTGATCAGGAACACCTTCCAAAAACTGAAATTGAATGTTAAGAATAAGTTGAACAAACTGTGGAGGGCCATTTTGTACCACCATTTCCTCATTACAATGTCCATTAATTAGAAATTGAGATACAACCATATTGTTGAGCGTTGCAAAGATAGCTCTATGATAAGCAAGAGGCCCAATACCTAACCAATCATCCCACTAGAAGTAACATGTGCCCGAATGGAAGGTCCACTGAATATGGTTCTCTGCCACCGACTTATTCCTCTTCATGTGCTTCCAAATCAAGGAATGGCCAGTTTCCCATTTCTTTCTTATGGGATTAACCATTTGACAATATTTAGCTTTGAGAACTAGGCCCCAAAGACAATTCTTGGTTCTAAAATTCCACCACTTTTTATACTGAAGAGCAAGACAAACATCTGAAAGTTGCTTGACACCAACACAACCTTCTTCATATGGATAACAGAGAGTTTCCCAAGAGGCCCAATGGTATTTCTTCTAATGTATTTCCCATGCCCAAAAGAAATTAGTTGTGAGCGACTTGAATTGCTTGAGATTAGTCTTTGGGGGTGATATAGCTGAGAGTATGTGAATGGGTAAAGCTTGTAGCACAAACTTCACAAAAATAGCTCTTCCTCCAAAACTAAGTATCCTGGACTATCACCCTCTAATCTTAGCTACCACTTTGGCCACCATGCCAGAGAAATAGATGATTCAACCATGGTAAGTCATAGGACAATCCTTTTGAGTGAAACCGGTGATATCCTTAATTATGCACTTAATATTCTGAGGAGTATGTGTAGGGATCATGAAGTGACTCTTCTCCTTGTTGATGAGTTGGCCAGACACACCCTCATAAGTAGATACAACTTTCATAATCAGTTGCAATGAAGAACTAGTCACTGATGAGAATATGATAACGTCATAAGTGAAACTTTGGTGGTTTATCTGAGGCCCATTTCTCTCTATGTGAAACCCTTGGTGCAAATGATGTTGATGAAGGCGGTTCATCATTATAGATAAAACTTCAGCCCTGATGATGAAAACTATTGGAGACAATGGATCTCCTTACTTGAAACATCTAGTAGAGTAAAAAAATCCATGTCTTGCACCGTTGACTATGACAAAATACCAATCGTTAGCCATAATTTTCCAAATCAAATCAGTGATAGTCTCACCAAATCCTATCCTTCTCATCACTAGGCAGACATAGGACCAAGAAACCCATTCATATGCCTTGTCCATGTCCAATTTGATGGCTACATTATCTCCCTCCTTAGGCTTCTTGATACTGCGAATGATCTCCTGGGCAAGCATGATGTTTTTCAGAGATCACTTTTAACAAACCCAGACTAGTTATCAGAAATGAGATGAGGTAGAATAGGGGCTAGTCTGAGGCAAATGAGCTTTGAAATAATTTTGTTGGTGAAATTGCTAAGGCCTATAGGTATGTACACAGAAAGCATATTAGGATGATTAACTTTTGGGAGTAGAACCAAAAGGCATGACATAGTGTGACCACAGAAAAAAGTATTGGAAAACAGCAAGAAGGTCAACTCTTATGATATCCCAACAGGCTTGGAAAAATCTTCCGTTCATAGCGTATATGGCCTGCAGCAGAATGGGCACTCATGGAAAAAACCATTTGCTTTAACTCCTCCATAGTAGGCATGGCTTGAAGAATGTGATTCTGCTCATCTCTTCTCAACCTAGGAATGCAAGTCAAAACTCTTTCATTAATGAGCTTCTCTTCCCAGTAAAGATGTCATGAAAATGATCACAAGCTGCTTTTACAATAGCTTCATCACCTTGAAATTCAACCCTATTTTCATCAAAAATCTTGTGAATGAACAGTCTTTTTGTCACGCCCTGAGTCTACACTCTGGACGAAACACGGTACTTGGAGTCACAAGTAACCCCAAGTCAACCCCTTGTCTATCATATACTAGTATTCTGAGTAAAACATGTATATAGGAAGCTTTGAAATAATAATACAAAACATTTATGAATGCTAAAACTGAAACATAAAGTTTAAAACATCTAAACAATTTGAAAGTCTGAAATCAAGTATGTATCTAAAAGCCATCTAGAGGATGAGTTGTTGGGACAAGCCCCCAGCTAACTCTAAGTCTAACTTAAAGTAATGAAATGACTGAAATAAATGAAATAACGCCCTCAAAAGATTTGGACTCACACTTCTGCTACTGAGGAGGATCTGAACTAAGGCGAGTAACGACACTTAGTCTGAGAACCTGCGGCTGTATCACAAAATGATAAAGAATAAAAGTATGCATCAGTACTTTGAATGTACTAAGTAAGTGAGAGAAAACATGATGTTGGATATAAATGATTGAATTGAAATGACATGCAATGACCAACTAATATACTGAACTGAAACAACTGAAGTAAATTGAGATGGTCAAGATGACCCAGTCTGGTGGTTAAAGACATGCCCTAAGTCAGAAGTACTAAGTCTGAGATACTACACTCAACTAATCTGACTGAACTGAGCTGACTAGTGGGAGAGTCTGTAACCAACATATAACCACGTGAGCTAGACGTGGAGTTCGATGTATACACCGCACCAGTAGGACCCAATATACCTTGCCAAGGTATAGAGGCATGAACTGGGTGATCACAATGGTCTAGGGACAATCAGGCCAACAAATATTGTGACCTACGCTGGCAACATTGTTTTGAGAAGCTAGGTGCACTAAACCCCGGTCCGCTCGGTGCTAAGTCCTGCTCCCACAGGAATCCCTAAACTGAATACTAAGCTGATAGCTCGAAACTGAGGTCCAAGAATAGTTAGGGATGTATAGCTGAAGGTACCCTGAGAGTCTTATCGGACCAGATTTTGAAATTGGGTTCTAGACTGGTCAGATATGCTTATCTAGAAGTGTCGTAACTGTCTAAGAACAAATTGTAATTTGACTGGGGTCCTAGGGCTATTTAGAGTTATCTGTCTAAAGTGTCATGACAGCTTAGTGGATCAATGAAACTGAGTTCTGAGTCTGATTCTGATAACTAGGAGGTATCACAGACACCTCAAGGATTTCTGTAGTCAAACTGATCAGCTAACATTATTCTGGTCAACCCGGAGTTTTCTAAATTCTAACTGAGACTAGGCTGACATTCTCAGTAATAAAGAGTATATAAAATTTCTAACTGAAACTGAATAACATACATGCGATTGAGTTTGTAACACATAACAATATTATATAAATCCCTAACTCTAAAATATTTAAGCAATTTTCGAGAATTTAATTACTTAATAAAGATTCTACTTTTTTATTTTCTAGAGCTAGGGCTAAAATTTCTACTTCAATGGGACAGGAATCATTTTAGTCACAAATTGGTGGAAGACATCTAAAATTAGCATTGAATGATGTTCTACATGAATTAAACTAGACATGATAACAATATCTTCACAATCAAAAACTCAGGGCTAGAACTGATAGTGAACTGAGGAAGAGTTCTTTTTTTAGGGGGGGGTACACAAGGGGAGAACAATCCCCTTGTTGATTTCGCACATACTTGAGTTGAATTTCCTTAGAGAAGGAAGCTTGAATCTATTGCAATGGGTGAGAAACCCTAGTCTTTCCTGAAGGTTCTTGAGAGGAAATACGATCAGTTTCTAAAAGTTTACGTGGAGAATGAGGGGAAAACCGTTAAATCCCTCTAATATCTCTCAAAGTTTACCTAAAACGATGTAGTTTAGGAATTAAATAGGTTGAAGATTACGAAAATATCCCTAGGATAAAATTCTTAAATCTAGTCGACGGGGTCACCACGAGGGACCTAACGACTCGTTATCACCACCCATGAGTCGTTAGGTCAATCATAAATTACACTTACAAAGTTTCACATGGACTCCTAACGGGACACCCCACTAGTCGTTACTGGTGACCACGACTTGTGGTCACCATCCGTTAACCTCACTTCCTCGACCTTGAACAATTTTCTACTAACTGACCACGACTCACCTAACGAGTCATGGTTTCCAACCATGAATTGTTAGGTCCTTCCGTCAAGTACACTGCCTCCTCCGCTCATCTCTTCACTACCACTCCCCACAACTGACCCAACGAGTCGTGGGGACTGACCACGACTCGTGGTCTCATCCATGGGGTAGCCTACTCCCAACCTTACACCCTCATTTCCTAGACTCCCCACAAGTAACATCACAACTTGTGGGCACCTCAAATGGGTCACTTAACGACCCGTTCTCTGACTGGTGCCAGATTTTCCAATTTTTCTGAAATTTTCCCTTTTTAAGTCCCGGGTCTAATCTCTAAGTTTTTGGGGTATTACAATATCTCCCCCTTGGGAAAATTCATCCTCCAATGTTAGAAAACACACAGGAAAGCAGAGAATAACAATTAATTTTCAAATACTGCTCATTTAACTCCAAAACTAACAGAATGACTACCTCTGTTTCGAAATACATAATTGAACTGAATTCACTTTTCATACATACATCCAAAATCATAAAGGAAACTCAAACACATGAATTGAACCCAACAACTAAATTGGTTTTTAAGTCAAAACTAATATTTTAAGCTGTAACAGTGTCGGTAGAGAACAAGTGTGGGCATTTGGCCATCATATCTGCTTCAGTCTCCCACGTAGCTCCCTCAACCTGCTTATATCTCCATAAGACCTTGACTAAAGATATTTCCTTGTTTCTTAGCTTACGAACTTGACGGTCAAGGATCTGGACTGGGACCTCCTCATATGGGAGACTATCCTTTATTGCTACACTATCCTATGGCACAACTGAAGTTGGATCTTCGATGCACTTCTTCAAAAGTGACACATGGAATACAGGGTGTACGGATGCCAATTCTGAAGGTAACTCCATCTCATAAGCTACCTTGCTAATTCACCTCAGAATTCTGTAGGGTCCCATATATCTCGAGCTAAGCTTTCCCTTCTTCCAAAAACTCATCACCCCTTTCATGGGTTAGATTTTTAGATAGACCCAGTCATCCACAGCAAACTCCAATTCTCTTCTCCTCACATCAGCATAAGATTTCTGATGGCTCTAAGTTGTTTTTGTACTTTCTCTGATGAGCTATACCTTCTACATACCTTTGTGAATCGAGTCTAGCCCTCTTATAGCAGCTTCACCCTCTTTAAACCACCCAATAGGAGATCTGCATCTCCTACCATACAATGCCTTAAGCGGGGCCATCTGGATACTAGAGCGGTAGTTGTTGTTGTACGCAAACACAATAAGAGGCAAATGGTCATCCCAATTTCCCTTAAATTCAATTGCGCATGCTCTCAACATATCTTCTACGGTCTGAATGGTCCGCAACTTTCCCATCTGTCTGCTGGTGAAAAATTATGCTGAGCTTGACTTGGGTGCCCAGTCCCTTTTGAAAAGACTTCTAGAAATGCGAGGTGAACTGAGTACCTCTGTCTTAAATGATGGATAATGGTACCCCATGAAGCCTGACCAACTCTCAGATATAAAGTCTAGGATAGTCCTCAGTTGAATATGTTGTTTTAACTAGGAGGAAATGTGCTGACTTAGTCATCCGATCTACTACTACCCACATGGAGTCATGTTCCTGACGAGTTTGAGTAGACCCGTAATGAAGTCCATGTTTACTTCTTCCCACTTCCATGCGAGTATGCTGATATCCTGAGTCATGCCTCCTAATCTCTAGTGTTCTATTTTAAGTTGCTGATAGTTCGGGCACTTGGCTACAAATTCACCAATATATCTTTTCATGTCATTCCACCAGTAAATATCCCATAAATCATCATATATTTTGGTAGCACCAGGGTGGATGGAATATCTAGAACTGTGCGCTTCAGCCAATAACTATTGTCTCAACTCATCAACATCAGGTACACATAACATACCCTAGCAACGGAGCACACCATCTCCCCTTTTGGAGAAAGCTTCTATTTCTTTTATGAGAACTGCTTCCTTAAGCTTTAGTAAGCTGGGATCTTTGTCCTGTCTGGACTTAACTTCAACTACCAAGGAAGAATCTGACCCACTTTCCATTACGACTCCACCCTTGGCTGAATCCACCAACTATACTCTTAATCGAGCTAGGCTGTGAATATCCTTTCCCATTTGCTTCTTGCCCTCTTCAATATGAGCTATGCTCCCCATAGACAACCTTCTTAGTGCATCAGCCACCACATTGGCTTTGCCCGGGTGATACAACAAACTCATGTCGTAGTCTTTTAGTAGCTCCAACCACCTTATCTAATGAAGATTTAGGTCCTTATAACTGAACACATACTAAAGGCTCTTAGGATCTGTGAACACATCCACATGTTCTCCTATATAGGTAATGTCTCCATATTTTCAGCACAAACACCACCACTTCAAACTCCAAGTTATGAGTTAGATAGTCCTTTTCATGAACTTTGAGCTGTCTGGAGGTGTAGGATATCACCTGCTCCGCCGCATCAGAATGCAACCAAGTCCAATTTTAGAAGCGTCACAATAGATGACCAACCCATCTATTCCTTCTGGCAAGGTCAATACTGCAGCAGTAGCGAGTCGAGTCTTCAACTCCTGGAAACTCTTCTAACACACATCTGACCACTGGAATTTCACTTTCTTCTGAGTTAATTTAGTCAGAGGAGATGCTATAGAGGAGAAGCCTTACACAAACCGTCGGTAATAACTAGCTAGCCCCAGGAAACTCCTAATTTCAGTAGGGGAGGTAGGTCTGGGCCAATCTTTTAATGCTACTATCTTGTGAGGATCTACATGTATTCCCTAACTCGATACCATATGACTCAAGAGAGTCACGAACTTTAACCAAAATTCGCCCTTGCTGAACATGGCGAACAACTGCCAGTCTCTGAGTGTCTATAACACTAATCTCAGGTGGTTAGCATGCTCTTCCTCATTTTTGGAGTATAACAGAATGTCATCGATAAATACAATGACGAACATATCCAGATACTACTTGAAGACTCTATTCTTCAAGTCCATGAAGGCTGCTAGGGCGTTTGTTATCCCAAAGGACATCACCACAAACTCGTAGTGACCATACCGAGTTCTGAATGTTGTTTTTGGTATGTCACATTCTCTGACCCTTAGCTGATGGTACCCTGACCAGAGATCTATCTTCAAGAAACAACTGGCTCCCTAAAATTGGTCAAATAGGTCATCAATTCTGGGTAAGGGATACCTGTTCTTGACTATGACTTTGTTTAGTTGATGGTAATCTATGGACATTCTAAGGGTACCGTCTTTCTTATGCACGAATAGTACTGGAGCACCCCAGGGAGAGATGCTGGGTCTGATAAAATCCTTGTCAAGTAGATCTTTTAGCTGCTCCTTAAACTCCTTAAGCTCATGTAGAGCCATTCTGTAAGGAGGACGGGAGATGGATTGAGTATCTGGGAGAAGGTCTATTTTGAAGTTTATTTCTCATTCAGAGGGAACTCTGGGAAGATCCTCGAGAAATACATATGGGAACTTGCTGCCCACTGGAATTGACTAGATGGTTGTGGTCTCAGAGTTTGAATCTTTGACCCAAACCAGATGATAAATACATCCCTTGGAAATGAGCTTCTAGGACTTTAGGTAGGAAATAAACTGACCCTTAGGTGCTGAACTACTGACCATCCATTCTAACACTAGCTCATTAGAAAACTGAAACTTGACAACTCTAGTTTTGTAGTCGACTGAGGCTTAACCGTAGTGTAACCAATCCATACTAAGGATAAGGTCAAAATTGACCATGTCTAACTATACGAGATCAGCTGAAATGACTTTATTAAGGACTGAGACTGGGTAGTTTCTATACACCCAGCTGGCTCTAACTGACTCGCCAATAGGGGTGGAGACTGAGAATGGTTTTGAGAGAACCTCTGGACTAATATTGAACTGGAATGCTACATAGGGAGTCACGAACAAAAGGGTGACTCCTGGATCTAGGAGTGCATACACATATAGATGAAAGAGGCGTAACATACCCGTGACTACATCAAGTGAGCTCTCCTGATCCTGACTGGAAGACAATGTGTAAAAATGGTTTTGGCGCTGACCGCCATCCCTACCTAATGTGTTGGCCTGCTGAGCTGGTTGGCCTACTGTAGCTGATGATGTGCTTGATTGTCCTGTCCCCCGTCCTACTGATGGGAAATCTTTAAGTCGATGATCAAGCTGTCCACAACCAAAACAACCTCTCGACCCTAAAGACACTCTCCCTGATGGTTCTTGCCACACTTGGGGCAAGATGGATATCTGTTCACAGAACTGTAGCTCTGAGACTGAGAGCCTGATGCTCCACCCCTCTGATCTTGGTGGGACTGGAAGGTAGGGGCGCTGGCTAAGCTGGGTGTTGGGGCTCGCTGTTGCTCTTGCTGTTGCTACTGTGGGCGGCTACTACCGCTAGTCCTCTAATGGTCGTAATCTGACTGCCAGTCCTTGCCCCTTTATTCTTTCGCTCCATATCCTTCATTTTTTCAACCTCAATCTACTGGGCATAGACAATTAGGCTGGAGAGGTCCATATCCCTAGACAACATCGCTATCCTGCACTCTTTGAGGACCAAGTTCGACACTCTGTTCACAAACTTCAACATGTGAGCCCTTGGCTCGGCTACCATCTATGGAGTGTACTTAGACAACCTGGTAAACTCCAATGCGTATTCTTCTACGATTTTTTTGCCTTGTCTCAAGTTCATAAACTCAACCACTTTTGCCTCCCTCATCTCCCGAGGGAAAAATCTATCTAGGAAGTCTGTGTTGAACTCCTCCCACTCCGTCGGTCCTACTCCTACTAGTCGCCCCTCTTTCCACTGTTCATACGAGACTTGGGCTACCCTTTTTAGCTAGTAGGCAGCCAGATCAACACTCTCAGAGGAGCTGACATCCAAAATGCGGGTAATCTTTTGGATCTCGTCCACGAACTCTTAGGGGTCCTCCTTGATCATGGATCCCTGAAATGATGGAGGATTCATTTGGGTGAAATCCTACACCCTAGCAGCTGCTACGGACCCACTTGTGTTAACTGGAACCACCTGCCGGGTCACCTGATTGGTGACTATTTGATTAAGCAGCTAGATAGCCGCCCTGAACTCCGCAGTGGACACTATGTCATCCTGAGGGGCTACTGGGGCTGGTGGGGCAGGTCTATTGACGTTATCGACCCTTCATCTGTTACCACGTCTGGGAGACATGATTTACTTAAATGAAATAGAGCACGAGTTAGAAGGATGTTTCTGGAATTGAACTCTAACGCACGATACAAAGTATGAACAAAAGAGAGTTTTCCTAATAACATCTCGCAGCCTCCTTATCATAAGTGTGGCGCGCTCCACACCTATGAAATGGACTCTATTCGATGCAGCTTTTAGACATTCCAAGGATACTCTAAGCCTAGTGCTCTGTTACCAAATTTGTCACGCCCCGAGTCTATACCCTGGAGAGAACAAGGTACTTGGAGTCACAAGTAACCCTAAGTTGACCCCTTGTCTATCATACCCTGGTATTTTGAGTAAAACATGCATAGCGGAATCTTTGAAATAATAATATAAAACATTTATGAAAGCTAAAACTGAAACATAAAGTTTAAAACATATGAATGATCTGAAGGTCTGAAATCAAGTTTGTGTCTGAAAGTCATCTAGCTGATGAGTTGCTCGGACAAGCCCCAAGCTAACTCTAAGCCTAACTGGAAATAATGAAATGACTAAAAGAAAAGAAATAACGCCCTAAAAAGATGAGGACTCACACTTCTGCTGCTGAGGAGGATCTGAACTGTGGTGACTAATGATGCTGAGTCTGAGAACCTACGGCTGTATCTTCAAATGATACAACATAAAAGTATGCATTAGTACTTTGAATGTACTGAGTAAGTGAGAGAAAACATGATGCTGGATATAAATGACTGAACTGAAATGACATGCAATGACCAACTAATGTACTGAACTGAAACAACTGAAGTAAACTGAGATGGTGAAGGTGACCCTGTCTGGTGGTCAAAGACATGCCCTAAGTCTGAAGTACTGAGTCTAAAATACTACACCGAACTGAGCTAACTAGTGGGAGAGTCTGTAACCGACATATAACCACGTGAGCTAGACATGGAGTCTGATGTATACGCCCCATCCGTAGGACCCAATATACCTTGCCAAGGTATAGAGGCATGAACTAGGTCATCATAAAGGTCTGGGGCCAATCAGGCCAATAAATACTATAAGCTATGCTTGCTACATAGTTCTGGGAAACTGGGTGCACTGGAACCCAGGTTCGCTCAGTGCTAAGTCCTGTTCCCACTGGAATACCTAAACTGAATACTAAGTTGATAGCTCGAAATTAGGGTCCAAGACTAGTAAGGGATATATAGCTGAAGGTACCCTGAGAGTCTTATCGAACCAGATTCTGAAACTGTATTCTAGACTGGTCAGAGCTGCATATCTAGAAGCGTTGTAACATTCTAAGAACAAACTCTAATCTGACTGGGGTCCTAGGGCTAGTCAGAGCTATCTCTCTAAAGTCTCCTGACCGCCTAGTGGACCAATGAAACTTAGTTTTGAGTTTGATTTTGATAACTAGGACGTATCACACACACCTCAAGGATTTCTGTAGTCAAACTGATCAACTGACATTGCTTTGCTCAACCTGAAGGTTTCTAAATTCTGACTGAGACTAGGCTGACATTTAGAGTAATACAAAGTATTATAAACCTTTTGACTGAAACTAACTAACATACATTTTACTTAGTTTCTAACATATACAAATATTATGGCAAACCCTAACTCTGTAAGATTTAATCAATTTTTGAGAATTTTATACTTAAGCAAGATTCTAGTTTCTGATTTTCCAGAGTTAGGGATAAAGTTTCTACTACACTGGAAAAGGCATCATTTTAGTCATAAACTGGTGGAAAACATCTAAAATTAGCATAGAATGATGTTCTACATGAGTTAAACAAGATATGATAGCAATATCTTCAAAATCGAAAACTCAGGGCTAGAATTTATAGTGAACTGAGGAACAGGTTTTTTGGTGGGACACAAGCGGAGATCAATCCCCTAGTTGAATTCCCACATACCTGAGTTGAATTTCCTCAGAGAAGGAATCTTGAATCTACTTCACTGGGTGATAAGCCCTAGTCTTTTCTGAAGGTTCTTGAGAGGAAATATGATCGGTTTCTAAAAGTTTACCTAGAGAATAAGGGGGAAAACCCTTCAATCCCTCTAATATCTTTGAAAATTTACCTAAACGACGTAGTTTAGGGACTAAATAGGTAGAAGATTATGAAAATATCCCTTGGCTAAAATTCTGAAATATGGTCAATGGGGTCACCACAAGGGACCTAATGACTCGTTACTACCACCAACGAGTCATTAGGTCAATCGTCAAGTACACTGACAAAGTTTCACATGGACTCCTGACGGGCCACCCCACTAGTCGTTACTGGTGACCACGACTCATGGTCACCATCCATTAACCTCACTTTATCGACCTTGAAAAATTTGCTACTAACTGACCATGACTCACCTAACGAGTCGTGGTGTCCAACCAAGAATTGATAGGTCCTTCCGTCAAGTAAACTGCCTCCTCCGCTCATCTCTTCACTACCACTCCCCACAACTGACCCAACGGGTTGTGGGGACTGACCACGACTCGTGGTCTCTTCCATGGGGTAGCCTACTCCCAACCTTAAACCCTTATTTCCTAGCCTCCAAAAGTCACATCACGACTTGTGGGCACCTCAAATGGGTCACTTAACGACCCGTTCTGTGACTGGTGCAGGATTTTCCAATTTTTCTGATATTTTCCCTTTTTGAGTCTCGGGTCTAATCTCTGAGTTTCCGGGGCATTACAATATCTCCCCCTTGGAACATTGATCCTCGAATGTTGGAAAACACAAAGGAAAGCAGAGAATAACAATATTAATTTTCAAATACTGCTCATTTAACTCCAAAACTGACAGAATGACTACCTCTATTTCAAAATACATAACTGAAATAAATTCACTTTTCATACATACATCCAAAATCAAAAAGGAAACTTAAACACATGAATTGAACCCAACAACTAAATTGGTTTTTAAGGAAAAATTAATATTTTAAGTTGTAACAAAGTCGGTAGAGAACAATTGTGGGTATTTGGCCATCATATCTGCTTTAGTCTCCCACGTAGCTCCCTCAACCTGCTGATTTCTCCATAAGACCTTGACTGAAGCTATTTCCTTGTTCCTTAGCTTATGAGCTTGAAGGTCATGGATCTGGATTGTGACCTCCTCATATGAGAGACTATCCTTTATTTCTACACTGTCCAATGGCACAACTGAAGTTGGATCTTTGATGCACTTCTTCAAAAGTGACACATGGAATACACGGTGTACGGATGCCAACTCTAAAGGTAACTCCAGCTCATAAGCTACCTTGCCAATTCACCTCAGAATGCTGTAGGGTCCCAAATATCTTGGACTGAGCTTTTCCTTCTTCCCAAACCTCATCACCCCTTTTATGGGTGTGATTTTCTGATAGACCCAGTCATCCACCACAAACTCCAATTGTATTCTCCTCACATCAGCATAAGATTTCTAACGGCTCTGAGCAATTTTCAGTCTTTCTCTGATGAGTTCTACCTTCTGCATAGCTTCATGAACCGAGTTTGGCCCGATTATAGCAGCTTCACCCACTTCAAACCGCCCAATATGAAATCTGCATCTCCTACCATACAATGCCTCAAACGTGGCCATATGGATACTGGAGTGGTAGTTGTTTTTGTACGCAAACTCGATAAGAGGCAAATGGTCATCCCAATTTCCCTTAAAATTAATCACGCACGCTCTCAACATATCTTATAGGGTCTGAATGGTCCGGTAATCTTGCCCATCTGTCTGGACATAACTTCAACTACCAAGGAAGAACCAGATCCTCTTTCCATTACAATTCCACCCTTGGCTGAATCCACCACCTATACTCCCAACTGAGCTAGCCTATGAATATCCTTTCCTATTTCCTTCTTGCCCTCTTCAACATGAGCTATGCTCCCCATAGACAACCTGCTTAGTGCATCAGCCACCACATTGGCTTTGCCTAGGTCGTACAGCACACTCATGTTGTAGTCTTTCAGTAGCTCCAACTACCTTCTCTGACGAAGATTTAGGTCCTTCTGACTGAACACATACTGAAGGCTCTTAGGATCTGTGAACACATCCACATGTTCACCCATATAGGTAATGTCTCCATATTTTCATCACAAACACCACTACTGCCAACTCCAAGTCATAAGTTGGATAGTTCTTCTCATGAAGTTTGAGTTGTCTAGAGGTGTAGGCTATCACCTTGCCTCGCTGCATCAGAATGGAACCGAGTCCAATTTTGGAAGCGTCACAATAGATGACCAACCCATCTATTCGTTCTTGCAAGGTCAAAACTGGAGCAATAGGGAGTCGAGTCTTCAGCTCCTGGAAACTCTTCTAACATGCATTCGACCACTAAAATTTCACTTTCTTCTAAGTTATCTTAGTTAGAGGAGATGCTATAGAGGAGAAGCTTTCCACAAACCATCGATAATAACCATCTAGTCCCAGAAAACTCTTAATTTTAGTCCGGGAGGTAGGTATGGGCCAATCTTTCAATGATGCTATCTTGTGAGGATCTACCTGTATTGCCTCACTTGAGACGACATGACCCAACAAAGTCTAAGACTTTAACCAGAATTCGCATTTCCTAAACGTGGCGAGCAATTGGCGGTCTCTGAGTGTCTATAATACTAATATAAGGTAGTTAGCATGCTCTTCTTCATTTCTGGAGTATACAAAAATGTCATCGATAAATACAATGATGAGCATATCCATATAATGGTTGAAGACTCTATTCATCAAGTCCATGAAGGCTGGGGGAGAGTTTGTTAGCCCAAAGGACATCACCACAAACTCGTAGTCACCATACCGAGTTCTAAATGTTGTTTTTGGTATGTCACATTCTCTGACCCTTAGTTGATGGTACCCTGACCAGAGATCTATCTTTGATAAACAACTGGCTCCCTGAAGTTGGTCAAATAGGTTGTCAATTCTGGGTAGGGGATACCTGTTCTTGACTGTTACTTTGTTCAGTTGACGGTAACCTATGTACATTCTGAGGGTACCGTCTTTCTTACACACAAACAGTACAGGAGCACCCCAGGGAGAGATGTTGGGTCTGACAAAACCCTTGTCAAGAAGATCTTTTAGCTTCTCCTTCAACTCCTTAAGCTGAGGTGGAGCCATTCTGTAAGGAGGTATGAGATGGGTTGAGTATCTGGGAGAAGGTCTACTCCGAAGTCTATTTCCTGTTCAGGGGGAATTCCAGGAAGATCCTCAGGAAATACATTTGGGAACTCACTGACCACTGGAACTGACTGGATGGTTGGGGTCTCAGAGTTGGAATTTTAGATCCAAACTAGGTGACAAATACATCCCTTGGAAATGAGCTTCTGTGACTTAAGGTATGAAATAAACCGACCCTTAGGCATTGAACTACTGCCCGTCCATTCTAATACTGCCTTATTAGGAAACTGAAACTGGACAACTCTAGTTCTACAGTCGACTGAGGTATAACCAGAGTGTAACCAATCCATACCGACGATAACGTCAAAATCGACCATGTATAACTCTACAAGATCATCTAGAATGACTTTATTCTGGACTGAGACTAGGCAGTTTCTATACACCCGGCTAGCTCTAATTGACTTGTCAATAGGAGTGGAGATTGAGAATGGTTCTGAAAGGACATTTGGACTAATGTCGAGCTGGACTGCTACATAGGGAGTCACAAATGAAAGGGCAGATCCTAGATCTAGGAGGGCATACACATCTAGATGAAAGAGGCGTAACATACCCATGACTACGTCAGGTGAGCTCTCCTGATCCAGATGGGAAGACAATGCAAAAAATCGGTTTTGGCACAAATCATCATCCGTACCTGATGTGTTGGCCTGTTGAGTCGGTCGGCCTACTGGAGCTGATGATGTGGTGGATTGTGCTATCCCCCTTCCTATTGACAGGACATCTTTAAGTCGATGATCAAGCTGTCCACAACAAAAACAACCCTCTCGACCCCGAAGACACTCTTCCGGGTGGTTCTTGCCACACTTGGGGCAAGCTGGATATCTCTTCCCGGCACTGGAGCTCTGAGACTGAGAGCTAGATGCTCCTCCCCTCTGATCTTGGTGGGATCGGAATGTTGGGGCGCTGGTCGAAATGGGTGGGGGGGCTCTCTACTGTTGTTGTTGCTGCTTCTGTGGGCGGCTATTACTACTAGAACTTCGATGGCCGTAATTTGAGTGTCCAGTCCTTGCCCATTTATTCTTTCACTCCATATCCTTCAGTTTTTCAGCCTCAATCTGCTGGGCATAGACAATTAGGCTAGAGAGGTCCATATCCCTAATCAACATCGCTGTCCTGCACTCTTTGAGGACCAGGTTCGACATTTCATTCACAAACTTCAACATGCGAGCTCATGGCTCGGCTACCATCTCTGGAGTGTATTTAGATAGCTTGGTAAACTCCAATGCATATTTTTCTATAGTCCTATTGCTTTGTCTCAAGTTCATAAACTCAACCACTTTTGCCTCCCTCAGCTTCTGAGGGAAAAATCTATCCAGGAAGTCTTGTTGAACTCCCCCCACTCCACCGATCCTGTTCCTGCTGGCCGCTCCTCTTTCCACTTTTCATACTAGACCTGGGCTTCCCCTTTTAGCTGGTAGGAAACAAAATCAACACTCTCAGAGGAGCTGACACCCATAATGTGGGTAATTTTATTTATCTCATCCATAAACTCTTAGGGGGTCCTCCCATCTTGGATCCCTGAAACAATGGAGGGTTCATTCAGGAGAAATCCCGCACCCTAGTTGCTATTGTGGACCCGCTTGTGTTAACCGAAACCACCTGCTGGGTCACCTGATTGGTGATTGTTTGAGCGAGCAGCTGGATAGCCACCCTAAACTCCGCGGTGGACATTATGTCATCCTGAGGGGCTACTAGGGCTGGTGGGGCAGGTCTGTTGGCGTTACCGACGCTTCTTTCGTCACTGCATCTAGGAGGCATGATTCACTAAAATAAAATAGAGCATGAGTTAGAAGGATGTTTCTGGAATTGAACTTTAACGCATGATACAGAGTATGAAGAAAAGAGAGTTTTCCCAATAACGTCTCGTAGCCTACTCTTCATAAGTGTGGCAGGCTTCACACCCATGAAAAGGACTCTACTCGATGTGGCTTTTAGACATTTCGAGGATACTCTAAACCTAGTGCTCTGATACCAAGTTTTTCACACCCCTACTCTACACCCTGGATGGAACACGATACTTGGAGTCACAAGTAACCCCAAGTAAACCCCTGGTCTATCATACACTGGTATTTTAAGTAAAACATGCATGGAGGAAGCTTTGAAATAATAATACAAAACATTTATGAAAGCTAAGACTGAAACATAAAGTTTAAAACATCTGAACGATCTGAAAATTTTAAATAAAGTATGTGTCTGAAAGCCATCTAGCTGGTTAGTTGCTGGGACAATCCCCCAGCTAAATCTAAGTCTAACTAAAAGTAATGAAATGTTATACCCCGTAGAATTTCCGGCACTTAGATGACCTATTCGCACGTTGGTTAAGCATATTTGAAAGCCATACGTGATAGGGAAAGGCCCGGGAAAAGATCAGAGGAGAAACCTGTCGAACCATCGCGGGAGGAGCCGAGGCAGAGCCCCTCCGCGATGGCAGCGTGTCACGGAGGTGAGGCCTCCGCGATGGCTCCGTGACACGTTGCCCATGTCCATGCCCAAGTATATAAAGCCCCCACTTCGGTTGGAAATCATTCAATACTTATGAAAATTTCCAGAAACGCTGTGAACAGAGAGAAACGAAGGAAAATTAAATATTTTCGTCCGATTACGCTGCCAAACGCTGCCCAAACCCAAATTAATCCTAGATACCAAGGTATTTAGCAGCAGAGAGCATTTCTACGGAGTTAGTTTTGCGAAATACGGCCGACGAATCGGCGAGCCGCCGAACTAAAGTAAGTAGAATTGCTCTAAATTAATGTCTATGTGTTCCTAGCTGAGAAGTAAATAATTCTCCCTTCTGGGCCGCTGGAAAATAGTGAGTTTTTTACCGTCTTTCGATAAGCCTAAGTTTAGGCTATAAATTAAATAGAAAGTAACGTCGCCCTTTACAATAATGTTGTATTTAGTATTGATTGACGTATTTATGAATGCAGTTGGGAGAAAATAGTTGAAGTACCGGCCGAGCCTCGTCCGACGGACGAATATTCAAGATAAGGTATGTAAAGTTAGTTTCCTTCGGCAAGTTAAGTAATATCAGTATAGCGTAATAAATTACGGACCAGTAGAATGTTCAGAAGTCGAGTATTGCGTTATTATGAATGTTGGTACGATGTGAGAAACATTGGGCTGTAATGTGTATGAAACCTAACGGTATGAAATAGATTCTAACGCAAGCGTTAGAGATTGCCCAGTATATTCAGTGTATGATGTAATATGCCATGTTAAGATATTGTTGTGTTCAGCTGAAACCCCGTGAAGTAGTACAGTATCCGTAAAGCACTTCAGAAATAGAATAGCAGACTAAAATGAAGTTCAGAAAGCATGTCAGGATTAGTAAATCCTATTACTATAGAAAGTTAGTATACAGCGTAGTCTAGCAGAAAGATTATATTCGTACATACATATATAGTACTTCCAGCCTCAGCATGTATTAAGTATGTACTTATTTTTATCATTAGTCCAGCATATAGTGTATACAGAAACTTAGTAAACAGCAGAATTTTCAGCAGAAACATTACCTTATATAGCATTTGCTCAGTACAGCCCGGCAGGAGACTATGTTCATATTTATACATCTTTACCTGCCTCAGCACGTATTAAATACGTACAGATTGCTATCGTTAGCCCAGCATGTAATATATATGATACTTTACCCCTAGTAGCCTCAGCATGTGAGATATACAGATAGTATTACCAGTTGAGACCGTTGTATTGTTTGGGGTTGGATTACCTAGCATCCATGACCGCCCAGGGTTAATAGTTGTGTCGACTCGTCCACCAGAGGATGAGGATACGTCACTCTACGGAGTGGCATGCCGTCCCGCCAGGGGACGAATATGGGATGCCAGTTTTTCCCCATATTTGTGCCTGGATCGGCCTTACACACCCCAGTCGAGCGGATACGCCCGGGTGCAGATTCAGGTGTCCTCCGGACTCAGATACAGTTATAGTCAGGGGCTCAGCGAGCCCAAGTGCATACCCAGGGGACCGGCAGGATGCTTACAGCCAGTATAGGAGATGGGATGACCGGGGTAGGGGTATAGATTTTATGTTGATTGTACCTCCCGGCTTATGGGGGCCGGGTAAGGTTGTGTATGCCATGTTATGTTATGTATGTTATGCTATATTACAGTAGATACGAGCAGATTAGTAGTAGAATGATACGTCTCCAGGTATGATTCCTACTCCCTTCAGTATGATTAAGAACAGGTACAATCTACACTATCAGACAGTTATCTACTCCTTCTCATTTCAGTTTTGACAGTTATGTTATTGATTTCAGATATCCCTTCAGTTCTTATAGATTCAGTTAGCTCCTACTATTCAGAATTGTTAGTTATATTACTTGTATTCAGTTGTATTCAGTTTGCTTTACATACTCAGTACCAGCGATACTGACGCCCAGTGGGGCGCTGCATTACTTGCCTGCAGGTACCCATAGACGCGCAGGCGATACCACGTGATCCCCATCAGCGGTCGAATATTCATCTCCTGTCATCCGGAGACTGAATTTCTAGAGGTGTAGTTCAGTTCCTTTTGTTGTACAGTACGGGTAGGTCGGGGCCCTGTCCCGATCATTTCTATTATCCTTCTTAGAGGCTTGCAGTCTGTATATATTCCCTGTGGTCAGATGAGCCGGTCGTCTGGGGCCGTACAGTTGTATAGTTGCCTTTACTTCTTCTTTCCTTGTAATGGCCGTGTGGGGCCATAGTTTACCAGTAGTGGTGACTTTGCCAGTCACGTAGCTTTTCAGTATGTTATGCTTGAGTTACAGATAACTAGACAGCATGGTGGCCTTGTCGGCCCGCATAGGTTCCCCTGAATTACCTTGTTTCTGGTCAGCTATAATACAGGTACAGAAGGCTATAGGCCAATGGGCCGGGGGCTGTATTTACAGCCGTTATATAGCCCTTTGTTTCCAGAAATTTGAGTTAGAGCCAGCCAGGCGCCAGATGCACCCGGGCTTAGCAGTTCAGCAGGTCAGGTCTTAGTAGGGCACCAGGTGCCAGTCATACCCCCCAAGGTGGGGCGTGACATGAAATGACTGAAAGAAAAGAAATAATTCCCTAAAAAGATGAGGACTCACAGTTCTGCTGCTGAGGAGGATCTGAATTGCGGCGACTAACGACGTTGAGTCTGAGAACCTGCAATTGTATCATGAAACGATACAACATAAAAGTAAGTGTCAGTACTTTGAATGTACTTAGTAAGTAAGAGAAAACATGATGCTGGATATAAATGACTAAACTGAAATGACATGCAATGACCAACTAATATACTGAACTAAAACAACTGAAGTAAACAGAGATGGTCAAGATGACCCTGTCTGGTGGTCAAAGACATGCCCTAAGTCTGAAGTACTGAGACTGAGATACTATACTAAACTGATTTGACTAAACTGAGCTGACTAGTGGGAAAGTCTGTAACCGACGTGTAACCACTGAGCTAGACATGGAGTCCGATGTATACACCCATTGATAGGACCCAATATACTTTGCCATGGTATAGAGGCATCAATTAGGTGAACACAAAGGTCTGGGGCCAATCTAGCAAATAAATAATGTAACCTACACAGGCAACATAGTTCTGAGAACCTGGGTGCGGTGGAACCTCGGTCCGCTCGGTGTTAAGTCCTTCTCCCACTAAAATACCTAAACTGAATACTAAGATGATAGCTCGAAGTTGGGATCTAAGACTAGTCAGGAATATATAGTTGAAGGTACCCTGAGAGTCTTATCGGACTAGATTCTAAAACTGGGTTCTAGACTGGTAAGAACTGCTTATCTAGAAGTGTCGTAACCGTCTAAGGACAAACTGTAATATAATTGGGGTCCTAGGGCTAGTCAGAGCAATCTGTCTAAAGTGTCAAGACCACCTAGTGGACCAATGAAACTGAGCTTTGAGTCTGATTCTGATAACTAGGAGATATCACAGACACCTTAAGGATTTCTGTAGTCAAACTGATCAGCTGAAATTGTTTTGGTCAACCCGGAGGTTTCTAAATTATGGCTGAGACTAGGCTGACATTCTGAGTAATACAGAGTACATAAACTTTCTTACTGAAACTTACTAACATACACGTGACTGAGTTTCTAACACATAAAAATATTATAGAAACCCCTAAATCTGAAAGATTCAAGCAATTTTCGAGAATTTAATACTTAAGCAAGATTCTAGTTTCTAATTTTCCACAGCTAGGGCTAAAATTTCTACTTCACTGGAACAGGCATCATTTTAGTCACAAACTAGTGGAAAACATATAAGATTAGCATAGAATGATTTTCTACATGAATTAAACAATATCTTCACATTCGAAAATTCAGGGCTAGAACTGATAGTGAACTAAGGAAGAGTTTTTTTTAAGGACACAAGTCACGACCCGAATGGAGGCCTAGATCATAGAAACGGGACAAGGGACCTAGAGAGACCCCAAGTCAACCCATGCTACATGCATACAACTATTCTCAATTAAACAAGCGAGATATTAAACATAAAACATAGCGGAAAAGTAACCATAGCATAACATCAAGAAATACTGGACATATACAAGAGCTGAGTACTAAATACTAGTCTGAAAGCCTCTACTACATATGATGGGTTGATGGGACAACATCCCTAACTAACTCGAGCAATACTAAAACTCAAGATAACATAAAAGTCTATCAAACAGCCCTCGGAACATGAGGACTCACCAATGAGCTAATAGTATAAGCTGAGATGGACTAAGGATGAGGACGAGCCTGAGATCCGGACCCTGTATCATGAAACAATACAACATAGAAAGTATGCGGTCAATGCATGGAATGTACCGAGTATGCAAGGTAAGTAAGACTACGAAGTAATATGAATCCATTTAAGCAGGTTATACATATATCATAAGCTTTTAAGGATATGAAGAAGACTACATGCATTCATTATGAAATCATACTCATATTATGCATGATCATGCATAGCTTTAGAACATCATAACTGATGAATGACTCAAGCTGAAACATGACATTTATATCAAAAGTGAAACCATGAGTCAAACCTTACTTCTAGTACATGCATGCATAACTAATCATCATAAATAGTGAATATGCAATCTAAATGATATGGACAGTGGGAGACTCGTCACTTAACCGACATACCACGATAGAGCTTACGTGGTCCCACTATCACACTGAAGTGGGAAGAGCCATCCATAACCTTTCCAAGGTGATGGATGCTAGCAAGATATCGATATCAAGCTCAAGGGCCAATCGGGACGGGGATAGCTCACAAGGGATGTCCCAATAATGTATGAGTATTAACCTACGTTTGCACCTAGTCCTGGGGCATAGGGTTGTCCACCCTTAGCACGCTCGGTGCTAGAATCTTCTACCAAAAAAACATGCAATGCTCTACATTGTATATAATGAAGCTCAACATCATCTATTGACGAAGCTCAACATTATCTATCGACAAGGCACAACATCATCCCTCGATGAAGCTCAATATCAAACCATGCATAACTCAACATCATATGAAACGAAGCTCAATATTGTGTATTGAGAAAGCTCATAATAACATCGTGCAAAGACTCAACATCATATATGAATGAAGGTTAAAATTGTCTATCGACAAAGCTTATAGTGACACACATCTCAATCACGATTTCATGCGAGGCTTTACTTCAACACATACCACAAGCTACAATTTATAATAAGAGTTGAGGAAAATTCACTTCAACCATGTGTTAAGCTTTTGTCGGGGAAAATCATTACTTTAAAACATCATGTGGGCATCACCCAAGGATCTATCATACTTGGATTTATTCAATTCCCTTTGAAAGCATCAACACTATCATGGGTAGGTTTAGAAACATGCTTTTCATCATTTATTTCATCATCACTACACACATATCACAAATCACCTCTTCTATGAACTATTCATCCATGGCATTTTACAATTTTTGAAAACCATTTATAGGAGAAACAAGTTAGAATCCACCCAAGCTTCGTAAATCGTCAATATCAACTCAATCTAATCATACCCATGAATATAGATATAAGAATCATGCAATTGATAAAAACCCCATAATTGATCATTCATAATTTAACACTAATTGATAGGAATTAGGCATGGGTGTGAAAGGAAGACACCCATTAAAGCCCTACATACCTTGAAATGGATTGACTCAAAGTTCCTTGAATACCCACCAAGAAATTGATGGAAACTTGGGGAAGAAACCTTAAATCTCCCAAAAATCTCTCTAAAGTTCTTTCATGAGAATGGGCATGCATAAAGGACATAACTCATCTTATTACACTCAGAAAATATCCAAAATGATGTAGTTTAGGGTCTAAAAGCATGGAAAAGTCAAAAATGCTCCTAATGAACCTGCCCTAAAAACTGGTTGGATAGAACCCACGGGGTATCAACGGGTCATGGAAACAACCCACGGCCCGTCCTACCTCTTCGTTGGAAACACTGGTGAAAGCCAATTCTCAAAATCGTACCACGGACACACAGGATGTATCATTCCTTTAGTCGTTGTTTCCTTCTTCTGAAACTCTGCACTCCCTTTCCACGAGTCTCACCACGGATAGTTCTAAGCTTCAACGGTTCGTGGTTTCCACCCGTTGTCTCCACTGCGACAATCCACAGCCCTACCATGACTTCTAACAATGGGTCATTGTAACACCCGTTGTTACTTCAGCCATCTGGGCTGACTCCTTACGACGACCACCACGACGGCTCATTGTTTCTTACAATGAGTCATCGAATCAACTGTTGTTTCCCCCTAACATCAGAACTCCTGACCCCACGACCACAAATAATGATTGGTGGTTACTTACCACGGGTCGTGGCAGTTGTCATTCTGCAACCTTTTTCCCAACTTTTAGTAGTTTTGCATTTTAGCTTCCCGGGTCTACTCCTAAGCACTTCCAGGGTATTACAACACAAGGGGAGAACAATCCCCTTGTTGAATTCCCACATACCTGAGTTGAATTTCCTTGGAGAAGGAAGCTTGAATCTGCTGCAATGGGTGAGAAGCCCTAGTCTTGCCTAAAGGTTCTTGAGAGGAATACAATCGATTTATAAAAGCTTACGTGGAGAATGAGGGGAAAACTGTTCAATCCCTCTAATATCTATGAAAATTTACCTAAAATAATGTAGTTTAGGGATTAACTAGGTATAAGATTACGAAAATGTCCCTGGGATAAAATTCTCAAATCTGGTCGACGGGTTCACCATGAGGGACCTAACGACTCATTACTACCACCCATGATTCGTTAGGTCAATCTTCAAGTACACTGTCCAAAGTTTCACATGGGACTCCTGAAAGGCCACCCCACGAGTGGTTACTGGTGACGACGACTCGCGGTCACCATCTCTTAACCTCAGTGCCTCAACCTTGAACATTTTTCTACCAACTGACCAGGACTCTCCTTACGAGTCATGGCGTCCAACAATGAATCATTAAGTCCTTCCATTAAGTACACTGCCTCGTCTGCTCATCTCCTCACTACCACTCCCCACGACTAGCCCAATGAGTCATGGGGACTGACCATGACTCGTGGTCTTGTCCGTGGGGTAGCCTACTCCCAACCTTCAACCCTCATTTCCTAGCCTCCCCACAAGTCACATCACGACTCATGGGCACCTCAAATGGGTCACTTAATGACCCGTTCTGTGACTGGTGCTAGATTTTCTAGTTTTTTTAAATTTTTCCCTTTTTGAGTCCCGAGTCTAATCTTTGAATTTCCAGGGCATTACACTTATTCTTCTGCCCCTCATTAAAGCATGGAAGTAGCTAGTATTTGCATCACCTTCTTTGAACCAATGAAGTTGAGAATTCTCTTTGAGAATGGATTCTTCTAGCATCATGTATCTAATTTATTGATCATTCAGGCCATGAAGCTTAGTTCTATTCATATCATTGTAATTGTTCAAGATCTCTTCTTCAGCAATTCTGACTTTCTCTTCAAAGTCTTCCATAGTAGCATAAATGTCCCCATGTTCAAATCTTGACCAGTTATTAAGTGTGGAAGCAAGCCTCTTCATTTTCATATTAAAAATCCACATTGGATTGCCCTCCATCTCTCTATTCCGACATGTTTGACAAGTAGTTAAGAAGGACTAATTATCCACCCAGCAGTTCAAGAATTTGAAGTACTTAGTGATGTTCTCCTATCTAATAGTAAGCTCTAGCAGAAGAGGGCAGTGATCTGACCCCATAGAAGGTAGATGAGTAACTATAGTGTAAGTCATGAGCTCAAGCCATTTGTCATTAACCATAGCCCTGTCTAATCTCTTCCATATTCTAAAATCTGCTGCTCTTTGATTGCACCATGTAAATTTTTGCCTATGAAAGCCAATGTTTGTAAGGCCACAGGAATCAATAATACTAATGACGTCAAAGATTTTGTTCATATTGTAAGGTAGACCCCCATCTTCTCCTCTAGATCAGTGATAACATTGAAGTCCCCTACAGTACACCAAGGCAAATTAGTGTTTGCATAGTTCAATAACTTATGTCAAAGGGGTTTTCTAAGGTAATCTCTATACTTAGCATAGATGAAAAGAGTGAGGAAAGAGGTAGGATGTTCCACATGCTTGATCTCAAAAGTAATCTATTGGTCATCAGATTCCACGACTCTACAATTAACATCTTGAGTCCAAAAAATCCATATCTTCCTAGTAGGATTACAACCTGCATCCTTTATGTTGACATGCATTATACAAATGTTGATTTGGGAGTTTTCTATAAAAGGTCCCAAGATGGAAATCATAGACACCTTGTGAAGCTTAGAGAGATTTTGAATTCTTTCTATAGCACCTTGTGTATGAATACCTCTAGCATTCCAAATCATTGTGCTAACCATTATAAACTTTGTCTTTGAGATTTGGTGATTGGTCTACCTGATTTGATAGAAGTTCTAGTAGTGGCATGTTTGGTGGAATGAGTTTTTTTTGGTAATGTCTGGGAGAAAGGCCCTGGAAGTCAGTAGCTTGTTGAATTTCCTTATGCATATTAGAATCAATAGTGGGACCAAAAGTTTTAATCAAGTGCTCACTACTTTCTTCATCTTCTTCTTGAGCCCCGACATATTGAGTATATTGATCAAACTCATCTCCAGAGTGTATTACTCTATAATCATCATTGGTATCATCAGACATCACAGGGATGGAATTAAGAGTGCACTCCCCAGGTGGACTTTCATGAACTTGAAGAGGGGGGGAACTGTCAGACCAACTTGTTCAGTGACAAAAAAAGTTAATGTCAACACCATTTGTGGTTATTCCCTCCTTGTGATGCATTCTTTTGAGTGGGGAAATATTTAGTCCTTCCTGGATGTTTTCAAACAGGATTTTTGATAGGAGAACACTAATTAGTGATGTCTTGTCTAGATTGTTGGGAGGCACATTTGGATTTTTTGGGAAAAAATTTGGATTTATGGGATTCTTTGGTATTGTTGTGGTTATCCATACTTTCTGATGTTGAAGAGTTATTGCTCTCGTCAAGCATAAGGGTGGGATTTTCTTGAGTTTCTCCATTCTATGCTTCAATCTTCTCTTTGATAGAATCTTATCTACTTTTGTCTTGAGGGGATTTGATCTTCACTTATGGGTTTTAGGAGTAGAATGAGGGTTTAGGATGAATAAAACCCCTTAAGACACCCTTTAGGAGCTTAAAACGACTTAGTTTAATAGCTAGGAACTTAGGAATTATGAAAACACATTTAATAACCCAACTGGAAAATCACACTGGCAGTCCCAACGGGTGATTGGACGACCCATTAGGACACTTGACGGGTCGTCACCCCTGATCAATTACCACTGGCCATTTTTTCCAACTTTCTAGTTTTTTCTTGATGCCTCCACTTAACGATTCGTCATGACACTCAATGGATCTCTTCACCACTCTTTATGACTCTCTGAAACACAAGTTTTCACCAATATTTCCCACTTAACGGGTCACATAATGACCCATCAGGTCACTTGACAAGTCGCTCAATGACTCGTTCTGTGGCCAGGTGCAAGTTTTTCTGTTTTCTCCATTTCAGTCTCGGGTCTGATCTTAGGGACCTTTTTGGTGTTACAAAACTTCTCTCACAAAAACATATAGGGACTTTGCAGTTAAGGATATACAAGAGGATATAGGGATATGGGACATCGAAGTGATAGTTTCTTTTCTGGATAAGAGATGTGTTGAACAAGATAACAACATGGCATTGCTGATCAGGTAGCCTATTGAAGAAGAAATGTCACTATCAAAGGAGGAAACATGATCTAATTGTATTATGGCTGAAAAATAGGAAAATAGAGAACACACACAAGAGAATGATAATTGAGGAATCAAGAAGGGATCAGATCGGAGCACGACCCTGGTGGATGACAAGGTAGAAGGACAGCTAATAATTGTAAAGAAAGTCACCCCTATGACTTGTCTTAACGGTATTTTTCCCATATATCAGTGAAGAAGATAGTATAGAAGATCATGAAGTGAAAATCAAGAACCAAGAGGAAACAAATAGAGAAGAGGTACAATAGTAGATCAGTAGACAAAATGCAAAGCAGGCTGATAGTTCTCCGACATCTATGAATAAGGGAGGAAGTAGGGGAAAGAGACAAAGCAACAATGAGAACATAAAACCTTCAAGGGTTGTTCCAAAGAGAACAGTTAACAAATCTAATGTGAAATGATGAATAAGGCTTTCATATGGAATATTAGATTTATTAGGATAGGAAAAGCCTTTCATAGGCTACAAATGTTACACATATATCATCAGTTTTTCATAATCGCATTGACGGAACCTTGTCAATAGAATAGACAGATTTAGAAGTATAAAAGAAGGGTAGGAATGCATCAAGCATGGGTAAATTGTAACGGAATGATCTAGTACTTTGTGAAAGATAATGTGGAAGTGGAGAATGTTATGGATACAACACATTAGATCACTTTGAAGCTATTATTGATAGATCAAAACTTGAGTATATGTCACGACCAAAGCATAGACCCTAGATGTAATACAGGACCTAGAACCACGAATGGATCAAAGCTAACCCATAGCACATGCATAAGATAAGCATAAACATACACCAAGTGAAAATGAATCATAAGAAGAATCATAAACAGAAGTCTAAGACATCATAAAGTGTCAAAATTGAGGCAACAGGTCGAACAGCTAAATACGCATACATCAGATATGAAAGCCTCTACTCATAAATGATCTGATGGGACAAAACCCCCAACTAGCTCTACTATGTCTGAAGCTAAAATGACATAAAAACGACATAAATCAAAATCAACGTCCTCGGATGATGAAGGACTCACTAAAACTATGATGAGTCTGGGGCATGGTCAAATATAGAGGCTGGGCTTAGAATGATCATCTAAACCTATATCATGAGATGATATAGCACAAAAGCATGTGATCAGTACTTTTAATATACTGAGTATGCAGGATGAGTAAAACATGAGAGTAGGGACAACATGCTATAAATCATAATTATCAGATAGTCATACAACATGAGTTATTCCTCATAAAATATAATGACCCAAGGTTTTGAAAGGAAAACTTAAAGCTTGACATGTTTGAAATCATAAATAAAGCTCATAAACTAATCAATGGGTCAAATATATTATAAAACATGATATCGTAAGTCTTGAATATGAACAACTTAAAATCTAAGGAATCCTGGGTCACTCTCATAAACGACATACTCCAAATGAGCATTATGGAGCCCAGCCTATACCCCTGGTCAGGAAGGTTTCCATACCTTACCGAGGGTAAGAACCATGAAGGAGTGATATTAGTCATGACCCTAGTAGTGTAAAGGAGACACTCTTAACTGGAGAGGACCCCTTAGGCTAGGGACAAGGCACACACTCTCAACTGTCAAGGACCCCTTATCCTACAGTGGCACGTATTTCTGATATCTAGGTGCGCTGAACCCCGGCCTACTCGGTGTTAAATACTACTCCCAAAACCATACATAGAGCTCATATCATAATCATGAAGAAAACTTGATTTCGCATGGTATAGTTTAAAATAGGAAATTAGTAAATCACTTAACATACATGAACTAGCCATGAAAACAATGCTAAGAAATCAGCCATGATACATAAACTTGAGATTCGTGAAATTTATGCATAATTGAATAATTCATCATATATTGAAAGTAGAGATTCATGATATCTTTTAATAGAACTCATGCAATTATAATCATAAAACATATATTAGATCATGATAGAATCAAAATCATAAGATATCATGGAGTTTTTCATCAAATTGGACCTAACCCTAGAAATTTATGAAAAATCATAATTGGAGACTTGAGTTCATGAAATTAAGTTTGAATTGGGCATGAGCATGTAAGAAATCCCCAACCATGACCCCATATACCTAGGCTTGGATGAATTCTTTCCTAGACCTAAGTTCCAAGAGAATTGAGATGAGGAAGAACCCTAGTTACTTGAGGACTTGAGAAGATTTGATCTTCAACATATGGTGTTTTGAGAGGATTGAGACTTTAGTCTAAGTAAAAACAATTGATAGTTTAGGCTAAGCAAAACTCTATAATACACCCTTAAGGAAACCCAAAACAACTTAATTTAGGAGTTAAAAACATAGGACGTTACGAGAATGCCCCTGAGATCTCATCTGAAATTAACATTGCCAGTGGTAACAACCCACCTAATGAGTCGTTACCTAACTTGGCAAATCGTTAGGTCCTTCTAACACCTTTGAACCTCTGCTTCATCCTCTAATTCTCATAGTGAGGTCCGTCATAATAACCTACTTAATGAATCGTCACTCGAACTAACAAATCGTTGCCTAACTCATCATCAATAGAAAGAAAAGTGTCGAATCTCATATATTTCCACTTAACGACGCACGTAATGATTAGTTAGGTGACTTGACGACTCACTTAACGAGTTGTTCTGTGATTTTTGACAGGTTTCCAATGGTTTTCTAATTCATGTCTAGAATCTGATCTAAGAAAATTTTGGGGTGTTACAGTATAAAAACTACACTATATATGCCAAATGTAATATAGAGAAAATGCTTTCATTATGGGATAGTGTATATTAGTTGTCTAGCTTAATGTCTTATCCATGATGAGTTGGTGGAGACCTTAATGTGGTAGTGAATTAAGAGCAAATACTGGTGGCCTGCCTGTCTTACCATAGGATGTAAAAGATTTTGCTTTATATATCAACTCTTCAGAGTTATATGAAGAGGAATTGAAAGGTATCCCCTTTAACTGGTGGAATGGGATAGCAGTTGAAGATTGTATATTTGAAAGGCTGGACAAGGTTGTAGTAAATCAGGACATGTTTAATGTTATACCTCGGGAATTCAAGAATTGGACCCGGAAGTGAATTAGGAGAAAAACTGGAAAATGTTGTAGTAGTTGTAGAACGGGTCACTTAACAACTCACGAGGAGGCCTAATAAGTCATCAGGTGGCTCGTGGGGAAGGCCTGAGATGTTGAAGGACTCGAGCTCCTCACGGGTGATGTAACGACTCGTGGTCAGTCACCACGAGTCGTCATGTCAGTCGTGGGGTGGTCTTAGAGATGGACAGTGAAGCTTATCTCATGTACTTGACGGATGGCACCCAATGACTCGTCGTCAGTCCTAACAACCCATTAGGTGGGTCATTACCAAGTCAGTGGAGTTCTCATGAATGATGAGGCACTGCACTTGACGGGTGAACCAACGGATTGTGAGCCCTAGTAACGAGTCGTCAAGTCGTCCGTTAGGACCCCCTAACAGTTATTTTCAGCGATTTCAGTAAGGGCTTTTTCATAATTCTGAAGTTCAAAGGGCCTATACTTTGTCGTTTTAAGCTCATAATAGAGGGTTTTAAGCCGAGAAAGACCCATCTAGGTAGTGTGGGAGCTTGAAAGGAAGAAAGTGAGGAGAAATTCAAGGTTTTCAAGGGAAATCTCAGTTGGGTAATTAGGAGGAGTTAAGATTCTTCTATCCCAGGTATGTAAGGCTATGAGTGGGTGCTTTTTTCGACACCCATGCCCATTCTCTATCAATTTTTGATTTATTTGAGATGATCAAGTATGGGTTTTCATTCAATTTCATGATTCTTACATTTCTACTCATGGGTATCATTAATTGAGTTGATATTGATGATTTATCGAGCTTGGGCGGATTCTAACTTAATTTCTTTTACAAAATTATTTTCTAAAAATTGAATCTAAAATGCCCATGTGTGGGGAGTTCCTAATAGAATGTGATGGTGATGGAATAGATGATGAAAATCATGTTTCCAGACTTACCCATGATTTTGATAATGTTTTCAAAGAAGGTTGAATTGACCCGAGTATAATGAAGCTTTGGGTAGTGCCCAATGTTGTGTATGGATGATGATTTCTCTTGAATGAATTTTATTACTTGTTTTGGAGTGAAATCTCCCAAATTATAATGTTTTCAAATGAGTTGAATGGGTACAACCATGATAAGGTTTTGGGCAAGGTCCCTATGTTGATGATAATGAAGTGATATTTCTAAAGTAGCCTTACCACATGATTTTGGAGAAAAGCCTCCCACTATTCTTGAGCTTGTGGTATGTATCGTAGTAAATCTTCTCATATGCATGAATTCATAACTGAGATGTATGTCACCATTAAGCTTCATTTCACATGATATTGAGTTTAAGCATGATTCTATTCTAAGCTTTGTCGAGATGACATTGTTGATCTTCATATTTATATGATGTCTAATGCATGCATGATTTTATGATGAGCTTCATCAATAGACAATGTTGAGCTTCGTTTCACACGATGTAGAGTTTATGAATGACTTCATGTTGAGCTTCGTCACTAGACGATGTTGAGCTTCCTATTTATACGATGTAGAGGATTGCATGTTTTGGGAGAAGAGTCTAGCACCGAGCGGGTTAAGGGTCGACTATCCTATGCCCCAAAACTACGCGCCAACGTAGGTTGATCCTATTATATTATTGGACCTCCCTTGTGAGCCATCCCCGGCCCGATTTTCCCTTTGATCTTGATATAGATATCATGGTATCATCCATCGCTCTGGAAAGGTTATGGACGGCTCTACCCACTTGAGTGTTAGTTGGGACCACGTAAGCTTTATCGTGGTATGTCGGTTAAGTGATGAGTCTCCCACTTTCTATATCATTTGAATTTTCATATCCATTACTCATGATGATTATCTTATGCATACGTGTTTTAAAAGCAAGGTTTGACTCGTCGTTCAGCTTTTGATATAAATGTTATGATTTATCTTTGAGTCATTCGATTTAGTCATAATGCTCTAAAGCCATGCATGACCATGTATTAAATAAGCATGATTTCATAATGAATGCTTGTGATCGTTTCATATCCTTAAAGGCTATCATATATGTATGACTTGTTTTAAAAGGCTATTATTGCTCAAGCGGTTTTAATTACCTTACATACTCAGTACATTCCACGTACTAAACGCATACCTTCTATGTTGCATCATTTCATGATGCAGGATCTGATTCTCAAGTTCAGCCTCGTTTGTAGTCACTTATCAGAGTTAGCATTTACTTGGTTGGTGAGTCCTCATCCTCCAAGGACTAGACTTTTCAGTTATTTTGAGCATATTTTCAGTTTCACTATTTCCGAGCTAGTTTGGGGCATTGTCCCATCAACTTATCCAGATTAGAGGCTTATCAGACTAATATATGTATTCAGCTTCAGATGTTCATTCTGTTGTTATGTTAAGTTAGACTTCCTTTGAGGTTATATTTATGTTTCCTTTATGTTTATTGAATGAGTTAGTGAATGCTTATGCCATGGGTTGACTTGGGGTCTCTCGAGGTCCCTTGTCCCGTGTCTACGATCCGGGTGTACTCTTGGGTCATGAAAAACTTGGTATTAGAGCAATAGGTTTGAAGTGTCCTAGGGAGTTTGAAAGCCGCGTTAAGTAGAGTCTTTTTCATGGGTGTGAAGCGCGCCACACTTATGACGAAGAGGCTACAAAACGTTCTAGGAAATATTCCCATCTTTCATCATCTATGTCGTGTGATGAAGAGTCTTTCTAGCCCTCTAATTTGTTCTATTTGCGATTGTAGAGTCATGGCTCCTCAAAGGATTAATGGAAGGAGAAATGGAGACGGTGAAGGCCACGAGGATGGCATGGGTCATGGGCATCAGCAGGTCCCACCAGTTCAGAAGGCTCAGGCACCGGAGCCAGCCGCCCATGCTGAATTCCGGGCCGCTATCCAGATGCTTGCACAAGGCTTGACTGCTCAAGTCAATTAGCAGGTTGTTACTCATGTTTTGCAGAATGGCAATGCAACGGTGGCTCGAGTTAGGGACTTTTTGAGGATGAACCCGCCGAAGTACTTGGGGTCCAAGGTAGGTGAGGACCCACATGACTTCATTGATGAGATCATAAAGATCACCTAGGTTATGGGACTCTTTAACTGAAAATCTGGCCAACATGTCTGAATCATAATAGCAAACTATTAGCTTAATCAAAAGTCCCCCAGCTTATGCCCCGATTGATGTACACAGGTTCTATTTCCATGAAACTGATATAATCATACTTACGCACATTATGCACTGAATCACTCACACTCCAGAGATTATTCCAAGCAAATCTAATGCATAATGAGTTTGCCTTTAATGTACTACTCAATCGATCATTGCATCGCTTATAGGATCAGAAGGACTTTTTCCAGGTTGTAATGTCAGCGAAGGGACAAGTAGGATTATTTGTTCTATAGTGACTCATATCCCTCTGCACTTTAAGTCACTTCCACAATTTTGCTTTTTGGCAATTTACTTCTTTCGCCATTCACTTCAATTCCTTTCAAATTGTCTTCCTAGATGCACTGACTTTTGTACCCTTGACTGAACTCATAAACAGACTATATGTACACAAGTGTCTATATATATATATATATATATATATATATTTCTTTTGTTTTACACTCGTATATATATAGCTTATGATTACATATGGAGCACTCACACTCTTTCTTTCCCTTTTTCATGTTGCCTTAATAAAGTGCAATGGGATCTATTGGTATCAAAACGGCATTGAGGCTATTTGAACAAGTGGGGTAAGGTTTCTTAGTGCAGTTGTTTCAAAAAAACTTAGGCTCAAAGGCTCAAACTGGCTCACTAGGGGAAATCGTTAAGGTAAGGAACACTGAATTATTGCGGTTCACAAAGAAATGCCTTAATCATGTCTCTAAGCTTAATGCCATTTCTGACTTTTTGTACAGACAAGGAAAATTCTAGACGTTATCTTGCATGAAATACAACTAGTTCTCACCACACATGGCAAAGAGGGTAACTTTTGGTTAGCTTATCTCCTTTCATGATTTCAACCATATTGAGTGATAAGCACAATTAAGCCTAAAATTCAGCAATTTAGAGTTCAACATTCATACCTATGTGATCCGCTTAAATTCAACCATTTGCTTATCCAAATGCATGTGCCATGAAGTCTAGCATCTAACCTAGTGAAATGCTTTAGCCCAATAATGATGTATTTATTGTCTATTTCCTAACGCGACTAACTTCCCTTAAGACGGTCGTCATCCATCCATCATAGGGAATAGTCTCTACCTATGACTTCGGTTCAAAGGGACTATCCTCGGGAAAAGCACCGAAAACAAAACCGAGGAACCCAAAACAATAGAAATTAAGAATCAAAATTAAAATAACAAAAACATCTTCACACACACAACAAAGTGCCCTAGAACAGAGCTTATTAGCTATTACAAACCAATTTTTCATGTCACAACCAACCACACAAGTACACAAACGTAGTATTACCAATCAGATTATACATGCCAGAGTACCCACACAGATAAACAAACAAAAGATAACCTCCACCCCACACTTACTCTGAACACTGCCCTCAGTGTTCGCGCATATCAATTTAAGAAGAAAGTTAGGGTGGTGAAAACTCCTTGATCAATCAATTGGTTCAATTTCTTCATCTGGTGCCAAGGCCTCATCACCGAGGTCTGAGTTTTCTCCTCCATCTTCATCTGACTCAATGTCTGAGTCTTCACGGCGTGTCTCCTCATCGGTGGGTACATCATCGTCCACTGGCTCTACAAATGCTGGGCCAATCCCGCACATGGTTCGAGCATGCTCATTCATTGGGTAATCCATATCCACCTGCCACAATTCATCCTCTGTTGTAGGCCATCCACCTATAGCATCTGCAGTCCAAACATCCTGGCAGCATAGAAATCATCACGAGCGTGTCGCTCTACTAACGTGAGAACAGGGCCATATGTGGTGTCTGGTGCCTTAGTCTTAGTCACATCTAAAGCACGGCGGTTGAACGGCGGTCGGTAGTCTAGGGCATCTTCTTCAATGTCATGGCTCCTGAGGTAATTAGTGAGTAGACCACCAAATCCATACATGTGCCCCTGATGCAGTCTGGCCTTTTTCATGGTTGATATGATCACAGCCCCAACATTAATTTCCAAGCCTTTCATTAGAGCGTATACCATACAAACTCTGTCGTGGGTGAAATCAGTCATATGCACCCCAAGAATGAGGCAAGTGCAAACAATCTTCAACCAAATTCTGGCTTCCCTGTTCATCTGTGAATATGGAAATGTTTGGTGGTACCCTTTCTCCTTATGACGACTCCACCTTGCTATTGATCTTTTTCCACATAATGTGTGTCGGATATCAGCACATGGTGGGGTGATGTTCAGCTGGCGGAGAGGATGTGGATCTATGTCAGGTGTCCCCAAGATGGAATTTAGATGGTGTGCTTCCAAAGTTACCACCTACCCCCGAATCTTGATGGTGTGGCTGCGTAGAGTAGGGTCCCAATTCGCGTAGAATTCCCTCACCATGTGTAAATTACACTCCTTGGGTGCATCAAAGATGAAGGCCATACCCAAGGCATGTATCCTGTGCAGTATCCCGGGGAATTCTTTTGCCAAAGGTTCTCTCTCAATTTGCTCTTCAGGAAAATACTTCGACTCCTTATGTTTTCCATACCACTTTTTGCCTTCCTCCACCACCCATCTAGTACAAAACTATCTTCTCTAGCCCCTGGGAACTGGTGGGGCTACTGGAACAGCTGAGCCCACTCTATATCTTTTTCTGCCCGTGCTAGAAAATGAAACACCTTTTCCCTTATCTTGTCGAGCTGACATCTTTCCTGTTCAACAAAAACATACACTAACACTGTCAGTAACAACATGGCTAGCTAATACTAAGGCCGGGCTTAAGTTGGTCACCCCACACTTAGTTGCTAGCATGGTTTCACGAGTCATAGTCAGTCAGGTACTCAGACATCCCCTTCTTCACACTTCCATGCTCGATATTCCCACAATTGATGTGAATCACAACTTTAACAAGATAAGATGAACACAATATTATCTAGCAACTACCAATAGGGCGCATTACATTAGTACATTTGATAGGGCAATTTCTTGTACTACTCAGACTTCATACAATTGAATTCTCATGTTCATTAGTCTAGCAATTCCATAAAATTAATGTTGCTTGACTCAGACTTAATGCAGTTGATAACTCACCTTGATGAATATTAGTCCCATTCACAAAGACAATCCTTGCAACCATACTCTACACAAATTCTAATGCCCATTCTAAGTATACAAGAATTAATGGCCCATTTTCTAATTTTCCTATCTTCCTCCTCTTCATTCAACTCAACAAGTAGCCCTAACATTTAGATACTTATGAAATGCAACAATAATCATGCAATTATTGAGTTTACAAATCAAATATTATCCTAATTGCGTTATTGACCCATAAAAACTTCATTAAAACAAGTTTCCATGACCTAGGGCGGAATTTTGTCTTCCCATAGTTCATGCTAAGAAATTTTGCATAAAATATGGAAGAACAAACCTTAAACATACCTGTTAATCATAGTTGTGAAGGAGGGAGGAAGATTTGTGGAAGCTCCAGTGTGGCACGCTCAAGGGAGAAGGGGGAATGGCGGTTTTGTCGCGGAGGTCTTGGAAAAAATGAGGGTAATTGCTGATTTTTGGTTTTAAAAAGTAAGGGGTTTCGATCGGGTCGACCCGGTTCTTTAAATGAACCCGTCGACATTATAAGGGCAACGTGGCACAGAGCCCATCGCGGAAGTCAGGCTCCGTGCCACGGAGCCATCGTGCAGGCTCACTGGAATCCGGGACCCCTGCGCACGACCTCAACGTGGCACAGAGGCCATCGCGGAGCTCAGGCTCCGTGCCACGGAGCCAACGCACAGGCTCACTGTATCTTGTCCTTATTTTGTTTCAACATCTTACCTTAGCTTGCACTTCCGCAATTTTGTTTGGGCTCAGTACCTCCTGCAAATAATCCACAACCACCCACTAATAAGAAAATAGTGGGTTGCCTCCCACCTAGCGCCGTAATTTTAGTCATGGCATGACTTCTTCTTTCTTTTTTTCTTTTTTTTTTCTTCAATAATTTCTAACTATTACATTACATTCATGGGTTGCCTCCCGTGCAGCGCCTGATTTACCATTGCGGCACGACACCTCTCATCTTCATTCATCCCCTAAAGTGATAGACATCTTCTCTCGATTCATGCCTTCACCCCAGTAGTGTTTACATCGCTGACCGTTTACTAAAAATTTGGTACTTTTTATCTTCTTGCCACAATTCAACAGCCCCGTACGGGGTCATCCTTACCACCTCAAATGGTCCAGATCACTTAGAGCGCAGTTTTCCCCGGAATAACTTCAACCTGGAGTTGAATAGCAACACCATCTGGCCCGGCTCAAATATTCGATGCACTATATGCTTGTCATGCCACCTCTTCATTTTTTCCTTGTACAATTTTGCACTCTCATATGCGTGCCACCGAAACGCATCCAACTCACTCAATTGTAGCAACCTCTTTTTCCCAGCTAACTGTGGATCCATGTTCAGCTTCCGCACAGCCCAATAGGCTTGATGTTAAAGCTCTGCAGGTAGATGACATGCCTTCCCGTAAATTAACCGATACAGTGAAGTCCGAATTGGCGTCTTGTACACAGTTCGACATGCCCACAACACATCATCTAATTTTCTTTCCTAATCTATGCGTTGAGCATTCACCGATTTCTACAAAATTTGCTTGATTTCCCAGTTCGACAATTCTACTTCCCCGCTAGTTTGGGGGTGATATACTGTAGCCATGTTATGCCGCACCCCGTATTTAGCCAACAAATTTTGGAACCAGGCATTAACAAAGTGTGAAACTCCATCACTGATAATTGCTCGTGGAGTTCCAAATCTGGTAAAAATCTGCTTTTTCACAAATCTAGCCACCACCTTGTTATCATTCTAGGGACAAGCCGCTGCCTCATCCCATTTAGACACATAATCCACGGCTAGCAGAATGTACTAATTACCAAACGATGGTGTAAAAGGCCCCATAAAGTCTATCCCCCACACATCAAATACCTCAACTTCCAAGATGTTATGAAATGGCATCTCATGTTTCCTGTTCGGTGCTGTGGTATAGGTGTTAAAAACCGACACGCAAGTGCACGTGGTCAAACAAGTAATAAAGTGGCTAAATAAGCCAAGTATCGAACCAAGGAAACTCTGGATAAGTAAAATTGCTTAAGTATACTATATTCTAGCTTACTTCTAATTATGCTGACAACAACGTAACCAAAAGTTAAATAATTTTGTTTATAACTTCTATACTAAAACTATTAACAAATATTTACTTTGAATTGAAACTATGGATATGAGCATGCCAAGGTTAAGAACAAGTAATGAACTTGATTATAATCATAATTTGGTTATTCTTCTCTTCATGTTGCTAGCCAAGAACATTAGCCTAGAGATTAAAACTCTCGTATTTAATCTCACTTTAGAATCATAAACCATTCGTCTACATTTCTGTGATCAAATGCAATTCATGACCTACCAATACAATTCCGGTTCCTAAATTGACTAATACGGCTTTCAAGTATATTTCTATCAGGAAAGCACATCAAAACCCAATTTTCCCAAATCAAGTTAAGAACAATGCCCTATTAATTCACAACTTTCCAATTTCGTGCTCTCTCGAGTGAAATTGGACTTTTTAGATGTACATTAATGTCGGCCACACACTAATGCAGTAGAAACAAGAATTAATAGAACAACATAGAAGAAGAAGATGAAAAACCATACAATTCAATAATCAAAATTCATCACCATTGTTATAACCTCAGCAAGGAAGAGAATTAGCCACTCATTTGTGGATTAATCATCCTAAAACAAGTGTTAATCATACATACAATTGATTGAAAGAAGAAAGGAAGAGAGAAAATCCCTTAGCTTTTTCGTCCCTCAACTGCCTCTAACCCACGTCCTTGCTCCACCAAGTCTGAATTAATTAAAAATAAGCCTAAGTGTTCTATTTATACTGTTGGGAATTTTTCCCGGAATAACAAGCAACGTTTCATGGAGGCCAACGCGGAGCACTGCCTCCGTGACACGGTGTGGACGCGGACCCTCACTGGAAATCCAGGGTCTGGGAATATAGCCTCAACGTGGAACGGCATGCAACACGGAGGCTTGCCTCCGTGCCACGGAGCTGTCACGAGGCTTCACTTGAAATTGCCAAATTAATTCATCCTCCATGCAGTGTGCCTCCGCGATGGTAGCGTGGCACGGCTCCATCGCGGAGCCCCTTTACATTGTGCATTCCAATGTCTTTTTCGTGCTTGCATCCAAGTCCAACTCCGATATTGTTCCAACATGCATTTTTGCTCCTCTAAATCATATTTTACCTACAAAACAATGCTAATCATGGTGGTTAGTATAAATTCACATTTTATTACCAATTTCATGAAAATGTATACACATTGCACAATAAACAAGGCAAAAATGATACGTTTGAGTATCACTTGGGCATATAAATCTGCCCAAGATCACTTACCCCACACTTAAATCCTTGTTCGTCCTCGAACAACACATACACAACTCATGCAAATTACATCCCAACCTTTGCCACTATGGTGCGACAATTTAAGCTACGGTCATACCGATCATTCAATTTTTGCAAATCATCAAGTAAACATGCATGGTCTTAACAATGCCATGACCTTTAATACATTAAGACTTCCTAGACTTTAAGAATCGACCCTCGATATCGGCAAACTCATGCAAATCAGCTAATCAAGTTATCCGACACGAAAATCAATCTTTCATCAAGCATGTACCCTCACAACTCAAGAGAATCTTCCCCTTTATGTTCATGAAACACACAAACATTCAAGTAGGGGCATGTAGAAATTAATTTCACTCTCTCTCCCAAAAGAATTCACATGCATCATGTCATGACCCATAGGCTTGCCCTTAGTGTATTACTCCACTAATATAAAGAAATGCAATGTAAGATCACGTAGGACTTTAATGGGTTGTAACGAAAGCTATGGAACTAGTATATATATTGGATTAGCCAATAATAGTCACTAGCATCCTTAAGCGCCTTTTCAACACATTCCCCTAAACTCATGAACATTGTTTCTCTCTTTTCTTTTTCCTCTCATCCCATTCATGCTGGTTTACTTTCGTATGGCCCATTTCACCAAACACACTTGACATGACACAAAGGGTTTTCATGCACCTTCATTATCATTTCATTATAACAAGTGCCTCTTCAACCTCTTCTTTTCTTTCCTCACTCTTCTTTTCTTTTCTTTCCACTATTCTCACTCTTTGACACTTTGGGAAAATTTTTCTGTTCTTCTTAAGCGCTTAAGAGTTTTGTATAGACTTTACGGCTCATGAAAAGAAGGAATAAAGCTTAGTTTATACAATTTTAGACAAAAGAAAGAAATAATCGGCTAAAGGCTCAACGGGCTGACTAGGGTATACAATCACATAAAAAGGTAGAGTATGACAAGAAAGAAAATAGAAACTCTCGGTTAAAACAAAGAAATGCCTACATCCTTTCCAACACTACACCTCCTTCATTTCATTTTGTACACACACCAGGCAAGTTCTAGACACTTCACAATAGCATGGAATAACAATACCTCACTTCACACTTTATGCACATGCTCGATTCAAGATGCATTCACAGACTCTTTAATTATCCAATTACATGAATTCAAAAATTAAGCCTCAATCACACCGAATCGAATTCTACAGCCTAGGTAACTCAACATATTTACAAAATTGCATGCTTTCAAACGAATCACTTTTACATTTTGAATATCAGTTACAACACGCAACCAAAATTTCACAACCAGATAGTAACTACAGGTTCAGTGATGCAATCCACCAAAGAAAAAAACTGAAAACAAATTAAAATCCTACTCCTACCGACTACATTTCCCTTAAGACGGACGTCATCCATCCATCATAGGGAACGGTCACTAACTATGACGTCGGTTCAATGGGACTATTCTCGGTAAAAGAACCGAAAACAAACTCCGAGAAACCCAAAAATAAAAATCGAAATTTTTTTGCAAAACATCGATCAATTTGATGGAAAAGTATTTACAAAATATTTTACTATGTACAAAATATTTTCGCAAAAATTTTAAAAATATCGATCATTTCGATAGAAAAAAATTTATTTACAAAATTTGTACCAGCTGGCAACCACAACATTTCACAACACACATCAATTACCACAAAAATATGTACCTATACAGATACAAACCAGTTTGCACTCACAACCATAGGGAAACATAAACATACATACAAAACAAAGGAAGAACATACAGCAAATCAGCCCAACCCCAGCACCTAACTACTTCCCACCCCACACTTAAATCGAACACTGTCCCCAGTGTTCACAAAAATTACAAAGCACAAAAATTTCGGGTGGTGGAACTCCCTGATCAGTCGAAATATTCGACTTCTTCATCCGGTGCTGCTGCCTCGTCGCCCATGTCTGAGTCACCACCATCGTCGTCATCGGACTCCACATCGGAGTCCTCCCGACGTGTCTGCTCGTCCGTGGGGACATCATCGTCAGTGGGCTCAATGAAGGCTGGCCCCACTCAGCACAAAGCTCTGGCGTTCTCGCCAAATGGGTAATCCAGCTCCATCTGCCATAACTCATCCTCCGTGGCTGGTCTCCCACCAATCCGAAGCTGAAGCATTTGCATAACAAACATCCGAGCCATGTACTAATCGTCACGAGCATGTCGCTCGCCCAGTGTCAGCACTGGCCCGTGTGTGGTGTCGGGGGCCTTAGTTGTGGTCACATCAAGGGCCCTCCGCTCCAACTGCGGGATGTAGTCCAAAGCCTCTTCCTCGACGTCGAGGCCCCGAAGAAAGGTGGTGATGAGTCCGCCGAACCCATACCTGTGGCCCCGGTGTAGTCGGGCTCTCTTCATGGCGGATATGATGACTGCCCCAACATTAATCTCTAGCCCTTTCATCAGGGCATACACCAGGCACACACGGTCCCGGGTCACATCCGTCATGTGCACCCCCGGAATCAGGCACGAACAAACTATTTTCAGCCAAATTCTTGCCTCCCTGTTCATCTGCGAATAAGGCAGAGTCTGGTGGTAACCCCTCTCCTTATGTCTGCTCCATCGGGCTGTGGACCGAGCCCCACACAAAGTGTGTCTAATATCGGCGTATGGTGGGGTGATGTTCAGCTGGCGGAGAACGTGGGCGTCTGTGTCCCGCGCTCCAACGATGGCATTAAATTTCTGGGGTTCCAGAGTGACAATCTGCCCTCTGATTTTTATTGTGTGGCTTCTGATGGCCGGGTTCCAATTTGCATAGAACTCCCGGACTAAATGTAAGTTGCACTCCTTGGGCTCCTGAAATATGAAGTTGAGCCCAGCTGCCTCGATTCTCTACACAATACGGGGGAACTCCTGTGCTAGTGGTTCCCGTGCAATATGCTCCTCAAGGAAGTACTTATTTTCCTTGTGTTTAGCGTACCACTTATTCCCTTCATCGGTCACCCACCTCGTTTCCTATTGGCGGCGTTGGCCGCACGGAACAGCTGGTGCAGCTGGGACTGCAGTGCCCAGTCTCAGTCGTTTTCTCCCGGTGCCTGAAGTAGAAGCACCTTTACCCTTATCCTTCCTACTAACCATTGTACCTGTCAACATAAATAAACAAGCACAATGTCAAGCTAAATACATGTTAACTTCGGCTAAGGTCGGGTTAAACTAAGTTTACCCCACACTTAGTCCTTAGCTACTTTTACGATACTCCGGCAAGGATTACTTTATTTACAACCCAAACACAAACAGCTATACAATTTATGCTTAGTGCGTTCACAAAAAATTTTCGACAGTATAACTTTTAGCGTACTACTCAGACTTCATACAGCTAATCCCAATCCTACCATCGCTAGCAATTCAACCATCGCACTTAGCAACTAAAACAACAAACAAAAACAACGACAAAAATTCTATATACATACAAATCTAAATAACCAAACCAATTTGAACAATTTTTACTTTTTCCCAAAAACAGAGAATTCGTCGTCTATTACCTTCAAACAATATTTACCACGACTATCTCAATTCACAAACACACCCCGGCATATAATTCACCAATTTATCAAGTTACCCAATTCGATTTCAACAACCCAAGCCCTAGAATCAATTTTACAATCAAATTCGAATCATTCACGCAATCGACAAGTTCAAACGCTAATTACAACATTTCGAACCTTTATCAATCAAAGAATAATTCAACATCATGCTAAATTGCTACTTAGGGTGATTTATCTCACCTCCCATGCTCAAATTCGACTAAAATCGCCAAAAACTCGAGAGAGTAGAGGAAAACATACCTTTACATTGAATAACCGACGAAACTTGACAAATTGTTTGTTTAGTAGCGTGGCACGTTGGTTGGGAGAGGGAATTTAGGTGTTTGGTCGCGGAGAAGAGAGAAAATGAAGGAAAAGAGGGGTTTTTCGGGGGTTAAAAAGAAGAAAAACACGCGGGTCACCCGGCAACCCGGTGTGACCCAACACTGAATATAGGGCAACGTGTCACGGAGGGTAACGCGGAGCCCCTCCTCTGTGACACGGAGCCAACGCGATGGCTCACTGGAATTTTTAAAAAATTCAGATTTAACCTCAACGTGTCATGGAGGGTAACGCGGAGCCCCTCCTCCATGACACGGAGCCAACGCCCCAGTGCACTGTCTCTTCATTTTATTTATTTTTTCATACCTTGTCTTTTCCTTCCCGATTCCATGCATATTTTTCTCCGGTTGACCTGAAAATCACCTTACTAAACAAAATTGGTTAGATTAATAGATTTCCCTAACTAAAATGAAAAATACTAACTAAAACGAAAAATTTCTACCAAATCAAGAAAAGAAAAATAAAATAAAAACTATTTACACTTTACTAAACAAAAGAAAAAAAAATATTTTTCACGGGTTGCCTCCCGTGCAGCGCCTGGTTTACCATCGCGGCTCGACGTCCTTTATGCTCAATTATCCACTAGGGTGATGGACGATTTTTCACGATCATTGTCCTCCCCCCGGTAGTGCTCACCTTTGTCTGGTGGTCTTCCCATCAACTCTCGGGAATCACTCATGTGCTTAGCATTCCCATGATCAATTACATTGATCACCGAGAGTTCTTCATTTACAATCGGGATCTTTGGTGCTTTGTACACATCGAACACTTCTACCTTGTCATGTGCTCACATTGTAAGTTGACCCGTAGCCACGTCAATTAATGCTTTTCCGGTTGCCAAGAAGGGTCGTCCCAAAATAAATGGGACTTCAGCGTCTGGTTCAAAATACAGAACAATAAAATCAACCGGAGAAATGAGGGATCCCACTTGCACAAGCACATCCTCAACAATGCCATCCGGCCTAGCTAAGGATCTGTCTGCTAGCTGCAAGATTACGGTTGTAGGTCTAGGACTCCCCAGACCTAACTTTCTGAATACCGAAGATGGCATCAGATTTATGCTCGCCCCCAAATCACACAATCCACGAGCTCGGATACTCTGCCCAATAGTAAGCTGGATAGTAAAATTTCCAGGATCTTTCAGCTTCGTGGGCAGTCTATTTTGAATTCGGGAAGTGCATTCCTCTGTCAAAGCTACCGTGGCATACTCAGTCAAACGACTTTTGTTGGCCACGATGTCTTTAATATATTTGGCATATTTTGGCACTCCCTGCAAGACATCAACAAGAGGTAAATTAACATGTACCTGTTTACGCACCTCCATAAATTTCTTGAAACACGCCTCCTCCTTGTGTTTCTTGAGTCGTTGAGGGAACGGGGGTGGAGGCCTTTCTGATTCAGCTTCTTTGGTCTTCCCCTTATCCGCAAGTTGCTCTCCCTCAACATCTGCTGCTCCTGACTTTTGAGGCGGTCTTTCCGGTTCCACCTCCTTAAGCTGCAAACCACTCCTCGTGGTCACCGTATTTACCTGCTTCGGATTAGGATCCGTGTTGCTAGGCATTCCTCCTCTGGGTCTTGTGTTTTGGGCACTAGCAAATTGCCCAAATTGATACTCAAGAGCCTTGGTCACTAATTGATTATTCTTCACTTCGGCTGCCAATTTAACATAATCAGCCTGCAATTGCGCCTGATTAGCGATCATGGTCTTGAACATTTCTTCAATGGTAGGTGATGGTGGTGGAGGAGGGGCATTTTGATTTCTGAATTGAGATTGATAGTTCTGTTGCCCTCCTTGATTCCTGTGCATACCCTGACCCGAACTTTGGCCTTGTTGGTTGTTGCTACCCCACGAAAAATTTGGATGGTTCCTCCAATTTGAGTTGTAGCCGCTACCAAACTGCTGCTGGTTTCTTTGTGCATTGCCCACAAATTTAACCGAATCTGGGTTTGCTCCACAGCACTCAGCTGAGTGCTCACTGCTACCACACACTTCACACCACATTTTCTGGACCGCATTGACTGAAGATGAAGGCTGGTTCAAATTCATGTTGCTCAAGTGGTTGTTCAACTGATTCTGCAAGGCAGCTATCTGTGCAGCGATAGCTGTAAATCCATCCACTTCAAGCACTCCTGCTGCTTTCCTTGCTCCACCTCAAGATGAATCTGCATTCCATTCTGGATTGCCCTGTGAAATTCGGTTGAGCAAAGTGTACAGCTCCTCATAAGTCTTTTCCAGCGCTTGCCCTCCAGCTGCTGAGTCTAACAAAATTTTAGTATGGGGTTCCAAACCCTCAATAAATGTGTGTACCAACACCTCATTGGACTGATGATGATGAGGACAGTCCCGCAACATGGATTTAAATCTTTCCTAGGCTTGATATAAATTTTCTCCCTCCCTCTGTTTGAAACATAGAATTTGACTTCTAAGTCTGGCTGTTTTACCAGAGGGAAAAAATCTTATCAAAAACTTCCATGCAAGATCATCCCACGTTGATATAGAATTTGGTGGTTCAGCTTTTAACCACCTCTTGGCTTCACCAAGTAAGGAAAACGGAAATAGGGTGAGCCGAACATAATCAGGTGACACTCCAGCGGGTATATAAGTGTCACTTATCTCCAAAAAATTCTGGAGATGTTGTTGTGGGTCTTCATGAGGGAGACCGGTAAATTGCCCGCTTGTGTGCAAAAGTTGCACCATATTCTACTTTAATTCTAATCTCCCTCCAGGCTCTGGTTTGCGGATACTAGAATGTACATTGTTGGCATGTGGGATTGCCACCTCGCGAACCGGCCTTGCTGCTGCTTCTTCGGGCACTAACACTGCCATTACAACCGGTGGATTTTGTTGCTCCACAATAGACTGTCTGAGCAACTGCAGCTTCTTTTGTAGAGCTTCTCTGCGTTTACTATGAAATTCACGTTCAGGCTCTGTATAAGATTCCACCAGCTCCTTGTCCTTTGCCAGTGTTCACAGAAATCAAGTCTGCAAAAAACAGGCTAAGACCAAGTTGTCAACACTTAAGAAAATAAAACAAAAATACAGTAAATTTACACTTAACACAATTTCACCAATTGCCTAGTCTCCCTGGCAACGGCGCCAAAAACTTGTTCGGTGGTTTGGTATAGGTTAAAAACCGACACGCAAGTGTACGTGGTCAAACAAGTAATAAAGTGGCTAAGTAAGCCAAGTATCGAACCAAGGAGACTCTGGATAAGTAAAATTGCTTAAGTATACTATATTCTAGCTTACTTCTAATTATGTTGACAACAACGTAACCAAAAGTTAAATAATTTTGTTTTATAGATTATATACTAAAACTATTAACAAATATTTACTTTGAATTGAAACTATGGATATGAGCATGCCAAGGTTAAGAACAAGTAATGAACTTGATTATAATCATAATTTGGTTATTCTTCTCTTCATGTTGCTAGCCAAGAACATTAGCCTAGAGATTAAAACTCTTGTATTTAATCTCACTTTAGAATCATAAACATTCGTCTACATTTCTGTGATCAAATGCAATTCATGACCTAGCAATACAATTCCGGTTCCTAAATTGACTAATACGGCTTTCAAGTATATTTCTATCAGGAAAGCACATCAAAACCCAATTTTCCCAAATCAAGTTAAGAACAATACCCTATTAATTCATAACTTTCCAATTTCGTGCTCTCTCGAGTGAAATTGGACTTTTTAGATGTACATAAATGTCGGCCATACACTAATGCAGTAGAAACAAGAATTAATAGAACAACATAGAAGAAGAATATGAAAAACCATACAATTCAATAATCAAAATTCATCACCATTGTCATAACCTCAGCAAGGAAGAGAATTAGCCACTCATTTGTGGATTAATCATCCTAAAACAAGTGTTAATCATACATACAATTGATTAAAAGAAGAAAGGAAGAGAGAAAATCCCTTAGCTTTTTCGTCCCTCAACTACCTCTAACCCACGTCCTTGCTCCACCAAGTCTGAATTAATTAAAAATAAGCCTAAGTGTTCCATTTATACTGTTGGGACTTTTTCCCGGAATAACAAGCAACGTGTCACGGAGGCCAACGCGGAGCACTGCCTCCGTGACACGGCGTAGACGCGGATCACTGGAAATCCAGGGTCCGGGAATATAGCCTCAACGTGGCACGGCATGCAACACGGAGGCTTGCCTCCGTGCCACGGAGCTGTCGCGAGGCTTCACTGGAAATTGCCAAATTAATTCATCCTCCATGCAGTGTGCCTCCGCGATGGTAGCGTGGCACGGCTCCATCGCGGAGCCCCTTTACATTGTGCATTCCAATGTCTTTTCCGTGCTTGCATCCAAGTCCAACTCCGATATTGTTCCAACATGCATTTTTGCTCCTCTAAATCATATTTTACCTACAAAACAATGCTAATCATGTTGGTTAGTATAAATTCACATTTTATTACCAATTTCATGAAAATGTATACACATTGCACAATAAACAAGGCGAAAATGATACGTTTGAGTATCACTTGGGCATATAAATCTGCCCAAGATCATTTCCTGCTGATTATCCCCGTTCTTTGACATTGATCACAGGCCTTGACATAGGCTGCAGCATCCTTGAATAATGTTGGCCAAAAGAAACCAGATTGGAGCACTTTGTGAGCGGTACGCTCTCCTCCATGATGACTGCCATACGGTGATGAATGACAGCTTCTCAACACCTCACCTATCTGACTCTCTAGAATGCACCGCCTCATTATTTGATCTGGTCCTTGCTTGAATAAATGCGGCTCATCCCACATATAGTACCGGGACTCATGCTTCAGCTTCTTTCTTTGTTGAGCAGTTGTCTCTGGTGGGTATACTCCACTCCCTATCATGTTTACTATATCTGCATACCATGGGAGTTCTGCCTCCTTCAACGCAAAGAGTTGTTCATTAGGGAACTCTTCTCGGATGCGCTCACCCTCCTTCACATGTGACCGATTCTCTAGTCGTGATAGGTGATCTGCAACCTGATTTTCACTTCCCTTCCTATCTCGGATCTCTAAGTCAAACTCTTACAGCAATAATATCCACCTGATTAACCTAGGCTTTGCATCTTTCTTGCCAAATAAATATTGAATTGCAGCATGATCCGTGTGTACCACCACTTTTGACCCAACTAGATAGGATCTGAACTTGTCAAATGCATAAACAAGTGCCAGTATCTCCTTCTCAGTGACTATGCAGTTCACCTGCGCAACATCTAGCATTTTTCTTGCGTAGTAGATAGAATGAAAAATCTTTTTCCTTCGCTGCCCCAATACCGCTCCCACATCAACATCACTATTATCACACATCAGCTCGAAGGGATGTTCCCAGTCAGGAGCAATGAGAATGGGAACTTCCACCAGCTTCTTTTTCAGCACCTCAAATGCTTTCACACACTCATTGTTAAACTCAAACTTCACATCTTTTTCTAACAATCGGCATATTGGTCTGGAGATCTTTGAGAAATCCTGAATGAACCTTCTATAAAAGCCACCATGTCCTAAGAAACTGCGGACACCCTTAACCGATACTGGTGGTGGTAGCTTCTCGATCAACTGTACTTTTTCACAATCAACCTCCAAACCTTTGTGCGACACCTTATGGCCAAGAACAATGCCCTCCTTGACTAGAAAGTGAAACTTCTCCCAATTGAGCACCAAGTTTGAGTCTTCACACCTGGATAAAACCCTATCTAAATTCTGCAAACACATAGCAAACTAGTTACCGAAAACAGAAAAATCATCCATAAATACCTCAACATAGTCTTCCACCATATCATGAAATATTGCCATCATGCATCGCTGGAAGGTGGCTGGTGCATTGCATAATCCAAAGGGCATCCGCTTGAAAGATTATGTCCCATAGGGTCATGTGAATGTGGACTTCTCCTGATCTTCTAGGGCTACAACTATTTGATTATGGCCAGAATAACTTTTCAGAAAAATATTACTCCTGCCCTACCAATCTATTCAACATTCGATCGATGAATGGTATAGGATAGTGATCTTTACGAGTGGCCTCATTGAGTTTCCTATAATTCATGCAAATCCTCCAACCTGTGACTGTTGGCGTGGGAATTAACTTATTCTTCTCGTTAGTGACAACTGTCATCCCCCCTTTCTTTGGGCATATTAAACCGGGCTGACCCACTTGCTGTCTGATATCGGACACATCAATCCTACATCTAGCCACTTAATCACTTCCTTCCTGACTACCTCTTTCATCACCGGGTTTAGCCTCCGTTGATGTTGTACAGTTGGCTTAGATCCTTCCTCCATCAATATCTTGTGCATGCAGAAAGCTGGACTGATTCCCTTGATATCTGACATCTGCCATCCCATCGCTCTCTTTCGCCTCCTCAAGACCACTAACGCATCTTGCACCTGTGAATCTGTCAGTTCTGTTGAAAGAATGACCAACAATGTGTCATCTTCTCCCAAAAATACATACTGCAGGTGTGGAGGCAATGTTTTCAGCTCCAATTGGGTGCCTTCTCTATTGATTGCTTTGGTGATGGTTCTAAGGACCGATGCAAAGGCTCAAACTCCTTCTTTCGAAAGAACATTTTTGCCTCATTCAGAGTTTGCACCAATTCATATGTTGCACCATCCCCTGACTGACCATGTCCCACCAATGCTCTCTCCAAGGGATCCTTTGGGCCAATAAGTTGAAGTGTTGACTCTTGATCCACAATAGGGATGGTTGATAACTCTTCCAAGATGGCAGGTAGCTTCATAGCCTTGTAGACGTCAAATACTTCTACCTTATCATGAGCTCTCATGGTTAGCTACCCAGTAGCTACATCGATCAGAGCTCGCCCAGTTGCAAAAAAGGGACGTCCCAAAATAAATGGGACTTCCGAATCTGGCTCAAAGTCAATAATTATGAAATCCCCAGGGAAAATAAAGGAGTCCACTTGCACTAGCACATCCTCCACAATTCTATTTGGCCTTGCCAATGAACGATCGGCTAGCTGCAAGATTACTGTAGTGGGTCTGGGACTACCCAACCCCAACTTCTTAAATACAGATGTAGGCATTAAGTTGATACTCGCTCCCAAATCACACAAACCACGAGCTCGAATTGACTGCCCAATAGTAATCTGGATAGTAAAACTTCTCGGATCTTTGAGCTTTGTAGGCAATCTATTCTATATCCGAGAGGTGCAATCTTCAGTAAGTGCAACTGTAGCATATTCTGTAAGTTTACTCTTGTTTTCCACAATATCCTTTATGTACTTTGCATACTTAGGAACTCCTTGCAACACATCTACCAAAGGAAGATTAATGTACACCTACTTCAACACTTCCATAAACTTCTTGAAACATGCTTCCTCCTTATGCTTTCGCAATCTCTGTGGAAATGGGGGCGGTGGTCTTTCATTCTCTGCTGCCTTTTCACTCCCCCTCACATTCTCATTCTCTTCAGCCTGTTCTGTTACTTCAGCTTGCTGTGGTGGCTTTTCGGGTTCCAACTCCCTCAGTTGCTGTCCACTTCTAGTTGTAACTGCATTCACCTACTTGGGATTTATGTTTGTATCACTTGGCAATCCACCCCGAGGTCTAGTATTCTGTGCTCCAGCTAACTATCCCAACTGAAACTCCAAAGCCTTTGTGGCTAACTGCTGGTTTTTCATGTCAGTCGTCAATTTTACTTGGTCATCTTGCATCTGAGCTTGGTTAGATACAATGGTCTTCAGCATGTCCTCGATGTTGCTAGACTGAGGAGGTACATTATTTCCTCTTAACTGAGACTGAAAATTCTGATGACCCCCTTGGTTCCTGTGCAAGCCCTGATTTGAACTTTGCCCCTGATGACTATTAGTACCCCAGGAAAAATTCTGATGGTTCCTCTAATTCGGGTTGTAATTGTTACCATACTGCTGATTGTTGCCCCTTTGCGTATTGCCAACAAAATAAACTGAATCTGGATTGGCACCACATACATTAGCTGAGTGTTCACTGCTACCACAAACTTCACACCATACCTGCTGGACTGCATTGACTGGAGCCTGTGACTGACCCAAGCTCATGCTACCAAAATGAGTGTTGATCTGATTCTGCAGTGCGGCTATTTGTGCTGTAATAGCTGTGAGTCCATCTACCTCCAAGACCCCTGCCGCTTTCTTCACCACCCCTTGGTTTGTGTCAGCATTCCATTCAGGATTACCTTGTGAAATACGGTTCAATAAGGTATACAGTTCTTCATATGTCTTTTCCAGCACTTGTCCCCCGGCTGTAGAATCTAACAAAATTTTTGTATGAGGTTCCAAGCCTTCGATAAAAGTATGCACCAACACATCATTTGACTGATGATGGTGAGGACAATCTCTAACATCGACTTGAACCTCTCCCAGGCCTGATACAAGTTTTCACCGTCTCTCTGCTTGCAGCTTAGAATCTGACTTCTAAGCCTGGCTGTCTTCCCTGACGAAAAGAATCTAATTAATAACTTCTTTGCCAGATCATCCCATGTGGTAATAGAATTAGGTGGTTCAGCCTTTAACCACCTCTTAGCTTCCTCTAGTATTGAAAATGGAAACAATGTAAGCCTCACATAATCTGATGATACTCTAGTGGGTATGTATGTGTCACTGATCTCTAGAAAATTTTAGAGATTCTATTGTGGGTCTTCATGAGGAGACCTGTGAATTGTCCGCTCGTATGCAATAACTATACCATGTTCTGTTTTAGCTCAAATCTACCTCCTGGATCTAGCCTGCGGATGCTAGATGTCACATTATTTGCGTGTGGGATTGCCACCTCGCGTACCGGTCTTGCAGCCATCACTTCAGGCACTAACTCTGCCTATCCCACTGGTGGGTGCTATTGTTGTTCGAGAATTTCCCTTCGTAACAACTGCAATTTCCTTTCTAGAGCTTCCCTCGTCTGCAAATGAAATTGTCTCTCTGGCTCAAAAAACGGATCCACCAACTCCTTATCTCTTGCCAGCGTTCAGAAAAGACTTAGTACCTGCAAGAGTAACCGCTAAGATCAAGTTGTCAATACTTGTATAGAACTTGTAAACTAACATAAAAAAATTTAATTCACCAATTACACCAGTCCCCGGCAACGGTGCCAAAAATTTGTTGCGCTCCCTAATGCATGCAAGTGCACGTGGTCGTACAAGTAATATAGTGGCTTTTTTTAAAGTCAGATGTCGAACCCACAAGGACTATAGCATGGCAATAAATTTCTTACTTAAGTAGTCACAACGTCTTTATACAAGTATATGGAGAACATCGAATGAGAATTTGTTAAAGATTAATAGTTAATGTAACGCTAATTAAAATGAAAAAATGTGATTTAAGCAATAGCACGAGCAATCTAAGGTTAAGGCAAAACATGCAGGTATGTATAATGTGTATTATATTTCAGCTAACCCTTCTCTTAGGTTGATGGTCGGGGATGGCTGACCTATGGCTCGGATCTTTCGAACCTCTTGCCAACTATAGAATGATGAGCCTTACACAACACATTTCTATGATGCAACAGCTCATCTTCTAACGAATCACGATAGTTTCCCTATGTAACCGAATATGACTTTACAGGTATATTTCTATCCTGCACGCGAATCTTACCTTTAATCCACAACAAAGACAAGAACATATTACCCTACTCCACGTCTATCCTAATAATTTTCCTATCAAAAACAAAATTAGGATTCTAAGTTGTACATTAATGATGGCTGAACATTAACACAATGAAAAGAAAGAATAGGAGAACAACCTTTCTTAAGAGAAGAGAATTAAGCTGAATTAATAATAAATTACACACTTATGCAATTTGCCTCAACCTCGGACAAAGGTAGTTTAGCCACTCATTTGTTGATTAATCATCTTCAAACAAGTAGTAATCATACAAACAATTGAAATTTGGAAGAAAGGGAAGAGAAATAACCCTAGGATTTTCTTCAGCTCTACTGCCTGCCTCCCACATTCGTTCATAAATTGTCAGATAACCAAAATCAAATCCTAACTGTTCTATTTATACAAGTGGAAAATTTTCCGAAATAAACTTGCAACGTGGCACGGAGGCCATCGTGGGGGTCAGGCTCCGTGCCACGGAGCCTTCGCAAGGGTTCACTATTTTGTGCCTTCCCATTTTTCATCATTTTAGTCTTCCCCCATTTAATATGGCACGTTGTTCGACGCGGACCATCCTTAGCGTGACACGGTGGGGAAACATTCAATTTCTCTTTACGCCCTCTAGATATTAGCCTATTATTCCTCGGAGTTTGGCTTGATCCTCCAGTTTCATCACTTTCTTCTCCACCTGCAATTAGTCACCACATGATTATTAATTGAAAACAAAAAAAGAAAAATAACCTTAATTAACTCTAACATGCGCGAATACCTCAATATTCTCCCTATTCAGACTCACAACGGGTTGAAAATATGGAGTTTGGTCGTATAAATACACCCAATATCAGGGGGTGAGTAGTGTTGAGTATGCAGAGTTGGTCTCCTACCAGTTGAAGGGGGTTGCACATATTTGGTTCCATCAATGGAAGTATAGCAAGGTCGTCGGAGCAGGTCCGGTCACTTGGGAAGAGTTTCAGGTTGCATTCCTCAATCGGTTCTTCCCTCGGGAAATGAGGGAGCTAAAGGCAGATGAGTTCATTAATCTAAATCAAGGGAGGATGACGTTACTAAAGTATTCCCTTGAGTTCACTCGCCTATCGAAGTATGCTCCTATGTTAGTGGCTGATTAGAGGGCACGAGTGAGCAGGTTTGTTCATGGGATAGAAGGTTACTTGGATTAGGAATGCAGGATTGCTATGCTCCATCAGGATATGGACTTCCCTCAGATGATGTTATACGCCCAGTAGATAGAGGCGGCACATTTGAGAGAGAGAGAGAGAGGCCAAGAGGGCCAGGACTGAGGACCACATATTTTCCCATCAGAGGTCCGGCGGTGGGCACCATCACCATACTCACCAGAGATCATTCCCCCCCAACTTCATCAGCCTTGAGCATTCCATCCAACCTAGGCATGATCATAGAGGGCGAACGTCAGGCTCGAGGGGTCAAAGCAGCAGGCCCGCAGATTCAAGTGTTCCAGCTTGTCGCAAGTGTGGCGAGGGCATACATGCCAGTGCTTGGCAGGTTTAGGTGCACGTTTTGGGTACCGGCAACCTGGGCACATGCTTAGAGATTGTCCAGCAGTGAGACAGGATCAGGTTGGGGGCTGTGGACCAGCTTCTAGATCAGTAGCCCCACCCCCTCGCTCAGCACGTCAGGGGGCATCTACCAGTGCAGGGGGCGGTTAGTGCCAGAATAGATTCTATGCCCTAGCATCCCGTCAGGAGCAGGAGTCTCCCCAAACGTGGTTACTGGTATGTTATGAGTCTTCCATGTTGATGTTTATGCAATGTTAGATCCAGGGGCCACCTTTTCCTATGTGACACCTTATGTAGCCAGTAGCTTCGGAGTCAATCCCGATGTCTTGTCAGATCCTTCTTAGTTTCTACTCTAGTAGGTGACTAAGTTATAGCTAGACGGATGTATTGTGATTGTGTGGTCTTGGTTCTCCATAAGGTCACCTCTGTAGATCTGATAAATTTATCCATGACCAATTTCCATGTTATTCTCAGCATGGGTTAGTCGTATGCTTGTTATGCCTCCATTAATTGCAGGACCCTGTCAGTAGAGTTCAGATTCCCGGGTGAGCCAGTCTTAGAATGGAAGGGTAGTTCAGTTGTGCCTGTAGGTTGCTTCGTTTCCTACCTCACAGTTAGAAGATGATTTCTAAGGGTTGCATGTATAACCTAGTTAGGGTTAAGGACATGGAGTCCGAAACCCCCACTATCCAGTCAGTTCCAGTAATATGTGAGTATCCAAAGGCCTTTCTTGATGATTTGCTAGGTATCCCTCCCGAGCGGGAGATTGATTTTGGTATTGACCTCCTTCCCGGTACGCAGCCTATATCTATTCCACCCTACAGGATGGCTCCTGCTGAGCTAAAAGAGTTGAAGGATTATTTAAAGGATTTGATAGATAAGGGTTTCATTAGACCGATCCAGTCCCCATGGGGTGCACCGTTATTATTTGTTCGTAAGAAAGATTGTTCCCATCGTATGTGCATTGATTATCAATAGTTGAACAAAGTCACTATCAAGAACAGTTATCCCTTACACAAGATCGATGATATGTTCGATCAGCTTCAGGGTGCGAAGTGTTTCTCAAAGATAGATCTCAGATCTGGGTATCATCAGTTCAGAGTTCGGGAGAGTGATATCCTGAAGACGGCATTCAGAACATGGTATGGTCATTACGAGTTTGTAGTTATGTCTTTTGGACTAACGAATGCTCCTACAACTTTTATGGACTTGATGAACAGGGTACTTAAGGCATACTTGGATATGTTCGTGATCGTGTTCATTGACGGCATATTGATATACTCTTGGAGCGAGGAGGAGCATGCTGCACACCTGAGGGTGGCACTCCAGACTCTCAAGGATAACCAGTTATACGCCAAATTCAGCAAATGTGAATTCTGGATGAAATCAGTTGGATTCTTGGGGCATATAGTGTCAAGCGAAGGTATATGGGTGGACTCCCAGAAAATAGAGGCAGTAAAGAACTAGCCCAGACTAGTAAACCCTTTGGAGTTCGGGAGCTTTTTGGGCTTAGCAGGTTACTATCGGAGGTTTGTGGAAGGTTTCTCATCTATTGCATCCCCATTGACAAGATTCACTCAGAAAAAGGTGAAGTTCCAATGGTCAGAGGCTTGTGAGAAGAGCTTCCAAGAATTGAAGGCCAGATTCACTTCAGCACTGGTAATGACTTTACCGATGGGTACTGATGGTTTCATTGTATATTGTGATGCTTCGAGGGCCGGACTGGGATGTGTATTGATGCAGCATGGGAAAGTCATAGCATATGCTTCTAGACAGTTAAAAACTCATGAGAAGAACTACCAACCCCATGATCTTGAGTTGGCCGCGGTGGTATTTGCTTTAAATATATGGTGGCACTACTTGTATGGGGTTCATGTAGATGTATTCATAGACCACAAGAGCTTATAGCTTATAGTACGTGTTCACACAGAAGGAATTAAATCTTCGACAGCGGAGGTGGTTGGCGCTACTTAAGGACTACGACATGAGTTTCCTTTACCACCCGGGTAAGGCCAATGTGGTAAAAGATGCCATTAGTAGACTTTCTATGGGAAGTGTGTCACATGTGAGCAAAGACAGGAAGGAGCTAGAAAAGGAGGTACATCGACTTGCACGGCTGGGAGTTAGACTAGTCGGCTCGACCGATGGTGGGGTAGTAGTTCAGGGTTAGAGTCATCCTTGGTAGCGGAGGTGAAGGCTAAACAAGATGAAGATCCAATGTTGGTAAAGTTGAAAGAAGCTTTTAAAAGTCAGAAAGTAGAAGTCTTCTCCAAAGGGGAAGATGGTGTGCTTCTACACCAGGGTCGCTTATGTGTTCCGAATATGGGGGATTTGAGGAGTAGGATGTTGCATGAGGCTCACGAGTCCAGATATTCTATACATCCATGTGCCACTAAAATGTACCATGCCTTGCGGCAAATCTACTGGTGGAATGGCATGAAGAGGGATATTGCAAAATTTGTAGCCAAGTGCCCGAATTGCCAACAGGTGAAAGTCGAGCATCAAAGACTGGGGGGTGTACTTCAAGACATCAGCATTCCTACTTGGAAGTAGGAAGAAATCAACATGGACTTTGTTACAGGTTTGCCACGCACTCGTAGACAACATGACTTAATCTGGGTTGTGGCGGACAAGTTAACCAAGGCTGCTCATTTCCTACCGGTCAAAACCACTGATTTGGTAGAAGATTATGCTAAGTTGTATATTCGAGAGTTGTTTCAGCTTCATGGAGTGCCCTTGTCTATTATTTCGGACTGAGGTACTCAGTTTAATTCTCAATTCTGGCGTTCGTTTCAAAAAGGGCTCTGGACTCAGTTTAAGCTAAGTACAGCTTTTCACCCTCGGATAGACGGCCAAGCGGAATGAACCATTTTGACTCTTGAGGATATGTTGAGGGCGTTTGTTATGGATTTCAATGGTAGTTGGGATGATCATTTTTCCTTGATCGAGTTTGCTTATAATAATAGTTATCACTCTAGCATCCAGATGGCACCATTCGAGGCTCTCTACGGGCAAAGGTGCAGATCTCCCATTGGATGGTTCGAGGTTGGTGAGGTAGCGATGGTAGGACCAGATTCGGTTCATGAGGCTATGGTGAAGGTTCAGTTGATAAGGGACCGGTTGAAAACCGCTCAAAGTCGTCAAAAATCATATGTTGCTATGAGAAGAAGAGATTGGAGTTTGATGTTGATGACTAGGTATTTCTAAAGGTATCTCCCATGAAGGGAGTCATGCGGTTCGAAAAGAAAGGTAAACTCAGTTTTTGCTATGTTGGTCAATACCATGTCGTGAGAAGAATTGGTACGATGGCGTATGATTTGGACTTGCCTTTAGAATTGGCTCTAGTTAATCTCGTGTTCCATGTATCACTGTTGAAAAAGTGTTTGGGTGATCCATCCTTGGTGGTTTCGATAGACAGCATTGGTGTGAAAGACAACCTAAGTTATGAAGAAATTCCGGTTGAAATCTTGGATCAACAAGTTCGAAGGCTGAGGAACAAGGAAGTAGCCTCAGTAAAGGTGTTATGGAGGAATCAGCATGTCGAGGGAGCCACGTGGGAGGCCGAAGCGGATATGATGGCTAAATACCCCCATTTGTTCCCTACCAGCTCAGCTTCAGTTTGAGGTATCAAATTTTTTCCCTAAACCTCTATTAAGTTTTTCATGTTCTATTCATGGAAATAAGTTTGTTTTATGATATGATATGTGTAAGAACTCTGACCAGCTATATAGTTCTCTTCGGGGGTAGTTGTTCCGTCAATTTTCAACTTGAAAATCAATGATTAGCATCTATATATATAGTGATTGTTGTTTCTGGGTTTTTTGCTTGTTTATAACATTCGAAGACGAATGTTCCCAAGGGGGAGATATTGTTATACCTCGGGAATTCAAGAATCGGACCCGGAAGTGAATCAGGATAAAAACTGGACAATATTTCAGCAATTGCAGAATGGGTCACTCAACGTCTCGTGAGGAGACCTAACGAGTTGTCAGGTGGCTCATGGGGAATTCCTGAGATTTTGAAGGAATCGAGGTCCTCACGAGCGATGTAATGACTCGTGGTCAGTCACCACGAGTCATCATGCCAGTTGTAGGGTGGTCTTAGAGATGGACAGTGAAGCTTATCCAGTGTACTTGACGGATGGCACCCAATGACTCGTCGTCAGTCCTAACGACCCATTAGGTGGGTAGTTACCAAGTCAGTGGAGTTTTCATGAATGATGAGGCAGTGCACTTGACGGTTGAACCAACGGATCGTGAGCCCTAGTAACGAGTCGTCAGGTCGTATGGTAGGACCCCCTAACAGTTATTTTCAGCGATTTCAGTTAGGGCTTTTCCGTAATTCCTAAGTTCTAAGGGGCTATACTACATCATTTTAAGCTCGTAATAGAGGGTTTTAAGATAAGAAAGACCCATCTAGGCCATTTTCTTCATGCATGCAAGGGTGAGAGCTTAAAGGGAAGAAAGTGAGGAGAAATTCAAGGTTTTCAAGGGAAATCTCAGCTGGGTAATTAGGAGGAGTTAAGATTCTTCAATCCCAAGTATGTAAGGCTATGAGTGGGTGCTTTCTTCTACATCCATGCCCATTCTCTATCAATTTGTGATTTATTTGAGATCATCAAGTATGGGTTTTCATTAAATTGCATGATTCTTACATTTCTACTCATGGGTATAATTAATTGAGTTGATATTGATTATTTATCGAGCTTGGGCGGATTCTAACTTAATTTCTTTTACAAAATTGTTTTCTAAAAATTGAATCTAAAACACCCATATATGGGGAGTTCCTAATAGAATGTGATGATGATGGAATAGAAGGTGAAAAGCATGTTTCCAAACTTACCCATGATTTTGATAATGTTTTCAAAGAAGGTGGTGGCCCGCAAGTGTACGGGTCGTATAAGTAATATAGTGGCCCTTTTTAAGAGCCGGTTGTCGAGTCCACAGGGACAGGACCAATTCAGCTAACTATCGAGTTCAAGTGTGATATTAAATGCCGCAAGTGTTGATTATAGACTTTTTCGAGATATTTAATTAAGTCTAGATGTGGTCAACGAAATACTCTGAATTAATTCAAGGAGCAACTAGAGTTAAAGCCGAATAATCATGCGATATTACGATTTGCAATGGTTTAAGTATGAAACTATCAATTGTCGTCTCACATTATTACAATTGCATGTTCATGGTCTTTCGAGCCTCTAAACACGACAAACTAGAATCACAACTACATCGTTGAGCGGGGATGTGACATTCTAGTTCGTGGGCAATTCACTATGTGGATGTGGTTTATGGGGTTTATGCTCTTGATTAGGGACTTTCATACCTCTAATCATTTAACTCAACTTAGTCTCACAACTACTTCTTCGAGTGGTGATGTGATAATTCTATGTTGGTGTCTAGCTCATCCCAATTTATCAACCAAGCAAGGTACTAGGTATATTTCTATCCTAACACAAATCATATCGTGAGATACAATCTTGCTCCCTACAGTCTCTTGTTCTTGCCTAGGTTATCTTTTCAAGCATGTACCTAAGCTTAACCCACTTGTTTTCATGGTTATCAGCCATAAAAACAACCATAATCAGAATGCAAGACAAAACAACAATTAACAACTTAAAACCAAAACAAAATCTCAAAATCACAATCATGTCTTGTGGATTCAACACTAGAGGGAGGGTTCTAGCCACTCATGTCCGTGTAATTATAAGAAAACATAATTAAAGTAACCTACTTACAAGAATTGGTAGAAGAGAAGATGAAATTGATGAACCCTAGGTGAGTTCTCCCACTTCTCCCTTCACTCCTAGGTGGTTTTTCAGAATAAAATCGTGACCTCTTTGTTTTTAGGAGCTAAGGGACCTATTTATAGTAAATGAGAATTGTTCAAAATTATTCCTGTCGTGGAATGGCTACGTGGCACGGAGTGTATCTCAGAGCACTGCCTCCGTGACACGGAGTGTATTGCGGAGCACTGCCTCCGTGACACGGAGTGTATTGCGGAGCACTGCCTCCGTGACACGGAGGTATCGCGGAAGCCCTCTGGAAATCGCCCAATTTATTCCAACTTTGGTGTTTCTCTCCCGATATCATTCCTGCACTTCACCAAATCATAGATTAAGTCCTCAAATGCGTTATTTACCTTCAAAAACAAGGACTAATTATGTGGGTTAATACATATTCACATTTACATAAAAACACATGAGAATGTATATAAATAAATAGATAAACAAGGCAAAACTACGTTATAAAGTATCACTTGGGCATGCTATTTTGCCCACGATCACCTACCCCACACTTAAAGCCTTTTTCGTCCTCGAACAACCCTTTTACATATCATGTAAATGAATACTCACACATAACTAATTTAGCAAGACAATTCAAGCTACGGCTATAATGATTATTTAAGATAGCAAGTTAAAAATAGATCATGCACGATTTAATCAATGAAATGATATACAACTCTGTTAAGACTTCCTAACCTCAAGAATCGACTCTCAATCTTAGCAAACTCATGCAAATCAACCGATCAATAAATCCGACATGAATGTTATCTCTCATTAAACATGTGCCCTCACAACAAGAGAGTTACCCATTTTTACTCACAAAATTTCAAATCACAACATGTATGGGTATATGAATAAGATTACGCTCGCTCTCTCAATGAATTCACATGCATCATGTGGTGAACCATAAGCTTGCCGTTAGTGTTTTACTCCACTAATTTAAGGATGTATGAACGTAAGATCAAGTAGGACTTAATGGGTTGCTATGTAAGCTAAGGGACGGGTAGGTACTATTCTGGCCAGTAATAGTGACTATTTTCCCGGAGCGCTTTTAATAACTTCAACCTTCATTAAGGATATCTCTTTTCTTACTTCCTCCTTATTCTTTTCACTCTCGAATTTTCTTTTCTTGTTCCCCTTTCTTTAAGCACACTCAGATTAGTAGTAAGGAGTACTTAAGCAATTTTTTTCATTCATTTATTTTCTTACTCCCTACTAATAATCAACCATTTTTACACAAGTGCACCTTTGTCCTTTTCTCAACTTTTACAACTTGCTACTTTTCCTCCTTTTTCCCGTTTCTCACTCCTTCACTCTTCCGAATTTTTTTCTTCTTACGCGCTTAGGAGTTTTGGATCAAATTCAAGGCTAATGAAAGAAAAAGGACTAAGTTTATGTTGTAGCTATCAAAGAATAGGCTCAAGGTTCAATGGGGCTAACTAGGATTAAATATTCAAAGTAGGTAAAGTGAGGGATAACATTGAGGTTCATTCAAAGAAATGCCTAAATCATCTCCTACAATTCACATCCTTCATTTCATTTTATATACACACCAAGCAAGTTATAAACATTCCACAATAGCACGGAATATTCAAAAAACTTACACTCACAGCACATGCTCCATTCAAGACACATCCAGTAGACTCTTACTCAGCTAATCACAAGAATTCAAAATTAAGCTTCAATCAAATCGAGTCAAATTCAAGAGCCTAAGTGTCTCACACAAAGTTATACACTTCTTACATGCTTCAACAAAAACCACACTTATATCTTACAATCATGTATAGCACATAACAAGAACCTCAAGCCATCAATTAGCTACGAGTTCAAAAACCAAAACCTATTGACTAATTTTCCTCTACACGGTCGTCATCCATCCATCGTCAAAAACCATCTCTAACAATGACTAAAAACATTATATACAGACAAAGAAAAAAAAATTATTTTTCGGTTCAAAGTCCCCCCATCGGAAAAGAACCGAGAATAAAAACCAACGGGTGATGAAGTCATGCTTGACTCACAAAAATTTTTCAAATATTTCTCACAAGCATTACATTCACAAAAATTGTTAAGCACAAAAAATTTGAAATTTCCCTTGAAATTTCCCTCACCCCACACTTGAATCATGCTATGTCCTCATAGCATCAAATTAACATTTAAAGAGGCTGAGAAATACTCCTTGAGGCCTTTAGGCCTAGCTAACAGCATGTTTATCTTTTCCATCTGCACAAGTGTGTGTTTGACCTCACACTTTTTATCGTCCATGCTTCTTAGCTTCCTCCTCCAAGGGTACTTAGACTTCCCCTCTGTCTGTGCTTAACTTTCCACCAAAACAACACAATATGAAAAATAAATAAAATAAACACAATTTCAAGAAATTAAAATGGTACCCTTGGGTTGCCTCCCAAGAAGCTCCTAATTTTACGTCGCGGCACGACGTATCAAGTTTCACCACTTTTTCCTCCACCTTGAGGATATGAATCTCACCCCTAATTTCTTCTCTAATTTTCTCTTATGCTCCCAGGGTGGTGGTGAAAAAAATGAAAGGACCAAGCAGTAGATGTCGTCTTTGGCATTTATTGGCCCTTAAGTAAGTGAAGTCATTCTTTCTTTCAGAATCAGCAAATTTCAGAATATATGGGGCTTGTTCCTCCTCTATATCTTTCTCCACAAGTTTGGAAGACTCTAGTTCTAGGTTGTCAACCAAACTCAATGTCGCAAAATGATTCGAGTGGGGTACAATACACCTCAACTCTGAAATTGCATTTTGCTCGACTTTCTTACTTGTATATACCTTCTCCACATTAACATCTAACTCCTCATGAATGTCAAATGGTAGGTACTCTATCTCTTCTTTCAAGAATGGATCGGCTATACGTGTGACACAATCATGGAGACTCTCGGGAGCTTCCAATAGTTGAGCTTGTTTCAAGAACTCACTCTCATCTTCTCCTTGTAGTCCCTCCTGAGTATTGCATAAAACCGTCACTTGCACTTCAGAGCAAGCTTCAGCTTCAGCCCTCATCTCAATGAACTTTTTGCTTATCATTTCCAAGGCCTCTCCATTTTCCTCTTGCTGAATTCTCAATGCTTCCCTCTCCTCCTTCATTGCTTTTCTTTGCTCAAGGATCTGATTTAGCATGTCTTCTATTCGAGCTTGGAGTTCCAAGTCCTCATTTTCATCATGCCTATATTTAGCAAAAACAACAGAAGGATTATAGTAGGGGCTTGGGGGAGGGGAGTATGCATTCGGACAGCCATCCCAATGGCCATCTTGACCTCCACATATATTGCAAGTGTATGCATTTGGGCAACCATTCCAATGGCCATTTTGACCACCGCATATATTACAAGTATTAAAATGTTGCCATAAGTGGGGTCCTCCGCATTTCAGACAAGACTTATCAAAATAAGAGTATCCACCATTTACCCCATTTATATTCAACGATGTCATGTTAAGAAGGGTATCAGATTAAAAATTAAAAATAAAATAAATCTAAAACTAATAAAAAAAGAAAAATTTCAACACTTAAGGAAATTTTAAAAATCACACAAACATAGACAAATTCACTAAACTTCGCCGAGTCCCCGGCAACGGTGCCAAAAACTTGTTGTGCCCGCAAGTGTAGGGGTCGTACAAGTAATATAGTGGCCCTTTTTAAGAGCTGGATATCGAACCCACAGGGACAGGACCAATTCAGCTAACTATCGAGTTCAAGTGTGATATTAAATGCTGCAAGTGTTGATTATAGACTTTTTCGAGATATTTAATTAAGTCTAGATGTGGTCAATGAAATACTCTGAATTAATTCAAGGAGCAACTAGAGTTAAAGCCAGATAATCATGCGATACTACGATTTGCAATGGTTTAAGTATAAAACTATCAATTGTCGTCTCACATAATTACAATTGCATGTTCATGGTCTTTCGAGCCTCTAAACACGACAAACTAGACTCACAACTACATTGTTGAGCGGGGATGTGACATTCTAGTTCGTGGGAAATTCACTACGTGGATGTGGTTTATGGGGTTTATGCTCTTGATTAGGGACTTTCATACCTCTAATCATTTAACTCAACTTAGCCTCACAACTACTTCTTCGAGTGGTGATGTGATAATTCTAAGTTGGTGTCTAGCTCATCCCATGTTATCAACCAAGCAAGGTATTAGGTATATTTCTATCCTAACACAAATCATATCGTGAGATACAATCTTGCTCCCTACATTCTCTTGTTCTTGCCTAGGTTATCTTTTCAAGCATTTACCTAAGCTTAACCCACTTGTTTTCATGGTGATCAGTCATAAAAACAACCATAATTCAGAATGCAAGATAAAACAACAATTAAGAACTTAAAACCAAAACAAAATCGCAAAATCACAATCATATCTTGTGGCTTCAACCCTAGAGGGAAGGTTCTAGACACTCATGTTCGTATAATTACAAGAAAACATAATTAAAGTAACCTACTTATAAGAATTGGTAGAAGAGAAGATGAAATTGATGAACCCTAGGTGAGTTCTCCCACTTCTCCCTTCACTCCTAGGTGGTTTTTCAGAATAAAATCGTGGCCTCTTTGTTTTTAGGAGCTAAGGGACCTATTTATAGTAAATGAGAATTATGCAAAGTTATGTCTGTCGTGGAATGGCTCCATGGCACGGAGTGTATCGCGGAGCACTGCCTCCATGACACGGAGTGTATCGCGGAGCACTGCCTCCGTGACACGGAGGTATTGCGGAAGCCCTTTGGAAATCGCCCAATTTATTCCAACTTTGGTGTTTCGCTCCCGATATCATTCCTCCACTTCACCAAATCATAGATTAGGTCCTCAAATGCGTTATTTACCTTCAAAAACAAGGACTAATCATGTGGGTTAATACATATTCACGTGTACATAAAAACACATGAGAATGTATATAAATAAATAGATAAACAAGGCAAAACTACGTTATAAAGTATCACTTGAGCATGTTATTTTGCACGAGATCAGAAGGTTAAATTAACCCGAGTATAATGATGCTTTGGGTAGTGCCCAATGCTGAGTATGGATGATGATTTCTCTTGAATGGATTTTACTACTTGTTTTGGAGTGAAATCTCCCAAATTATAATGTTTTCAAATGAGTTGAATGGGTCCAATCATGATAAAGGTTTGCGCAAGGTCCCTATGTTGATGATAATGAAGTGATATTTCTAAAGTAGCCTCACCACATAATTTTGGAGAAAAGCCTCCCACAATTCTTGAGCTTGTGCTATGTGTCGTAGTAAAGCTTCTCATATACATGAATTCATAATTTAGATGTATGTCACCATTAAGCTTCATTTCACATGATGTTGAGTTTAAGCATGATTCTATTCTAATCTTTGTCGAGATGACATTGTTGAGCTTCATATTTGTATGATGTCTAATGCATGCATGATTTCATAATGAGATTTGTCAATAGATAATGTTGAGCTTCATTTCATACGATGTAGAGTTTATTCATGACTTCATGTTGAGCTTCGTCACTAGACGATGTTGAGCTTCGTATTTATACGATGTAGAGCATTGCATGTTTTAGGAGAAGAGTCTAGCACCGAGCGGGTTAAGGGTAGACTACCCTATGCCCCAAAACTACGCGCCAATGTAGGTTGATTCTATTATATTATTGGGACCTCCCTTGTGAGCTATCCCCGGCCCGATTGGCCCTTTGAGCTTGATATCGATATCGTGGTATCTTCTATCGCCCTGGCAAGGTTATGGACGACTCTACCCACTTGAGTGTGATAGTTGGGACCACCTAAGTTCTATCGTGGTATGTCGGTTATGTGACAAGTCTCCCACTGTCTATCTCATTTGAATTTTCATATCCATTACCATGATGATTATCTTATGCATGCATGTTTGAAATGCAAGGTTTGACTCATTATTCAGCTTTTGATATAAATGTTATGATTTAGCTTTGAGTCATTCGATTTAGTCATAATGTTCTAAAGCCATGCATGACCATGTATTAAATAAGCATGATTTCATAATGAATGCTTGTGATCTTTTCATATCCTTAAAGGCTATCATATATGTATGACTTGTTTTAAAAGGCTATTATTGCTCAAGCAGTTTTACTTACCTTGCATACTCAGTACATTCCACGTACTGACCGCATACCTTCTATACTGCATTGTTTCATGATGCAGGATCCGATTCTCATGTTCAGCCCTGTGTTCTCATCCTCCGAGGACTAGAGTTTCAATTATTTTTAGCGTATTTTTAGTTTCAGTATTTTCGAGCCAGTTGGGGGTGTTGTCCCATCAGCTCATCCAGATTAGAGGCTTATCATACTTAGATATGTATTTAGCTTCAGATGTTCATTTTGTGTTTATGTTAAGTTAGGCCGCTGAGGTTATATTTATGTTTCCTTTATATTTATTGAATGAGTTAGTGAATGCTTATGCCATGGGTTAACTTGGGGTCTCTCGAGGTCCCTTGTCCCGTGTCCACGATCCAGGTGTACTCTCGGGTCGTGACATTTAACATTTTGGAACATATAGAAGTGGAGCACTTAGCAAGAACAGGATCAGATCATGCACCCATATTGGTGTCAATAGGGAGGCAGAATAAGGAATTAAGAAACCTTTCAGATTTCTAAGCTTCTGGACAGAACATGAGGATTTTTTGAAGACTGTGGAGCTTAACTGGGTGGCAGATTTTGAAGGACACCCATACATAATGTTTAAACTGAAGGTTAAAAAAATTAAAAAGGCTTTGTCGTGATGGAGTATAGAGACCAAAACAGACAAATTTAAATAGCTGATTATCAAAGAATAGATAGTCAAAATCAAATAGCAGCTATTTAAAAAAGATCAATCTAGTAATAACAGGATGGTTTTTCAACAGGCACAAGCAGAGCTGAAGAAATATCTTCACTATGAAGAAGAATTCTAGAAAGAGAAAGCTAGAATTAACTGGAGGGTAGATGGTGATAGGAAAACTATATTTTTTCATAATCTAGTGAATGGAAAAGGAAAATATTGCATATTAAGAGGATTCAAAATGTAGAGGGTGAAAGGCTAGAAGACGAAGAGAAAATGGAAGCAAAAGCTCTTTAGGTATATCAAAAGCAATTCACTCAGGAGGCAGAAGGTACTGATTTCTCTTTGATTGATTGTATACCAGAACAGATAAAGCAGGAGGACAACTTGAAACACTATGCAGCCCCTTACAATGGAAGAGGTAAAATTAGAAGTGTTCTCAATGAATGAGGCTAGTGCAAGAGGACATGATGTGTTGAATGAGAATTTTTGTCAAAGTTGTTGGAATATTATTAGAAATGATGTCTTTGGACTTGTAAAGGCATACTTCGATGGAGATACTCTGTGTAACTCCGTTACACATTCTATCTTGGTTCTTCTGCTAGTCTATAATATAGAACTACTCTACCTAATACCTATTAGCTTTAGTAACTTTATCAACAAAATTATCTTAAAGGTCTTACAGAGAAGAATGGATGAGGTTCTTCTAGCCATAATATCAACAAATCAGTCTGGATTTGTTAAAAATAAGAACATTATAAAGATTGTGTTACTAGCACAGGAGATAGTAACTGATATCAGTAAAATCGGCAAGCCCGCAAATATTGTAATTAGGTTAGATATGATCAAGGCATATGATAGGGTGTCATGGTTATATCTTACTAAATTCCTATGGAAAATGGAGCTTGCAGAGATATTTATGATATGATCTAGAGGCTATTAGCTAAAAATTGGTACTCAATTCTTTTTAATGGACAGAGTTAGGGTTTTTCCACTCAACAAGAGGTGTAAAGTGATGTCACCCCAGTGCCGCAAGTGCACATGGTCGTCAAGTAATATAAGACGGTAAAGTCCCAATTATCTATCCCTTAGATACCTGTCAGATTAATCTCTTAATGTTAACTCTTTATTTCTCTACTCCAACAAACACAAATATAAATGGGGAATAGTTTGGAGATTAAACTACTAAAACATGAAATGAAAATTAACTAATAAACTAAAGTTGTTGCAAACGTGTTTGTACTGCAAATAATGATGACAATCTAGGGAAATGATACTTTTGCTTCAAGTTGAGATTTCAAGACTTGATTAACTATATTGATTCTTCCTAAGGTTGCTAGTTGCAAGTTACTATCCCATTTCTTGCCAGTCTCCCGAGCATCCAAGAACTATATGATGAACCTAACGCCTATATCCCTATGGCCATAGGAGAAACATGAAAAGACGGTTGTGGCTACTTTTATATCAATTAAATAAGGTTGAAGGGTATATCCCTATCTTCATCAAGAACTTATAACCTTCAACTAATGGGCCAAAGGAACTTTGAATTCCAATATCTATTCTAGCATGCTAGAGTTCATATTTATATTCTCAATTGAAGCACATCAAAGCTAAGAGACACATACCAAGTTGACAAGGGAGAATAAGTAGGGAGATGAGATCTTTGTGACTTTCTCAATTAAGGTGCCTGCAAAGTCATGGAAATTTAGGTGAGGTGAGATGGGAAAGAGGTATTTAAAGGATAAGAGGAGGGAAGGTGATTGGGCAAGAAGAAGGTAGGTGATAATGGAGTTTATGATGGAAAGGTGGTTTTTGGGAATTTAAGAGGTGGTGGGAAAGTGAAGTGTGGGAAAAAGGAAAACTGGAAAGGTTTTGATGAAATAATGGCTGTTTTGGGGATTTAGACTAGGTTTCAAGATTCGTGGGTCGGTTGGTCAATGGATGGTAAACATTTTTAAGGGAAATGTTGATGTGTTGTAAGTTTACAACACTTTTGATGCTTAAAACTAGGAAAATATCATAGACTTAAGTATGCTTATACGGATATGAAGCGTTTTTTTTCCTTTTTTTCATGAAAAATAGGTGTTGGAGTGAAAATGTGCAAAAGTTGGAGAAAAGAAGCCAAGTACTGATTTCAGTACGAGTCGTACCATGACTCGTGAAAAGCTCAAAAGATTAGTACAAGGCAAGGGCAAAGTACGACTCTCAGTACTAGTCGTACCATCCTGGTACGAGCTGTAACTTGAGTCACAGAATACTTCAGAGAAATTTGCACAATTGAAGTCTCCTAATACAGGAACCACCTACGGATCGTAGCATCTAGCTACAACCCATAGCAGGATCCGTGGAAAGCTTCAATGATTTTTGGGACTTGTAAAATCCCATGATATGACATGTTGTTATGAGTCGTAGAAGGAAGGTACGAGGCATACCAAGGCACTCGTAGAAATCTTCAGAAGATGTCAAAGTTCGTAGAGCCAAACCACAACTAGATTGTACGACTCGTGGAATCATGTTATGAGTAATACCAGATACCCACTCTTAGAAAATTTTTCAGAAGCCAAGGGATGTATGAGACAAGGCATGACCGGTGAAATCTTGTTACAGGTCGTATGAGGAGTCGTAGGATGTGTCGACACCAGATTTTGCTTTTTCCCTATTAACTTAGGAAAAGGAATTTATTATCTGTTTAAATACTTTTTATGTTTCTTTTAGTTGAGAATAGGTCATATTCAGTCAGAATTAAATAGAGAAGTTGATTATCAAGCTTGTAATTAGTTTTTGACAACATTGGAGAGCAATTCTTGAGATCATAACTTGGTTTTTTTAATTTTTCTTAAATTTGTTCATTATATTTTCTTGCAATATTCAAAGCAAGTTTTCTTTCAATCATCGTTGTAAGTATTTAACTATTTATTGGTCTATGAATACTAATCATAATCCTACAATCATGAGAGGCTAAAACCTCTACAACTAGGATTGTGGGAACCATTATGGATTAACATCTTAGGGTTACACAAAGTGATTCGAAACCAATGCTAAATGCTTGTATTGTATTCTCTTCAACTTTAATATTTCTTAACGAAGCGTAATTTTAAGACTTGTCCGAATTCTTTACTTGCTTGAAACTAGAGAAGTAGAGATTAGGAAAAGAGAATTACAACGAAGCCTTTGTTTTTATGATTATTGCATGACTTGAGTTGCGGTCGCAGGATAGTTAATCTGGAACAAATTGATAACAATTAACTTGAAATCGCTCATGAGACCTAACTCAGTGATTGAGTATAGTCATTAAATAGGGATGAACCAGTCGTTTGGATGAACCCTAGCTATCAGTTCTACAAAGAAGCATTGGGATTGATCACGAGTGTAAACCCAAAGTAGTTATGAACCCATGGGAAACACTTATCCCAGTTAATTGCAAATCTTGATAAACAACAACTGATTTTCATGCTTGTTTTACAATTTTTTTTCTATAAACACCCCAATTTGGAGATAATATACCAAACAACATAAATACTTGCATTAGTCTAGTTGTTACCATATTCCCTATGGGTTCGACCCCAACCTCTTTGTTGGATTCTTTATTGACAATGTCTGCTTCATACTTTATCAGGAGTGTGAGTTTGAGCGTTATCAAAAAGTGGCGTCGTTGTCGGGCAATATGGCTAAGATTTGATATATTGCTTGTGTTTAACTTTTGGTTCTTATTTCCTCATTTACATTTTCTTTTTGTTTGACACCCATAGGTTGTCTCTTGGTGAATGCCAAGTACTCGGCGGACCCTGATTTCTTTGGATCTTGAGATTGAAAGAACACTACGAAGAATGGAGATCCAAGAGAAAAGAGATGCCTATTTTGCTGAAGAAGCTAGGCATGTCGAGCTAGCTCGACAAGCTGCACTTCAGGAAGCCGATGATGCTCGGATGAAGTAGTAAATGTTGGTCACCATGGAAGGGGAAACATAGGCTAGAGATATGCCCCTCAATTCTTTTATGAGGATGACCCGGATATTGATGAAGTCGGGCCAACTTGATCTATCATACCACCACCTTTACCTATTGGCGAAAAGTTTGACATCACTAGCACCGTGACCCAGTTGTTGAATATGAAAGGGGTGTTTAGCAGTAATGCAGCTAATGATGCCAACCTGCACTTAATGACTTCGCCAAAATATGCAAGGGCTATAGGTTACCCAGAGTCAGTCAGGATGTAATAAGGCGGAGACTCTTCCCATTCTCTCTGTCTGGGGAGGGAACTTTATGGTTATCGGATTTTCCAAACAACTCCATTAACAACTGGAGGGAGCTCAAACAAGCTTTTCTAGAAAGATTCTTCCCACTCTCTAGGATGTTATAGCTTAAGGATGAGATCTACCATTTTGGACAACTGAAAATAGAGGAACTTCATGAATCCTGGTTAAGATTTAAGAAGAAGTTGACCAAGTTCCCTAACCATAAAATCTCTAATGACAGTTTGTTGGAGATTTTATACAAGTCATTGAATAATAGCACTAAAGCTGTAGCTGATACTGTGTGTCAAGACCCGAACATGGGCCCCGTTTGAGACACGGGACAAGGAGTCCCGAGAGACTCCAAGTCAACCCATGGAATCAACATACAACTAACTCAATCAAATAAAGTGAAAGATCAGCATGGAAACTTAGCAGAAGTCTAAATAATCATAACATCAGAAATAAACACGAATTTGAAGCTGATTACATTATATGTCTGAAAAGCCTCTAATACTGATGATTTGATGGGATAAGACCCCAACTAACTCTCTAAGTATGAAACTGAATACATAAATAAAACTGATAAATCATGGTCCTTGGGAGATGAGGACTCGCCAACAGATGTTGGATGCTAACTCTAAAAGTTTGGCTAAGGCCGAGGCTGAGTCTGAGTACAGGGGCTTGTATCATAAAATGATACAACATAGAGTATACGGTCAGTATGTGGAATATACCAAGTATGCAAAGTAAGTAAAACCACTTAATTAAGTAAAATCATTTAAAACATGCATAATGTAAAAAATAATTAAAACAAGAATTTGAGAGTAGCCTCGCATGCTATTTTTCTGAAATCATGATCTCAATGTAACATAACATCATAACTGAATCGAATGACCCAACGCTTAAATCTGATAATCATAAGTAAAACTGAACATTAGGTCAAACCTATATATATATATATATATATATATATATCATGAGTGATAAACATACATAACTGAAATTATCACGAAAAATGAGAGACTCATCATATATCTGACATACCACGATAGAGCTTACGTGATCCCAACTACCACACTCAAGTGGGTAGATCCGTCAAAATCCTTGTCAAGGCTAAGGATGATACCATGATATCAATATCAAGCTCGAGGCCCAATCAGGGCAGGTATAGCTTACAAGGGTGGTCCCAAAGTATATATATATGTGATATGTAATAACCTACGCTGGCGCTTGGTTCTGAGGCATAGGGTGATCGACCCTTAGCCTATTCGGTGCTAGACACTGCTCCAAAAAACATGCATAGAAGGCTCTCCATCATTTTTCAATGAAGCTCACCATCGTCTAGTGATGAAGCTCAATAACTAAATACATCTCAAATCTAAAATTATATATATGAGAAGCTTTAGCTCAAATCATACCAAAAGATGAAAATAATTGGGAGTCTTCACTCCAAAACCATGTGGTAAGCTTAATTCGGGATCTCAGAAATCATATTTTAACATATGGGCATTGCCCGATACTTTAACATGCTTGAAAATACATAATTCTCTTGAAAAAATGACCATAAATATGGGTAACTTGAAAACACGCTTTTCATCAATATTACCTCATTATACTTGAACATTCATCATAAATCTCAACTTTCATGAACTTCTCATAAATGGGCATTTTAAGTTTTAAAGCTTGAAACATGATTTTAATGGAAAACAATGTAAAACTTTCCCATGAATCATAATTCAATAGTAGTAACATATTTACATCATACCCATATAGATATTTAGGAATTTCATGCATTGGGTTAAAGCCCCATAGAATCAACATATGAATTTTCATGATTTTGTAATTCCCCAGAAACTCAAAATCTAATTCCAGGACTTAAATCAGAAAATCTGAAAAATTACAGAATTGTTACAGGACGGCCCACCTGATGAGTCGTAAAGTAACTCACGACTCATTAGGTGATCCATGAGGAGAAAGCGGGATAATGTAAAGGATGGAGGCAGTGTACGAGGGATGTCACGAGTCGTGCTCACTGACCACGAACCGTTAAGTCACTCTTGGTTTGGTCTGATTTGGGAATATTTTGAGTGGACTAGTGTACTTGACGAGTGGGTGAAACGAGTCATCACCTGTGGCAATGACTCGTTAAGTGACTCGTTACCTAATCTAGAGTTAAATCTTCAGTAGTGAACCAGTGTGGTCCACGACCGGTGGCCACGAGTCATGGTCAGTGACCATGACTCGTTAGGTCCCTTGTGATGACCTACTGAGGATCCCAGGCAGTGTACCCTGAAGGGAGTGACCACGAGTCATGGTCAGTCACCACGACCCTTTAGGTCACCCATTAGGGGCACCTGACAGTTTTTCTTAGCTAATTTCTAAGGTCTATTTAGTAATTTCCTATTCTCCTAAGTTATAAACTATGTCATTTTGAGTGTAAAATCAAACTTATTACAGGGTTTGGAAAGTTCCTCACTTCATTCTCATGATTATTCTCAGGAAACTTATCGAAAGTCCTCTCCAGAAACTTTCAAGCAAGCTTAGGGTTCTCATCTATTGCAGCAGTTCAAGTCCTCTTCTCTGGGTGAATTTTAGTCACGTATATGGGAATTCAACAAGGGAATCATCCTTCCCTTGTATCCCCCAAAATCCTACCATAACTCCCTTATCAGTTTTAGCTTGAGATTTCAAATACGAACGAATTCCATGTTATTTTTCATTAATATTGCCTTTAATAATATCGATGTTGGTTGTTCATATTATCTTCTTCAATTCCTAATTAAATTGTCAATGTTCGTACAAAAAAGTGAATTTAAGCCCTAACATTCGGGTAATGATTTTGCTAATTAAATTTCATCTAGTGAATGAAAGAATGTTTTGGGTTGAATTTCCTAGAAATTCTTACTATATATTTGTTGAGCGATTATTTCACTGATAAGAATGATTTTAGCCTTGTTGGATGAGATTTCTTTAATACTTGAATTTTTTCCATATTATGAAATTCCCATATTGTTGGGATAAGTTGAGTTCTCTATTAGCTACTAGTAGTTCAGACTAGTTAGAACGTAGAGTCTCTTCAGAATCTTCAGAAAATTATCAACTGATCAGTTTGACTTCAATCTTATTTCGAGGTGTCAGTGGTGCCTCTCAGTTATCAAAATCTGACTCAGATTATAGTTTTTGGTCCATTAGGCGGTCATGACATTCTAGTATATAGCTCTGACCATCCCCAGGACCCCAGTTCAGTTATAGCTTGTTCTTAGATGGTTACGATGCTTCCAGACAAGAAGCTCTTACCAGTCTAGAACTCAGTTTAAAAATCTAGTCCTATTAGACTCTCAGGGTACATGCAGTTATATGTCCCTTACTAGTCTTGGACCCCAGTTTTGAGCTACCAACTTAGTAGTTCTATTTAGGTTTTCCAGTGGGAGTAGAACTTAGTACCGAGTGGGTCGAGGTTCCAGCGTATCCAGGTTCCCAAGACTACGTTGCCAACGTAGGTTAGAGTATTACTTGGCCTGATTGGCCCTAAACTTTTGTGATCACTCAGTTCATGTCTTTATACCCTGGCAAGCTATATTGGGTCCTACCGGTGGGGTGTATACATCGGACTCTATGTATTGCTCATGTAGTTATAAGTTGATTATAGACTCTGCCACTAGTCAGTCCAGTCCAGTTTCAGAATAAGTAGCTCATTTCAGTTCTAGTTCTATCAGTTTAACTCAGTTCTCTACAGTATCTCAGATTTAGTGTTTCAGAGTTAACCATCAGACAGGGTCATCTTGACTATTTTAGATTGCATCAGTAGTTCAGTTCAGCTTACCTGTTGGTCATTGCGTGTCATTTCAGTTCAGACTTTATATTCAGTTATATTTCTCCCACTTACTCAGTACATTCAAAGTACTGACGCATACTTTTATGCTGTATCATTTCATGATATAGCTGCAGGTTCTCAGACTCAGCACCGTTAGTTGTCGTAGTTCAGATTCTCCACCTCAGCAGTGAAGTGTGAGTCCTCATCATTCAACGGACTTATTTCTTTCTTTCAGTAATTTATTAGTTTCAGTTAGACTTCTATTAGATGGCTTTCAAACAGACATGATTTTTAGATTTATCAGTATTATTCAAGTGTTTTGAACTTTATGTTCTCAGACTTATTTTTCATAAATGCTTTATGATATTGTTTCAAAGTTCCGTTGTGCGTGTTTACTCAAAATACCAGTGTATGATAGATCAAGGGTCGACTTGGGGTCACTTGTGACTTTAAGTACCGTGTTACATCCAGGGTGTAGTCTCAGGGTGTGACAAACTTGGTATCAGGGCACTAGGTTTAGAGTATGCTCGGAATTTCTAAAGCCACATCGAGTAGAGTCCTCTTCATGGGTGTGAAGCGCGCCACACTTATGACTATGAGATCTTATTAGGAAAACTCTCTTTTGTTCATATTATTTATCGTGCGTTAAAGTTCAATTCTAAAACTTCCCTTCTAATTTGTGCTCTGTTTCATTTCAGTGAACCATGCCTCCCAGACGTGGTAATGGAAGAAGGACTGGTAATGTCAACAGACCTGCCCCATCAGCCCCGACAGCTCCTTAGGATGAATCCATATCCACCACCGAATTCAGGGCAAGCCATTCAATTGCTGGTCAAACAGTCACTAACTAGGAGAACCAGCAGGTGGTTCTAGTAGCCACAAATGGGTTTGCAGCTGCTGCTTGAGTGTGGGAGTTTACCTGGATGAATCCTCCAGATTTTCATAGAACGAAGGCGAGAGAGGACCCATAAGGGTTTGTAGATGAGATTAGAAAGATCACCCGAATTATGGGTGTCAGTTCCTCTGAAAGTGCTGATTTTGCTGCCTACCAGCTAAAAGGAGTAGCCCAAGTCTGGCATGACCAGTGGAAGGAAGGACGACCAACGGAAGCAGGACCAGTGGAGTGGGAAGAATTCCACATAGATTTCCTGGACAGGTTTTTCCCTTGGGAGATGAGGGAGGCTAAGATGGAAGAATTTATGAATTTGCGTCAGGGCAATAGAACAGTGGAGGAATATGCTCTAGAGTTCACCAAACTATCAAAGTATGCTCCACAGATTGTAGCCGAGCCAAGGGCTCGCATGTTGAAGTTCGTAAATGGAGTATCTAATCTGGTCCTCAAAAAGTGCAGGACGACAATGCTAATAAAGGATATGGACCTCTCTAGCTTAATTGTGTATGCCCAGCAGATTGAGGCCGAAAAGCTGAAAGATATGGAACATAAGAACAAAATAGCAAGGACTGGCCAGTCAGATTTCGGCCATTAGAGGTCTAGTGGTAGTAGCCGCCCACAGCAACAACCTCAGTAGATACAACAACAGAGAGCCCCAGCACTTAGTTCAGCTAGTGCCCCAATCTTTTAGTCCCGCCAGGATCGAAGGGTTGGGTCATCTGGCACTCAGTCTCAAGCTCACAGTACTGGGAACAAGTATCCAGCTTGTCCCAAGGGTGGTAGGAATCACCCAGGAGAATGCCTTCAGGGACGAGAGGGCTGCTTTAGGTGTGGACAGCTTAGACACAGGCTTAGGGAGTGCCCGTCAGCAGGGAGAGGGAGATCACAATCTACCACATCATCAGCTCTAGCAGGTCGACCATCCCAGTAGGCTAATACATTAGGTATAGATGACGGTCTATGCCAAAATTGTTTCTGTGCTCTATCTTTCCGTCAGGATCAGGAAAGCTCACCTGACGTAGTTACTGGTATGTTACGTCTCTTCCATCTAGACGTACATGCCCTCTTATATACAGGAGCTACTATTTCTTTTGTGACTCATTATATAGTTGTTCAGTTTAATATAAGTCCAGAGGTCCTCTCAGAACCATTCTCAGTCTTCACCCCAGTTGGCGAGTCAATTAGAGCCAGCCGGGTGTATAAAAATTGCCCAGTCTCAGTCCTGAACAAAGTAATTCCAGCTAATCTCGTAGAGCTAGACATGGTAGACTTCAACCTTATTCTCGACATGCATTGTTTACACTCCTGCTATGCCTCAGTTGATTGCAGAACTAGAGTTGTCAAGTTTCAGTTTCCTAATGAGCTAGTATTAAAATGGACGGGCAACAGTTCAGCACCTAAGGGTAGGTTTATTTCCTATCTTAAGTCCCAGAAACTCATTTCCAAAGGATTTCTATATCATCTAGTTCGAGTCAAGGATTCCAACTCTGAGACCCCAACCATCCAGTCAGTTCCGGTAGTCAATGAGTTCACAAATGTTTTTTTCCTGAGGATCTTCCTGGAGTTCCCCCGGAAGAGGAAATAGACTTCGAAATAGATATCCTTCCAGATACTCAGCCCCTCCCCTCTCCTTCCCTCCTTACAAAATGGCTCTGGCTAAACTTAAGGAGTTGAAGGAGCAGCTAAAAGATCTTCTTGACAAGGGTTTTATCAGACCCATCATCTCTCCTTGGGGTGCTCCATTGCTATTCATGCGTAAGAAAGATGGTACCCTCAGAATGTGTATAGATTACCGTCAGCTGAACAAAGTCACAGTCAAGAACAGATATCCCCTACCTAGAATTGATGACCTGTTCGGCCAGCATCTGGGAGCCAGTTGTTTCTCCAAGATCCATCTCAGGTCAGGATACCATCAGTTAAGGGTCAGAGAGTGTGACATATCGAACACAGCATTCAGAACTCGGTATGGTCACTATGAGTGTGCGGTGATGTCCTATGGACTCACAAACACCCCTGCAGCCTTTATGGACCTGATGAACAGAGTCTTCAAGAAGTACCTAGATATGTTCGTCATTATATTTATCGATGATATTCTGGTGTACTCCAGAAATGAGGAAGATCATGCCAATCACCTAAGGTTAGCATTACAAACCCTTAGAGACCGCCAGTTGTTTGCCAAATTTAGTAAGTGTGAACTCTGGTTGAGGTCCGTGACTTTCTTAGATCATGTGGTTTCAGGCGAAGGAATATGAGTAGACCCTCATAAGATAGCAGCAGTAAAAGATTGGCCCAGACCTACCTCTCCTACTGAAATCAAGAGTTTCCTAGGCTTAGTGGGTTACTACCAATGCTTTGTGGAGGGTTTCTCTTTTATAGCCTCCCCTCTGACTAAGTGAACTCATAAGAAGGTGAAATTTTAGTGGTCAGATGAGTGTGAGAAGAGTTTCCAAGAGATGAAGACTCGACTCACTACTGCTCCAGTTTTGACCCTGCCAGAAGGAACAGATGGGTTGGTTGTTTATTGTGATGCTTCCAGAGTTATACTCGGTTGCATTCTGATGCAGCGGGGCAAAGTGATAGCCTACGCCTCCAGAAAGCTTAAAGTTCATGAGAAGAATTATCCAACTCATGACTTGGAGTTGGCAGCAGTGGTGTTTGTGCTAAAAATGTGGAGGCATTACTTACTCACGTAGATGTATTTATAGATCACAAGAGTCTTCAGTACGTGTTCAACTAGAAGGACCTAAACGTCCGACAGAGAAGGTGGTTAGAGCTCTTGAAAGATTATGACATGAGTGTACTGTATCACCCGGGCATAGCCAATGTGGTGACTGACGCCCTAAGTAGGCAGTCTATGGGAAGTGTAGCTCACATTGAGGAAGGCAAGAGGGAGCTAGCGAAAGAAGTTCTCAGGCTAGCCCGGTTAGGGATGCAGTTGGTGGATTCAGCTGAAGGTGGCATGGTAATGTAAAGCGGGTCGGATTCATCCTTGGTAGTAGAAGTTAAGTCCAGACAAGATGAAGATCTAGTTATACTTATACTTAAAGAAGCAATCCTCAGAAAGGAGGTTGAGGCTTTCTCCCAAGGGGGAGATGGGGTGCTTCATTACCAAGGCAGATTGTGCGTGTCGGATGTTGGTGAGTTGAGACAGTAGATATTGGCTGAGGCACACAACTCGAGATACACCATTCACCCTGATGCTACCAAGATGTACCACGATTAGTGAGATATTTACTGGTGGAATGGAAAGAAGAGAGACTTTGATAACTTTGTAGCTAAGTTCCCGAACTGCCAGCAAGTTAAGGTAGAGCACCAGAGAGAAGGAGATATGACCCAGGATATCAGCATACCCACATGGAAGTGGGAAGAAGTAAACATGGACTTCATTATGGGTTTACCTCGGACTCATCAGTAGCATGACTCAATCTGGGTAGTAGTAGACCGAATGACTAAGTAAGCACATTCCTCCCAGTCAAAATCATAGGTTCAGCTAAGGGCTATGCTAAACTTTATATTTGGGAGCTGGTTAAACTTCATGGGGTTCCATTGGCCATTATTTCAGACAGGGGTACCCAGTTCACCTCCTATTTCTGGAAGTCTTTTCAGAAAGGACTTGGCACTCAGGTCAAGCTTAGTACAGCTTTCCATCCGAAGATAGATGGGGAAGCTGAGAAGACTATTCAGACTCTAGAAGATATGCTAAGAGTGTGCGTGATCGATTTTAAGGGTAATTGGGATGACCATCTACCTCTTATCGAGTTTGCGTACAATAGCAACTACCATTCTAGCATCTAGATGGCCCCATTTGAAGCATTGCATGGTAGAAGGTGTAGATCTCCTATAGGGTGGTTTGAAGTTGGTGAAGCCACCATGATAGGGCTAGACTCGATTCATGAGGCAATGCAGAAAGTTCAGCTCATCCAAGAAAGGTTGAAAATAGCTCAGAGCCGCTAGAAATCTTATGCCGATGTGCGGAGAAGAGAGTTGGAGTTTGTAGTTGATGACTGGGTATACCTGAAATTTCTCCCATGAAAGGGGCGATGAGGTTTGGAAAGAAGGGGAAGCTCAATCCGAGGTATGTGGGACCTTATAGAATTTTGAGGCGTATCGGCAATGTGGCTTATGAACTAGAGTTACCTTCAAAATTAGCAGATGTACATCCAGTTTTCCATGTGCACTTTTGAAGAAGTGCATCGGAGATCCAACCTCAGTTGTGCCATTGGATAGCGTAGGATAAAAAATAGTCTCTCATATGAGGAAGTACCAGTCCAGATCCTTGATCGTCAGGTGCGTAAGCTGAGGAACAAGGAAATAGCTTCAGTCAAAGTCTAATGGAGAAATCAACAAGTTGAGGGAGCCACATGGGAGGCTGAAGCAGATATGATGGCCATATACCCGTACTTGTTCCCTACCGGCTCTATTACAGCTTGAGATATTAGCTATGACCCTAGAACTCAGTTTAGTTTTCATGACTCAGTTCAGATGTTCATGTCTCTATTATGTTTTTTAATGTATGTATGATAAGTAAATCCAGTTTAGTTATGTATTTTGAAATGGAGGTAGTCATTCCGACAGTTTTGAAGTCAAATGAGCAGTATTTGGAAATTTTGATTGCATTTTTCTTTTGCTTCCTTTGTGTTTTCTAACATTCGAAGATGAATGTTTACAAGGGGGAGATATTGTAATGCCCTGGAAACTCAAAATCTGATTTTGGGACTTAAATCAGAAAATCTGGAAAACTACAGAATTGTTGCAAGACAGCCCACCTGATGAGTCATTAAGTAACGTCATGACTCGTTAGGTGAGCCGTGAGGAGAAGGCGGGATAATGTAAAGGAGGGAGGCAGTGTACCTAACGAGGGACGTCACGAGTCGTGGTCACTAACCATGACCCGTTAAGTCACTCGTGGTCAGATCTGAGTTGAGAATATTTTGAGTGGACCAATGTACTTGACGAGTGGGTGAAACGAGTCGTCACCTGTGGTAAGGACTCATTAAGTGACTCATTATCTAGTCTAGAGTTAAATCTTCAGCAGTGAACTAGCATGGTCCATGACTAGTGACCACGAGTCGTGGTTAGTGACCTTGACTCATTAGGTCCCTTGTGATGACCTACTGAGGATCCCAGGCAGTTTACCTGATGGGAGTGACCACGAGTCGTGGTCAGTCACCACGACCCGTTAGGGGCACCTGATAGATTTTCTCAGCGAATTTCTAAGGGCTATTTAGTAATTTCCTATTCTTCAAATCTCTAAACTACGTCATTTTGAGCATAAAATCAGACTTATTGGAGGGTTTGGATGGTTCCTCCCCTCATTCTCACGCTTATTCTCAGGAAACTTATTGAAAGTCCTCTCCAGAAACTCTCAAGTAAGCTTAGGGTTCTCATCTATTGCAGTAGTTCAAGTCCTCTTCTCTGGGTGAATTTTAGTCAGGTATGTGCGATTTCAACAAGGGAATTGTCCTTCCCTTGTGTCCCCCAAAATCCTACCATAACTCCCTTATAAGTTTTATCCTTGAGCTTTTGAATACGAATGAATTCCATGTTATTTTTTGTTAATTTCGCATGGAATAATATCCATGTTGGTTTTTCATATTATATTCTTCAGTTCCTAATTATTGTCAATGTTCGTAAAAGTGAATTTAAGCCCTAACATTCGGGTAATGATTTTGCTGATTAAATTTCATCTAGTGAATGAAGAATGTTTTAGGCTGAATTTCCTATAAATTCTTACTATATATTTGTTGAGCAATTATTTCACTATTAAGAATGATTTTAGCCTTGTTGGATGACATTTCTTTAATACTTGAATTGTTGCCATATTATGAGATATCTGTATAGTTGGGATAAGTTGAGTTCTCTATTAGCTGCTAGTTGTTCAGACCAGTTGAACATAGAGTCTCTTAAGAATCTTTCAGAAAATTGTCAACTGATCAGTTTGACTTCAGTCTTATTTCGAGGTGTCAGTGGTGCCTCTCAGTTATCAGAATCAGACTCAAATTATACTTTTTTGTCCATTAGGTGGTCATGACATTCTAGTATATAGCTCTGACCTGCCCCAAGACCCTAGTTTAGTTATAGCTTGTTCTTAGATGGTTATGACGCTTCCAGACAAGTAGCTCTGACTAGTCTAGAATCCAGTTTTAGAATCTGGTCCGATAAGACTCTCAGGGTACATGCAATATGTCCCTGACTAGTCTTGGACCCCAGTTTTGAGCTATCAGCTTAGTAGTTCTGTTTAGGTTTTCCATTGGAAATAGAACTTAGCACCGAGCGGGCCAGGGTTCCAGCGCACCCAAGTTCCCAGAACTACATTGCCAGCATAGGTTACAGTATTACTTGGCTTGACTGGCCCCAAACTTTTGTGATGACTTAGTTCATTCCTTTATACCCTGGAAGGGTATATTGGGTCCTACCGGTGGGTTGTATACATTGGATTTCACGTCTAACTCACGTATTTATCGGTTATAGACTCTCCCACTAGTCAGTCCAGTCCAGTTTCAGAATAAGCAGCTCGTTTCAGTTCTAGTACTATCAGTTTAACTCAGTTCTGTATAGTATCTCCGATTCAGTGTTTCAGACTTAGGGCATGTCCTTGACCATCAGACAGAGTCATCTTGACTATTTTAGATTACATCAATAGTTCAGTTTAGCTTACCTATTGGTCATTGCGTGTCATTTTTGTTCAGACTTTATATTCAGTTATGTTTCTCTTGCTTACTTAGCACATTCAAAGTACTGATGCATACTTTTATGTTGTATCGTTTCATGATATAGCTGCAGGTTCTCAGACTCAGCACCGTTAGTTGCCGCAGTTTAGAATCTCCACCTCAGCAGTGAAGTGTGAGTCCTCATCATCTGAGGGAATTATTTCCTTCTTTCAGTCATTTATTAGTTTCAGTTAGACTTAGAGTTAGCCGGGGGCTTGTCCCAGCAACTCCTCTATTAGATGGCTTTCAGACAGACATGATTTTCAGATTTATCAGTATTATTCAAGTGTTTTGAACTTTATGTTCTCAGCCTTATTTTTCATAAATGATTTATGATATTGTTTCAAAGTTCCGATGTGCATGTTTACTCAGAATACAAGTGTATGATAGATCAAGGGTCGACTTAGGGTCACTTGTGACTTCAAGTACCGTGTTACGTCCAGGGTGTAGTGTCGGGGCGTGACAGATTTAGATAGAGATTGGGCATGGGTGTGAAACAATTCACCCATTAACAACCATGCATACCTGGGGAATATCTGATTCTACCACTCCTTGATTGCCCAATGAAAGATTGAATAAAAACTTAAAGAAAGTCTAACTTGATCACCTCCTAAACCATTCAATTTGCATGCATGGATGTGAATGAGCCTAGGATAGATTTTTCCCTCATAAAAAATTACATTTCGAGCCTTAAACAACGTAGTTTAGGCTTCAGGATCGTAGGAATTATGGAAAATCCCTTAATAAATTTGTAGAAAATAATTGACTTCCAGTCCTCACGAGGGACTGGATGAATCGTCACCCAAGACCACGACTCGTAGCATCAGTTGTCAAGTGCACTGCCCATTTCCTCAAGGGGACCCCACGAGGGACCCAACGAATTGTCAGGGGTGACCACGACTCGTGGTCACCTTTCGTGATCTCCACTGCCCAAAATCCTTTGATCCTTCTCCAACACTGACCACGACTGATTCAACGAGTAGTGGGGTCTGACCACAACTCGTGGTCAAGCCCGTGCTGACTTCAAACCAAAACTTCTGAAACATAAGGCAAGTACTTCACCACAAGTTACCTAATGACTCATGGCCTACCCCACGGGTTACAAAATGGCTCGTTCTTTGACCTGGTGCCAAATCTCCAATTTTCTCCATTTCAACTCTCGGGTCTGATCTTCGGGATTTCGGGGTATTACATTATCTCCCCCCTTCGGAACATTTGTCCTCGAATGTTGAAAATCATACTGAAATGCAGAGAAATGCAATCATCATACTCAATTACTGATCATATATGTTGAAAACTGACGGATTGACTAACTTCAATTTAAACCACATGGCTAAACTGAATTCATGAATCATATACACATCCATATACATGAAAGAAATCAGGGCGCATGAACTGAACATGAAACAGAATAGAGTTTTTAGGGCAAAAACTTATACCTCAAGCTGGAACTGAGCCGGCAAAGAAAATATGTGGGTATCTAGCCATCATGTCTGCTTCGGCTTCCCACGTAACTCCCTCAGCATGCTAATTCTTCCATAAAACTTTGACTGAAGCTACTTCCTTGTTTCTTAGCCTTCAAACCTACCGATCCAGTATTTCCACTAAAAGCTCCTCATAAGTAAGGCTGTCTTTCACTCCGACACTGTCCACCGGGATAATTAGAGCTGGATCCCCCAAACACTTCTTTAAGAGCGATACATGAAAAACAAGATGAACAGAAGCTAATTCTGAGGGCGACTCCAATTTATATGCCACCTTGCCAACCCATTTCACAATTCAGTAGGGGCCAACATAAAAAGGGCTGAGTTTCCTTTCTTTCCAAACCTCATCACTCCCTTCATGGGAGACACCTTTCAAAACACCCAATCATCAACTTCGAACTCGAGTTCCCTTCTCCTCACATTGGCATAGGACTTTTGGCGACTCTGAGCTATTTTCAACCTATCCTGTATGAGCTGAACTTTCTCCATGGCCTCATGACTAAATCTTGTCCTATCATCGCAGCTTCACCGACTTCAAACCAACCAATAAGCGATCTACATCTCTGCCCATAGAGAGCCTCAAACACAGCCATCTGGATACTAGAATGGTTGTTGTTATTGTATGCAAACTCGATAAGAGGAAAATGAACATCCCAATTACCTTTGAAGTCAATCACGCATGCTCTCAACATATCCTCAAGAGTCTGAATAGTCCGCTCTGCCTGGACATCTGTTTGCGGGTGAAATGTTGTGCTGAGCTTAACTAGAGTACCGAGTCCTTTTTGAAAAGATTTCCAAAACTGGGAGGTAAACTGAGTACCTCTATCTAATATGATGGACAAGGGAACTCCATGAAATCAACCAACTCCCAAATGTACAACTTAGCATAATTCTCCGCTGAATCGGTAGTTTTGACCGATAGGAAATGGGCAGCTTTAGTCAACCTGTCCACAACAACCCAAATGGGGTCATATTTTCTACGAGTGCGAGGTAAACCTGTTATGAAGTAAATATTGATTTCTTCCCACTTCCAAGTAGGAATGTTAATATCTTGGAGCACACCTCCCAGTCTTTAGTGCTCAACCTTCACATGCTGAATTCGAACACTTGACCACAAATTCTGCTATGTCTTCTTTATGTCATTCCACTAATAGACTTCCCGTAGGTCACGGTACATCTTGATGGCACCTAGATGTATAGAATACCTAGATCCATGAGCCTCGTGCAACATCCAGTTCCTCAAATTATCAACATCCAGAACACATAAGCGACCTTGGTATCGAAGCACACCATCTCCCCCTTTGGAGAAAACCTCTACCTTCTGATTCTGAACGACCTCCTTCAACTTTACCAAAATAGGGTCCTCGTCTTGTCTAGATTTTACATCAGTCTCCATGGACGATTCTAATCCGTTCTGAACAGTAACGACGCCATCAGTCAAGTTAACCAAATGAACTCCCAATCATGCAAGTCGATGCACATCCTTCACCAGCTCCTTTCTTCCTTCATCCACATGGGACACACTCTCCATAGAGAGTCTACTAAGTACGTCTGCTACTACATTAGCCTTTCCCGGATGGTAAAGGACACTCATGTCATAATCCTTAAGTATCTCTAACCACCTCCTTTGCCAAAGATTCAGATCCTTCTGGGTAAACACATATTGTAGGCTCATGTCATCGGTAAACACATCTACATCGACCCTATACAAATAGTGTCTCCATATCTTCAATGAACATACCACCACTGCCAATTCATGATCATGAGTCGGGTAGTTACTTTCATGCACTTTCAGCTGTCTACAAGTGTAAGTTATAACCTTTCCATGCTATATCAATACACATTGATCCTTGAAGCATCACAATAAACCACAAACCCATCAATGCCCTTAGGTAGCGTCAACACCAGTGCTAAGGTGAGTCGAGCCTTCAACTCTTGAAAGCTCTTCTCACAAGCCTCCGACCTTTGGAACCTTACCTTCTTCTGGGTTAGTTTAGTCAATGGTGCTGCGATATATGAAAACCCCTCAAAAAATCTCCGATAATATCTAGCTAAGCCTAAGAAACTCCTGATATCTAAAGGATTCACAGGTCTGGGCCAATTCTTCACCGCCTCTAGCTTTTGTGAGTCTAATTGCACACCTCTCTAGACACCACATGACTCAAGAATGCCACAAAATTTAACCAAAACTCATGTTTGCTAAATTTCGCATACAATTGACGATCCTTCGAATTCTGCAACACCACCCTCAAATGAGTGGCATGCTCCTCCTCGCTCTGAGAGTATATATGGATGTCATCAATGAACAGGATCAGGAACATGCCTACATATGGCTTAAACACCTTGTTCATCAGATCCATAAAAGCGGTGGGAGCATTCATTAGTCCAAAAGAAAAAACTACAAACTCATAGTGACCATACCGCATCCGAAGGCTGTCTTCGGGGTGTCACTCTCGCGAACCCTGAGCTAATGGTATCTGTATCTAAGATCTATCTTTGAAAAGAACTTGGCGCCCTGAAGCTGGTCAAACAAATCATCAATCCTTGGCAGAGGATACCTGTTCTTGATGGTGAATTTGTTCAATTGCTGATAATCAATACACATACAAAGAGAACCATCTTTCTTCCGAAAAAGAGAACTGGTGCACCCCGATGGGGATTTTCTCGGTCTAATGGAACCCTTATCCAACAGGTCCTTTAACTGCTTCTTCAAATCCTTTAACTCGGCTGGGGCCATTCTATAAGGAGGAATAGATATAGGCTGCATATCGGGAAGAAGGTTAATACCAAAATCAATCTCCCGCTCGGGAGGGATTCCTAGTAAATTATCTAGGAAGACTTCTGGGTACTCATAAACTACTGGGACTAACTAGATAGTCGGGGTCTCAGACGTAGCATCCTTAACCCTAACTAGATGGTATACACAATCTTTGGTGATCATCTTTCTAGCTTAAGGTAAGAAATGAAACGACCTACAGGCACAGCTGAACTGCCCTCCCATTGTATGACTGACTCACCCAGAAATTTGAACTCTAGTACCCGAGTTGTACAATTGATTGAGGCATAACATGCAAATAGCCAATCCATGCCGAGGATAACATCAAATTTGGTCATGGATAACTCTATTAGATCTGCTGAGGTGACTTTCTAAAGGTCTATGACCGGGCAACTTCTATAGACCCGTCTAGCTACAACTGAATCACCCACTACAGTAGAGACTGAGAAGGGTTCTGACAAGACTTCAAGACTGACTTCGAAACTACTAGCCACATAAGGTGTTACGAAATACAAGGTATCCCCTAGATCTAACAATGCATATACATCAAGATGGAAAACTCGTAACATACCATTGAATACATCCGGGGAGACCTCCTGCTCCTGGCGGGATGCCAAGGCATAGAATCTGTTTTGGCACTGATCGTCACTTGTGCTGGTAGATGCCCCCTGTTGTGCTGGGCATGTGGGTGGATCTACTAAACTAGAAGATAGGCCTCGGCCCCTATCATGGCCTTGTCTAGCTGCTGGGCAATCTCTAAGCATATGTCTGGGCTTCCCAAACACGAAGCAAGCAACTGTACCCGCCAAGCACTGACCCATGAGCCCCGACCACACCGCTGTAACCTAGGATACTGGAATTCGTGGGCCGGCTACTCTGACTCCTCGAGCCTGATGCTCGCCCTCTTTGATCGTGCCAACTAGCCTCGGCTGAGAGAATCTATAGCTATCTATCCTGGCCCTCTTGTCCTCTCTCTCCCTCACATATGCCACCTCCATTTGCTAGGCGTATAAGACTATCCGAGGGAAATCTATATCCTGATGGAGCATAGCGGTCCTGCAATCCTTGTCTAAATAGTCCACCATCCCATGAACAAACCTGCTCACTCGCGCCCTCTAATCAACTACTAACTCTAAGGCGTACTTTGACAAACGAGTGAACTTAAGGGCATACTCCTGCAATGTCCTCTTCCCCTGCTTAAGATTCACGAACTCAGCTGCTTTCAACTCTCTCATCTCACGAGGGAAAAACCGATCTACAAAAGCAACTTGAAACTCCTCCCAGCTGATAGGCCCTGCTCCGGCTGCTCTACTATCCTTCCACTGTTGAAACCAAATGTGTGCGACCCTCTTCAACTGATATGAGGCAAAATCAGCACACTCTACCCCATTCCCCATAACGTGGGTGATCTTCCCTATCTTGTCGATAAACTCATGTGGATCCTCGTCAACCTTTGACCCAAGAAACTCTTGTGGGTTCATCCTTAAGAAATCTCTAAGTCGTGTTGCTACTGAATTCCCATTCTGTGGGACATGTGCCACTGCCTGCTGGTTGACCTGAGCGGTCAAGGCCTACGCTAACATCTGAATGGCTGCTCGGTATTTAGCATGGGCAACCAGCTCCAATGCATAGTGCTCCTGAACTGGTGGGGCCTGTTGGTGCCCGTCCCCGCTGTCATCCTCGTGGTCATTTCCATTTCCATTCATCCTACCGTTAACTCTGTGGAGAGCCATGATTTTGTAATCGCGAATAGCATGACTTAGAAAGATATGGAGACATTTCATCGCACGACATAGATCATGAAAGAAGGGAACATTTCCTAAACGTCTCCTAGCCTCTTCGTCATAAGTGTGGCGTGCTTCACCCCCATGAAAAAGACTCTACTTAACATGGCTTTCAGACACCCTGGGACACCCCAAACCTATTGCTCTAATACCAAGTTTGTCATGACCCAAACATGGGCCCGGATCGAGATACAGGACAAGGAAACCCGAGAGACTCCAAGTTGACCCATGGAATGAACATACATCTAACTTAATAAAATAAAGCGTAAGATCAACATGATAAACTTAGCAGAAGTCTAAAATAAGCATAACATCATAAATAAACACGAATCTAAAGCTGATTACATTCTATGTCTGAAAAGCCTCAAATACTGATGAGTTGGTGAGACAAGACCCCAACTAACTTTCTAAGTCTGAAACTGAATACATAAAGAAAACAGATAAAGAATGATCCTCGGGAGATGAGGACTCACCTACAAATGTGGGATGCTAACTCTGAAAGGCTAGCTAAGGACGAGGCTGAGTCTGAGTACCGGGGCCTATATCATAAAATGATACAGCATAGAGTATATGATCAGTATGTGGAATGTACCGAGTATGCAAAGTAAGAAATGAATGACCCAAAGCATAAATCTGATAATCATAAGTAAAACTGAACATTGGGTCAAACCTCTTTTAGAACATATATATATATCATGAGCGATAAACATGCATAACTGAAATCATGAGGAACAATGGGAGAATCGTCATATAACTGACATACCACAATAGAGCTTACGTGGTCCCAACTATCACACTCAAGTGGGTAGAGTCGTCCAAAGCCTTGTCAGGGCTAAGAACGATGCCATGATATCGATATCAAGCTCTAGGCCCAATCGAAGTAGGATATAGCTCAGAAGGGAGGTCCCAAAGTATATATATATGATATGTAATAACCTACGTTGGCGCTTAGTTCTGAGGCATAGGGTGATCGACCCTTAGCCTACTCAGTGCTAGGCACTCCTCCCAAAAACATGCATAGGCTCTCCATTATTTTTAAATGAAGCTCACCATCGTCTAGTGACAAAGCTCAATAATCAAACACTTCTCAAATCTGAAATTATATATATGAGAAGCTTTAGCTCTAATCATACCACAAACTGAAAATAATTGGGGGCTTCGCTAAAAACCACATGGTAAGCTTAATTCGGGAAATAATAATTCATACTTGAACATATGGGCATTGCCTGATACTTTAACATGCTTGGAAATACATAATTCTCTTGAAAACAGGATCATGAACATGGGTAACTAGAAAACATGCTTTTCATCAATATTATCTCATTATACTTGAAAATTCATCAGAAATCTCAACTTTCATGAACTTCTCATAAATGGGCATTTTAGTTCTTAAAACTTGAAACATGATTTTAATGGAAAAAAAACGTAAAACTTGCCCATGAATCGTAATTCAATAGTAGAAACATATTTAGATCATACCCATGTAGAGAGTTAGGAATTTCATGCATTGGGTTAAAACCCCATAGAATCAACATATGAATTTTCATGATTTAGAGAGAGATTGGCATGGGTGTGAATGAATTCACCCATTCATAACCCTACATACCTGGGAAAGATCTAATTCTACCACTCCTTGTTTTCCCAATGAAAGATTGAAGAAAAACTTGAAGAAAGTCTGACTTGATCACCTCCTAAACCCTTCAATTTGCATGCATGGATATGAATGAGCCTAAGATAGATTTTCCCCTCATAAAACACTGCATTTAGAGTCTTAAACGACATAGTTTAGGCCTTAGGATCATAGGAATTACGGAAAAGACCTTACTAAATTCGTAGAAAATAACTGATTGTCCGTCCCCACTAGGGACTGGAAGAATAGTTGCCCAAGACCACGACTCGTGACATCAGTTAGTGGGTGCACTGCCTATTTTCCTCAAGGGGACCCCACGAGGGACCCAACAAATCGTCAGGGGTGACCACGACTCGTGGTCACCTCTCGTGATCTCCACTACCCAAAAACTTTTGATCCTTCTCCAACACTGACCACGACTGACTCAATGAATCGTGGGGTCTGACCACGACTCGTGGTCATGCCCGTGGTGACTTCAAACCACAACTTCCAAAACTTAAGGCATGTACTTCAACGAGTCACCTAACGACTCGTGGCCTACCCCACGGGTCACAGAACGACTCGTTCTGTGACCCCGTGCCAAATTTCCAGTTTTCTCCATTTTAACTCCCGCGTCTAATCTTTGGCCTTTCGGGGTATTACATTGTGGTAGGAGGAGCACTGATGAGTCACAGCTGGGAACAAGCTGCCACTATTCTTGATAGAGTAACTAACACAAACAGGGCCTTGAACATTTAGGAAGCAGAAGTTGTTGCTGGTACATATGTTGTTAGTATGACTATAGACTAATGAAAGAAGGAGGAGGAACATGATCAACAATTAGCCCACATGCATACATCATTTGAACTACTCATGAAGCATATCACAGGCGCTAGGGATAGAAATGTTAATGTAGTGGGGACACAAGGACAGGAACCGGGGCAGGAGCATTCAAATTTCAAGGAGGAGGCAAACTTCTTGGACAACCAGGTGGCAGGTTTCTTGGCCAATGCGTAAGGTCTAGACTGGACACTTGGTGGCAAGGCTCCAGAAACCAAGGACATAACCAATACTGAGACAACTACAATCGAAATGGGTACAGAGAGAAAAGACGAGGTTGTGAGTGAGAGGGATAATGGAGAAAGTATGAAGGTTACTGCAATGACCGAGCAGGATTCTATGTGCCTCCTAATGCATGTGAGGGAGAGGCTGTATAGTCAAAATTGGAGAGCATGATGGCTGAGATGCTTAAAAAGGTGAGATCCATGGAGAGCAGCTTAAAGAAATTCATGGAGATATATCTGGCATAGTCCAGAGAGTCACATGCCACGACCGTCAAGAAAATAGAGCAGCAGCTGGATCAACTGTCGGCATCCCTGAACCCTAGGAAAAAGGGAACACTACCTAGAAACACAGTCCAAAATCCAAAGAATGATAGTCACTGCATGGTTATGATGACTAGGAGGGAAAGACCATAGTTGATCCCTCTCTGTCGGTTGTAGTTGAAATACAAAGAAAGAAAGAGATCGTAATTGATGATGATGACGAGGAGAGCTTAAGGAAGAGGATGAGTTGAATAAGGCTCTAGTTGTTGCGAAGGAGCCTGAAGCTGAACAAGGTAAGAAATAAGGGGCCAAATAGATCTATAAGGCTAACCCGTGACCACTGCCACCATTTCCTCAAATGATGAAGAAGAAGGCAGAAGATGGTAAGTTTCAAAAATTTGTATCTATACTTAAACAATTATCTATAAACATACCATTGGTCGAGACATTAGAGATGATTCCGAGATACGCCAAATTTATGAAGGATCTTGTTACCAAGAAAAGATTCGTGAGCTATGAGCCAGTGAATAACTTGCATCATTGCAATGCCATATCCTCACGAATTCTTGCCTATAAAAAGGAGGATCCAGGTGCCTTCACCATTCCTTGTATTATTCATGAGGTTGATTTCGTGAGGCACTCGACGACCTTGGAGAAAGAATCAATCTGATTCCATTAGTTGTGATCAAGCAGCTGGGCTTGGGAGCCCCCACACCGACTACTATGTGGCTATTGATGGTCGACCGTACTATGAAGAAGCCTATGGGGATCCTGTTTGATGTGCTTGTCAAGGTGGACAAATTTATATTCCCAGCGGACTTTGTGATTCTAGATTGTGAGGTTGACTTTGAGGTCCCCATCATTTTGGGGTGACCATTCCTTACCACTGGGAGGTCTTTAGTAGATACTGAGGCTGGCCAACTGAAATTCAGGCTTAATAAAGGGTAGGTCACTTTCAATGCCTGCCGAATAATGAAGTAGCAAAATGAGCTTAGGTAGTCTCAGCAATCAAGGACGAGTCTAAGTTTCTTGAAAAAGTCTGAGCAGTCAAGAGACTTGCGTCGTGCCACAATGTTAAATTGGATGCTTCTTGGGAGGAAACCAATGAGATGGTTCGGCGAAGTCTGAGTAATTTAACCATCTGCGTTGTGCTACTACATTAAATCAAGTGCTTCTTTGGAGGCAACCCAAGATTATTGACTTATGTGTGCTCAGTGTGCAGGTGAAACAAAAATAGGTTGCAGAAAAAAAAATTACAGTACAGACTGGTATTAGGAGCCTCCATAGGACTCGTAAGAGTATTGTATAGGACATACTATGAGTCATGGTGAGAAGTAGAGATATTCCTAGTGCATGAGTTCATGGCATGGTTGGTCCTATGACTCGTAACTCCATTGTATGGGTCGTAGTACTCACTGTTGTTATGAACTATGCAAAGTATGAAACTCCAGTTCAGAGTGACCTGCGAGTCGTGGTATGGGTCATATCTCCTTGTTACGAGTCGTATGATGTGCTCGTAGGTCCACAAGTAAGTTTTCTTATACCTCTGCTACGAGTCCTAAGGACGAGTCGTATGAGTCTTGATGGGCCAAATTGCTTAAAACGACCTGACTCGACCCAAAATTTTAAATTTGCCCTAATGTATTTAAATTCCAAATCCTTCAGACTGTTCTCCTACGAAATCAAAACTCAAACTTACGAATACCTCCCACGACTCCCTCACACCTGCAACTCAAGATAAATAATCGATTGAACAAAATTTGTGCTTGATTAACATTACTCAAATCAAATTCCAACCCTAATCACTGATTAAGTCATGAAGTTAAGCAAGCTTTTACAAAATTCAAGTAAGTGGTTATGCTATGAGTTGGGTAAAAAGAACTACGTGTTTTTACTTTGTTTTCAGGAAAATAAGTGTTGGAGTGAAAATGTACAAAAGTTGCAAAAAAGAAGCCAATTACTAATCTCATTATGAGATGTACTGAGACTCGTGGAAAAGCTCAGAAGATTGGTACAAGGCAAAGGCAAATTACGACTCTCAGTACGATCCATACGATCCTAGTACAAGTCGTAACTTGAGTCGTAGAATACTTCAAAGAAATTTGCACAATTGAAGTCTCTTGATACGGGTAGCACCTATGAATCGTAGCATCTACCGAAAACTCATCCCAGAAGCCATGGAAAGATTCAGTGATTTTTGGGACTTGGCAAATCTCATGATACGACACATTGTTACAAGTTGTAGAAGCAAGGTATGTGCCATACCAAGGCACTCGTAGAAATCTTCAGAAGATGCCAATGTTCTTAGAGAAAAACCATGACTAGATTGTATGACTCGTGGGATCATGTTAAGAGTCATACTAGATGCCAGGACTTAGCAAATTCTACAGAAGCCAAGGGATGTACGAGACAAGGCACGACTCGTACAGTCCTATTACGGGTCGTATGAGGAGTTGTAGGATGTGTTGACGCCAGATTTGGTTATTTCCCTGTTAACTTAAGAAAATAATTTTATTATCTATATAAATAGTTTTTATGTTTCTTTTAGTTGAGAATAGGTCAGATTCGATCAGAATTAGTTAGAGACGTTGACTATCAAGCTTTTAATCAGTTTTTGATAACATTGGAGAACAATTCTAGAGATCATAGCTTGGATTTCTCAATTTTTCTTCAATTTGTTCATCATATTTTCTTGAAATAGTCAAAGCAGGTTTTCTTTCAATCATCGTTGTAAGTATTTAATTATGTGTTTTTCTATGAACACTAATCATAATCTTACAATCATGAGAGGCTAAAACCTCCACAACTAGGGTTGTGGGAACCATGATGGATTAATGAACTAGGATTACACAAAGTGATTCAAAACCAATTCTAAATACTTGTATTATATCCTGTTCATCTTTAATGTTTCTTAACGAAGCATAACGTTAAGACTTGAAAAATTCTTTTTTTGCATGAACCTAGAGAAGTAGAGATTAGGAAAAGAGAATTACAACAAAGCCTTGATTTTTATGATCATTGAATGACTTGAGCTGCGGTCACAAGATAGTTAATTTAGAACAAGTTGATAACAACTAACTTGAAATTGCTCATGAGACCTAACTCGGTGATTGAGTATAGTCATACAACAGGGACGAACTAGTCGTTTAGATGAACCCTAATTATCAGTTCTACAAGTATGCATTGGAATTGATCACGAATGTAAACCCAAAGTAGTTATGAACCCATGGGGAACACATACCCTAGTTAATTATACATATTGATAAACAACAACTGAATTTCACGCTTGTTTTACAATTTTTTTCTATAAACCCCCAATTTGGAGATAACATACTACACAGCTTAAATATCGACATTAGTCTAGTTCTTACCATATTCCTTGTGGATTTGACCCCAACCTCTTTGTTGGGTTCTTTATTGACAACGTCCACTTCATACTTTGTTAGAAGTGTGAGTTTGAGTGTTATCAAATGTATACTTGGATCTATGCTTAACCAACAATAGTCAGTGCATGTCGATGATTCACCGGTTTGTGTGTCGAAGATCATCAGCTTTTCCATTCTCTGGTTCATGGACAATGATCATTCGACATCTTGCAGGTTGGCGCTGGTGATTAACCGATTGAGTCGCCGATGTTATCATAACTCTAAGGTGTACTGGTTGAGGCTGGCATTTCACCGGCGGTTTGCAGATTAGTATCGGCAATTTGCTAGTTGGATCACTGAACGCACCCCAACTTCCAGGTGACTGGTTGACGCAATCATTTTACTGGTGGTTCATGGATAGGTATCGACATTCTGCCGGCAAGTCGCCAATGTCTTCTCTTCTCTCCCCTTATTCTGTTCATCACCTGCGACAGAGCGGTGCATTGCATTTTTGCATTGGCATTCCGCTAGTTTGGTGTAATACCCCGAAAATGCCTAAGATTAGACCCGAGATTTAAAAATGGAAGTTGGCAGAATCTGGGAAAAATTCCATAGAACGGGTCACCTAACTGATCGTTGGTCCAACCAACAACCCATGGGAAGTATCCGTGGGGAGGTTTGTCTTGGTAAGAGTTGGGAGTAACGAGTCTAAGAACGACCCGTTTCCAGGTGTAACGAGTCATTTTTTGTGGTCGTGGTAATGCTGACCCTTGGTCAAGGATGAAGTGACAAGTCATGGAACGACTTATTATTAGTAACAACGAGTCATGGTCCTCAACTATGGGAAGGAGTATCAAAACCTCCAGTCAAGGTAACGGAAGAAAACCATGACTTGTTGGAAGGAAGAATGAGTCGTGGTGTGACTCATGGAAAGTCTTGGTGCAAGTCATCTTAGAGGAAACAACGGGTTATATAACAAATCATTGTCTGAACGGATGACTCATCCTGTTGAGACGTGGGATTAAACTAGAGGACGTGATGTCAGGCAATAGAGACGACGGATGGATCCCACGAGTCGTGGTATCGAAGAACGACCCATTAGGACAGTCGTTGTCACAGCCAGTGCAAACATTTCAGGAATTTCATTAAAAGCATTTTCATCATTCCTAAGTCCTAGGGTCCTAAACTATGTCGTTTAAGGCTCGAAATGCAGTGTTTTATGAGGGTAAAACCTATCCTAGCCTCATTTATATCCATGCATGCAAAGTTAGGGAATTAGGGAGGTGGTCAATCTTGTTCTTCTTCAAGTATTCTTCAATTTACATTGGGCTTTCAAGGAGTGGTTAAACCTAATCTTCCCCTGGTATGTAGGGTTATTAAGTGGGTGAATTCTTTCACACCCATGCCCAATCCCTCTCTCAATCATGAATTGCCTATGTAATTTTTATGGGGTTTTGCCCAATGTATGAAATTTTGATTTCTCTACATGGGCATGATCTAACTGAGTCATTATTATTGAATTACGAAATATGGGCAAGTTTTACGTTGTTTTTCATTAAAATTATGTTTCAAGCTTTTAAAAATTAAAATTCCCATTTATGAAAAGTTCATGAAAGTTGAGGTTTATGATGAGAAGCATGTTTTCAAAGTTACCCATGTTTATAATCATGTTTTCAAGTGAATTGAGTATTTTCAAACATGTTAAAGTATTGGGCAACGCCCAAATATTAAAGAATGATTTACGATTTATGAAATGAATTTCATGATTGATCAATTTATGGTGTTGGCCGACTATAGCGCCCTTGATTCATGGATAATCATGTATTTAAATGGATATCAATGATGTTAATGTTTATTTGACCATGAATATCAATTAATGATGTTATTAATTTATTCACGAGCCTAATGTGCATGTTTTTGGGAGCAATGTTTAGCACCGATTAGCCCGACGTCCAAAGGACTATGCAGGTGTCTCATAACTACGTGCCACTGTAGGTTTATATTGATACATTACAATCTTAATGATCCCCTCTTTCGTGATATCACAAAATACACGTCCCCTGCCTGGCAAGCTAGGGACGGCTATGCCCACTTGAGCGAGATAGTTAGGGCATCATGTAAGGCTCTACCATGATGGTGTCGGTTATGACGAGTCCTCCCATTGTTCTGCATGTTTTATGCATTATTATGTTTATATTATTTTGGCTCAAGTGATGATTTAATAAATTTTTTTTATGACTATAATTATGAATGGATTACGAATGATTTGAAAACCTTGAGCCTTATGTTATGAGCATATTATCCCACTCTTATGATCTCCTATGAGCTTTTATGTATTTTTAAATGTCTGTTTTATTTACCTTGCATACTCAATACATTCCACATATTGACCGCATACTCTATGTTGTATCATTTTATGATACAGGCTTCGATCTTCAAACCCAACACCTTCATTAGCTTGTCTCGGAGATTTGCATCCATCTCTTTGGTGAGTCCTCATTCTCCGAGGACCAGTTTGATATCAGTTATCTTTCATGTTCGATTTTCTAGATTTGATGGGTTAGTTGGGGGTATTGTCCCATCAACCCATCAGATATGTTAGAGGCTTTCAGACTAAATGTAGTAGTCAACTGTTATGGATGTAGTACGTTCTATTTTCCATGTTATGCTATGGTTATGCTTCCGCTATGTCGTATGCTAAGTATTCCGCTTAGTTGATATTGAGTTAGATGTATATTCATGTCATGGATCGACTTGGAGTCTCTCGGGGCTCCTTGTCCCGTGTTAGAATCTGGGTCTACGTACAGGTCGTGATAAACTTGGTAAGAGCAATAGGTTTGAAGTGTCCTAGGGTGTTTGAAAGCCACGTTGAGTAAAGTCTTTTTCATGGGTGTGAGGCGCGCCACACTTATGATGAAGATGCTATGAGACATTTAGGAAATGTTCCCTTCTTTCATGATCTATATCATACTATTAAATGTTTCCCTATCCTTTTAATTCGTGATATTCGCGATTGCAGAATCATGGCTCCCCGCAGAGTAAATGGTAGGATGAATGGGAATGGAGACGGCCACGAGGATGGCAATGGAAATGGGAACCAGCAGGCCCCACCAGTACAGGAGCACCATGCACCGGAGTCAGTTGCCCATGTTGAGTTTCGGGCAGCTATTTAAATGCTCGCGCAGGCCTTGACCGCTCAGGTCAATCAGTAGGCCATTGCGCATGTTCCGCAAAATGGCAATGCAGCGGCAGCTCGAGTCAGGGATTTCTTGAGAATGAACTCGCTAGAGTTCCTCAAATCAAAAGTAGATGAGGACCCGCATGAGTTCATTGATGAGATTGTGAAGATCACCCAGGTCATGGGGGTGAATGGGGTTGAATGTGCAGATATGTCCTCATATCAGTTGAAAGGGTGCACACATATATGGTTTTAGCAATAGAGATGTAGAAGGGCCGTCGGAGCAGGCCCTATCACTTGGGAGGAGTTCCATGTGGCATTCCGAGATCGGTTCTTCCCTCGTGAGATGAGGGTGTTGAAGGCATCCGAGTTCATGAACCTTAAGCAGGGGAGGATGACGGTACAAGAGTATGCCCTTGAGTTCACTCGCTTATCCAAGTACGCCCCAGAGTTAGTAGTTGATCAGAGGGTGCGGGTAAGCAGGTTTGTTCATGGTGTGGAAGGCTATTTGGACAAAGATTGCAAGACCTCTATGCTCCACCAGGATATGGATTTCCCTTAGATAGTTTTGTACGCCCAGCAGATGGAGGTGGTTCATACAAGGGAGAGAGAGGCCAAAAGGGCCTGGACAAATAGCCATGGGTTTACTCAGCAGAGATCCGGCGGTGGTCTCTCACGCCCCAAAATTGGGATAGGGCACACCTGGCACTCGATTCATGATCGATCGAGAAGCTGGCTATGTAGCATCTATAAATGTAACACCAAGGTTGACCAAGCCACCTTTCACAACCAACCAAGATAAATACGGGGACAATAATTCCTTGACAATTATAAATATGCAACCTAGAAAGACGAGTAGGCTACAATAAAGCTAAGAAAATCAATGAAAAACTAATATGACTACACAACCCACACTACTATACAATCTAGTCCACATCAGCCTCTATAGAGTAAACAAACTGAAATGCACAGGACAGGACCCTGTCCTACCCATGACGTACACAAAACTAAAAATAGTCCAAACTAGGACATGGATCCTGGAAGAGAGGAGCATACCACTATTCTGCTGAAATCTGGCTCCTACTATGTCCGATGATCTAAGCCTCGGCTTGTACTTGCAGCACGATTGCAGGGAGAGTCCCAAGATGAAGGGACGTCAGTACAAATAAAATGTACTGGTATTAAGGCTGAAAACTGTAAACATGTAAGATAAAAATGATAACTAGGCCAGAAATAAGGAGTAGTAACAACCCGAAATCATGAAAACAGAAACCTGACAATAACTCATTCTGGAAATGTAAATGAAACCATGTAATACACACAAAGACTATAACTGAAACACCAACAGACAGCCGACCATAAAATCTATATACAATTCATCCAGCCAGTGTACCACACTGGGGTAAAAATAAAAATGCCTCCAGCTGGTGTACCATACCAGGGTAAACTCCGTCCAGCCGGTGTACCACACCGGAGTAAAATAACAAGACCTCTGGTCGGTGTACCACACCAGGGTAAAATCAATAAATCTTAGACAAAATCATAAATGGAGCCGATATGGCTTATACTGGACCAGCTCAATACGTACAGCATAGACATGACGAATACTAAACATGTGGCCTACATAGGCCTCCTTCGTAATGCATAACTGGAACTGAGTACATATAACATGTAAATCTAGAAAATAGAACTTAAATGCATGTATTAAAAACATGTATAAATCATAAGGAACTACGGATGACGCAAGAGTTTCAACAAAATTTATAGATCGTGTTCAAGGGACATTAGAGCTCAGAAACTCGCTAGCTTGTTGTTCGGCTTAAGCAAAAGGGATTATAAATCTCCCATTTGCCTAACATATTTCATAACATACACATAAGATAAAGGACAACCATAACTAGGTAATCCTAATTCGATAAGCTTGTTTACCCTTAATAGCTTGCGACGTCTTTATGTGGCTTAAAATTGTTTACACGTCCTCATCTTGGCTCTTTCACCAATTTCAGTTAGCAACCAGACCTTTAAACACATTTAACATCACATATATATACACATTACATACATGAAGGACCAGCTAATAATGCCCAAGTTGAGGGGTCTCCAACTCAATGTACAACTATGACAACAATCAACACAATATCACACTTTAGATGTCTCACTTAGGCTAGGCATAATCTTAACATTTATCCTCAATAAAACATGGAACTTTAAAGCTTAAATGAAGCTTAATATACTGCCTCAATACTTTTAAATAGGTTGTTGTCTCCTTCAATTCACAACATATAAATCGTTCTTAAAAGAACGATAGACGGGGAGCCTTACATACCTTTCTCCGATGAACTTCTCTATACGATTTTCTATCTCAATGATCATCCTTCAACCTCCTTAATCCAGTGGTTTTATAGGACAATGACAAGCTTAATCTAGAGAAAAAATGCAGCAAAAAATAACTGAGGCGGTCACAATAGCAATAACAACACACGGCAACATCAATAGCATTTAGCCATTTTCTCAACTAGTTTTCACTAACTTTTGAGGGAGAAACAAGAGAAACTTTTACCTTATTATTTCTGTAATTATTCCCCTCAATATGAAGTATAATTCCAGAAAAATAAACATCCAAACCGCCTAAGGAAAACAAGAAAAACTCAGCTAACAAACAGTCCATCGGCAGCTCACTTAGCTGCCTATTTCCAGATTTTCTCTTTGAAATTTGAGAGGTTTAAAAGGGGTGAAATCCTTACCTTTTCTCCTGATTTCGGCACCTACTCATAGATGGATATATAGGCAGTCCAAATAGATTTTGAAATGCAAAAAAAGTTCTTCAAAACCTTGCCAGAACGAGCTCCAAAACAGCCCCTAACACACTTGGCAAAGTAATCTCAACTTATCTTGTGATTTTCTTGAACTTTGCTTGATGTTCCTCCTTGATTTTCTTTGTCTTAGCTGTTGGAATTGAGAGAGAAATGGAATCTTTAGCAAGCTGGTCGATTTAGATATAGCTGAAAAAATCTTTAGCAAGCTGGTCAATTTAGATTTAGCTGAAAATGTTTTCTACAAGTGAAAAATCAGATTTTAAGTAAATAGGGCGGTGGAGGCGCTAGGGCGTCATGCCCGCGTCACTGCTCGCGATGCTTCGATAAAATGCCCATAACTTCTTACTCCGAACTCCAATTGACAAGAGGTTTGATGTTCTGAAAACTAGACTCAAAGACTTTTAATTTAATAGGTGTGGGGCTTCTAATTTATTATATATTGGGAGATATGATCTTCTAAAATTGACTCTTATTTATGAACTTCACATACTCTTTGGTTTTTTGATCGTACACATTTCCCTTATCATCTACGATCAATATACAACCCGTACTTTCCTTAACCTAGCATAGAAACATCAAATAATCACCAAACAAATTTCAGGGTGTTATATGGTCACAACCCTCAATTTCAGCAGAGATCACTAGCTCCAGCACCATCATAAGCTAGCGTTCCATCCAGACCCAAGGGTGATCAGAGGAGTAGGGCTACAGGTTCAAGGGACAATAGGGGTACGCAGGTAGAGCGCACCTTTCCAGCCTGCAGAAAGCGCGGTAAGAATCATGCCAGGGAGTGCGCTCTCAGCTCAGATATTTGTTATGGGTGCAGTAGATCTGGTCACATGCATTGAGCATGTCCATTTTCTAGATAGGACGATGATTGAGGCCATGCACAAACTACCAGGTCAGCAGCAGCTCAAGCACATTCAGCTCCACAGGGGGCATCCACTAGTGGGGGTGGAGAACAGCGCCAAAAAAGATTATATGCCCTCGCCTCACTTCAAGAGCAGGAGACTTCACTGGATGTGGTTACTGGTATGTTACGAGTGTTTCACCTTGATGCTTATGCTTTGTTAGATCCAGGGGATACCTTTTCTTTTGTGTCACCTTATTTGCTTGTAGCTTTGGGTTCAGTCCCGAAATTCTTTCAGAATCATTCTCAGTCTCTACCCCCATTAGTGATTCAGTTGTATCTAGGCGAGTTTATAGAAGTTGTTCGAACAAAATATTACATAAAGTCTCCTCCGCAGACCTTATAGAGTTAGCCATGACTGACTTTGATATTATTCTCGGCATGGATTAATTGTATGCGTGTTATGCTTCTATTAATTGTAGAACCTACGTAGTGGAGTTTAGCTTTTCGGATGATTCAGTCTTGGAGTAGAAGGGTAGTTCGGGCGTGCCTGTAGGTCGTTTTATCTCCTATATTAAGGCTAGGAGGATGATTTCCAAGGGTTGCATGTATCATCTACTTAGGGTTAAGGATGTTGAGTTCGAGACCCCGACTATCCAGTCAGTTCCAATAGTGGGTGAGTATCCCAAAGTATTACCTGGTGATTTATTGGGTGTTCCTCCTAGAGGAAAATTGATTCTGGTATTAACCTTCTTCCCGACACACAACATATATCTATTCTTCTCTATAGAATGGCTTCATCTGAGTTAAAAGGGTTGAAGGAGTAGTTGAAGGATCTCTTGGATAAGGGTTTCATTAGACCAAGCAAGTCTCCATGGGGTGCACCAGTTCTATTTGTCCGAAATAAGGATAATTCCCTTCAGATGTGTATTGACTATCGGCAATTGAACAAGGTCACCATCAAGAATAGGTATCCTCTACCCAAGATTGATGATTTATTTGACCAATTTCAAGGTGCCAAGTGTTTTTCGAAGATAGATCTCAGAGCTGGGTACCATCAGCTCAGAGTTCAAGAGAATGACATCCCAAAGACAGCCTTCAGGATGCAGTATGGCCATTATGAGTTTGTAGTTATGTCTTTTGGACTAACGAATTCTCCTGCAACTTTTATGGACTAGATAAATAGGGTGTTCAAGCCATACCTGGACATGTTTGTGATTGTGCTTATTGATGACATCTTTATATACTCTCATAGCGAGGAGGAGCATGTCGCTCATTTGAGGGGGGTACTACAAACTCTCAAGGATCGCCAATTATATGATAAATTCAGCAAGTGTAAGTTTTGGTTGAACTCAGTGGCATTTTTGGGCCATGTAGTATCAAGTGAGGGCATAAAGGTGGACTCTCAGAAAATAGAAGCGGTGAAGAATTGGCCTAAACCGGTGAATCCTTTAGATATTCGGAGCTTTTTGGGTTTAGCCGGCTATTATCAGAGATTTATTGAAGGTTTCTCATCTATTTCAACACCCTTGACCAAATTTACCAAAAAAAGGTGAAATTCCAATAGTCAGAGGCTTGTGAGAGTAGCTTTCAAGAGTTGAAGAGTCAACTCACTTCAGCACCGGTGATAACTCTACCGAAGGGTACCAATGGGTTCGTGGTGTATTGTAATGCTTCAAAGATCGGACTTGGGTGTGTATTGATGCAACACGGAAAAGTTATAGCATATGCCTCCAGACAGCTAAAAGTTCATGAGAAGAATTACCCGACCCATGATCTTGAATTAGCCACGGTGTTATTTGCCTTGAACATATGGCGATGGGGTCCAGTGGATGTTTTTACGGACCATAAGAGTCTATAATATGTGTTTACCCAGAAGGATCTGAATCTTCGGCAAAGGAGGTGGTTAGAGCTACTTAAGGATTATGACATGAGTGTCATTTACCATCCGAGTAAGGCCAATGTAGTAGCAGACCCACTTAGTAGACTCTCTCTGGAGAGTGTGTCTCATGTGGATGAGGGGAGAAAGGAGTTGGTTAAGGATATGCATCGACTCGCAAGGTTGGGAGTTAGATTGATTTACTTGACCGATGGTGATGTTATTGGTCAGAACAGATCAAAATCGTCCTTGGCGACGGATGTAAAAGCTAGACAAGATGAAGACCCTATTTTGGTAAAGTTGAAGGAAGCCATTAAAAATCATAAGGTAGAGGTATTCTCCAAATGGGGAGATGGTGTGCTTCGGTGTCAGGGTCGCTTAAGTGTTCCAAATGTTGATGATTTGAGGAGTCGAATGTTACACGAGGCTCATGGATCTAGGTATTATATCCATCCAGGTACCACCAAGATGTACCGTGATTTACGGGAAGTCTATGGTGGAATGGCATGAAGAAGGACATCGCAGAATTTGTAGCTAAGTGCCCAAACTTTCAACAAGTAAAGATCGTGCACCAGAGACCGAGAGGTATGCTTCAGGATATCAGTATTCCTACTTGGAAGTGGGAAGGAATCAATATGGACTTCATCACAGGGTTGCCTCGCACTGGTTGACAAATGACTCCATTTGGGTTATAGTAGACAGGTTGACCAAGGTATTGGTGCAGGTCGTCTAAGAGGAAACAACGGGCAATATAATGAATCATTGTCTGAAGGGACGACTTGTCCTGTTGAGTCGTGGGATTGAATCTGAGGACGTGAAGTCGAGCAATGGAGACGTTAGATGGATACCACAAGTCGTGGAATCCAAGAATGACCCATTAGGACGGTCGTTGTCACTGCCTGTGCAGAAATTTTAGGAATTTCATTAAGGGCATTTTCGTCATTCCTAAGTCCTAGGGTCCTAAACCATGCCGTTTAAAGCTCGAAATGCATTGTTTTATGATGGTAAATACTATCCTAGGCTCATTCATATCCATGCATGCAAAGTTAGGGAATTAGGGAGGTGATCAAGCTTGTTCTTCTTCAAGCATTCTTCAATTTCGATTGGGCTTTCAAGGAGTGGTGAAACTTGATCTTCCCTAGGTATGCAGGGTTATGAGTGCGTGAATCCTTTCACACCCATGCCTAATCCCTCTCTCAATCATGAATTTTCTATGTAATTTCAATGGGGTTTTACCCAATGCATGAAATTTTGATTCTCTACATGGGCATGATCTAATTGAGTCATTATTATTGAATTACGAAATACGGGCAAGTTTTACGTTGTTTTTCATTAAAATTAAAAATTAAAATGCCCATTTATTAAAAGTTCATGAAAGTTAAGGTTTATGATAAATTTTCATGTATGATGAATTATTGATGATGAGAAGCATGTTTTTAAAGTTACCCATGTTTATAATCATGTTTCAAGTGAATTGAGTATTTTCAATCATGTTAAAGTATTGGGCAATGCCCACACGTTCAAGAATGATTTACGATTTATGAAATGAATTTAATGATTAATCAATTTATGATGTTGGCTGACTAAAGGACCCTTGATTCATGGCTAATCATGTATTTAAATGTAGATCAACGATGTTAATGTTTATTTGACTATGAATCTCAATGAATGATGTTATTAATTTATTCACGAGCCTAATGTGCATATTTTGGGAGCAGTGTCTAGCACCGAGTAGCCTGACGTTCAAAAGACTATGCCGGTGTCTCATAACTATGTTCCACCATAGGTTTATATTGATACATTAGAATCTTAATAATCCCCTCTTTCGTGATATCACATAATGTACGTCCCTTACCTGGCAAGCCAGGGACGGCTCTGCCCACTTGAGCGAGATAGTTGGGGCATCATGTAAGGCTCTACCATGATGGTGTTGGTTATAATGAGTCCTCCAATTTTTCCGCATATTTTATGCATTATTATGTTTATGTTATTTTGTCTCAAGTGATGATTTAATAAATTTTCTCTTATTACTATGATTATAATTGGATTACAAATGATTTGAAAACCTTGAGCCCTATGTTACGTTATAATATTTATGTTATGAGCATGTTGTCTCACTCTTATGATCTCTTATGAGCTTTTATGTATTTTTAAATGTCTGTTTTATTTATCTTGCATACCTGGTACATTTCATGTACTGATCACATACTCTATGTTGTATCATTTTATGATACAGGCTCCGATCTTCAGACCCAGCATTGTCATTAGCTTTGTCCTTGAGATTTGCATCCAGCTCTTTAGTGAGTCCTCATTCTCCGAGGACCAGTTTGATATCAGTTATCTTTTCATGTTCAGTTTTCTAGATTTTCCAGATTATTTGGGGGTGTTGTCTCATCAAGGTGTTGTCCCATCAATCCATCATATATGTTAGAGGCTTTCAGACTAAATGTAGTCGTCAGCTGTTATGGATGTGGTACGTTCCACTTTCCATGTTATGTTATGGTTATGTTTCCTCTATGTCGTATGCTAAGTATTCCGCTTTGTTGATATTGAATTAGATGTATGTTCATACCATGTGTCGACTTGGTGTATCTCGGGGCTCCTTGTCCTGTGATATGATCCGGGTCTACGTTTGGGTCGTGACATTTGGCGTCGATCCTACCCTATTCATCTCCTCCTTTTTTGTGCATCCAATCTACCTACAAATTCAAAAACAACAAATTAAAATCATAAAGATAAAAATTCTTGGGTTGCTTCCCAAGAAGCACTTTAGTTAATTTCATGGCACGACGGAGGCTCCTAATGAGCTATGGCTCATCTAGGTATATGACCTCTATCCTACCAACCTCCTCCAATACTCCCAAATATTTCTTTACCCTTTATCCATTCACCTTGAATTTTGACCCATCTTCTCCTTCAAGTTCAATGGCACTGTTTCCAAGAACTTGGGACACCTTCAATGGCCCGAACCATTTAGATTTAAGCTTTCCTGGGAATAACCTCAGTCTTGAATTGAAAAACAATACCAAATCTCCTGGAATAAAATTTTGATGCAAGATTTTCTAGTCATGGTAATGCTTCATGCGAGCCTTATAAATAGCTACGTTCTCATATGCCCGCATTCTAAATTCATCCAACTCATGCAAATTTTCCACTCGCCCTTGGACGACACTCCCCAATCAAGGTTTAAGCTCTTTAATGCCTAGAGGGATTTATGTTCTAGCTCAATAGGGATGTAACAAGCTTTTCCAAGCACAAGCTGGTATGGTGACATTCCAATTGGTGTTTTGTATGCAGTTCGATACGCCCACAATGCATCATCTAGCTTCCAAGCCCAATTGTTCTGTTCATATTGACTATTTCCAAGATAGATTTGATTTTCCGATTGGTGACTTCTACTTGGCCACTCGTCTATGGATGATAAGGGGTGTCCACTTTGTGCTTCACACCGTACTTGGCTAGCAAAGTGTTGAACAATTGATTGAAAAAGTGTGATCCTCCATCACTAATGATGGCTCTAGTGGTGGCAAACCATTAGAAAATATGCTTTCCCAAAAAGGCTATTACGCTCCTCCCCTTGTTGTTGGGCAACGCTATTGCTTCCACCCACTTAGAGATATAATGCCACCATAATGTACGTGTTTCCATAAGAGCTCACAAAAGGTCCCATAAAATCGATACCCCACAGATCAAATAATTCCACCTCTAAGATTGGTGTCAAAGAAACTTCATGCCTCCTCGAATTGCTCCTTGTTCATTGACATTGATCACTCTGTTTTACAAAGTCATGGGAATCCTAATGAAGGGTAGGCCAATAAAATCCACATTGTAGCACTTTTGCCATTGTTTGAACACTCCCATAATGGCCCCCAACAGGTGATGAATGACAAGCCTCTAGAATCGGTACCATTTCAATCTCTAGGATACACCTACAAATTATACCATTAGCACAACTACGGAAAAGGTAAGGTTCATCCCAATAAAACTTCCGAACATCATGCATGAATCTCTTCTTTTGATGATAGGTCAATCCCTCGGCTGTGATATTGCTTGCAAAATAATTAGCAAAATCCGCAAACCAAGGTGTTAAGTCATGTGTTGCAGTCAGAATATGTTTGTCAGGGTAGTCTTCATTAATCTCATCATGTGCTCCCAACTTACCATTTGTCTCTAGGTACGATAGATGGTCAGCTACTTGATTCTCTCATCCCTTCCGATCCTTTACTTCAAAGTCAAATTCATGCAACAACAGGACCCACCTAATAAGCCTGGGTTTAGCGTCTTTCTTTGTCTTCAAATATCTGATTGCCGCATGGTCCGTGTGCACCACCACTTTGGTCCCCAATAGGCATGCCCGAAACATTTCAAACGCAATTACTACAATGAGCAACTCCTATTTTGTCACTATGTAGCTTATTTGTGCATAGGTCTTTGCCTCCGTAGTAAATCGGGTGAAAATTTGTTTCCTTCCCCTGACCAAGGACTGCGCCTAACGCTACATCACTGGCATCGCACATTAGCTCAAAGGGCTTTGACCAGTCTGGTGTCGTGATGATTCGAGCGAATATCAGATTTACTTTCAATTCCACAAAAGCTCTCATACACTCCTCAACGAAATTGAACTTTTCCTCTTTTTCTAACAATCGGAATAAAGGATGGTCTATCTTGAAGAAATCTTTGATGAAACGGCGGTATAATCCCACATGTCCTATAAAAGTCTTAATACCCTTCATAGTGCTTGGCAGAGGTAATTAGCAATGGCGTTAATCTTGGCGCAGTCTACCTCAATCTCTTTCTCAGAAATTTTTTGTCCAAGGACAATCCCTTCTTTTACCATGAAATGACACTTTTTCCAATTAAGTACCAAGTTTGTCTCCTCACATATCTTCGGCACCTCTTCTAGATGTACCAAGAAATCTTTAAATGAGTTTTCCACAACTGAGAAGTCATCCATGAAGACTTCCATAGTATCCTCCACCATATCCAAAGAAATTGACATCATACACCTCTGGAAAATGTTGGGAGCATTGGAAAGCCCGAAGGAATCCTCTTGAAAGCAAAAGTTCCATAAGAACGTGTAAATGTGGTTTCTCTTGATCTTCGGGAGAAATAGAAATTTGATTGTATCCTGAGTAACCATCCAAAAAATAATAATATTCTTTCCCAGCCAAGCGATCTAGCATTTGGTCAATGAAGGGGCTGGAAAGTGATTAGTTTTTGTCCACGAGATCAACTTGCAGTAATACATACACACCTGCCATCTGGTAACTGCGTAAGTTGCAATTATCTCATTTTTTTAATTTGGTACAACTGTAATTCCCCTTATCTTTGGCATGCATTGGACAGTACTTACCCAACTTCTATCATCTATAGGATACGCAACTCCCGCATCTAACCATTTGATAATTTCCTTCTTGACTACCTCCTGCATTGGTGGATTCAAACACCTCTGAAGCTTAACCGAAGGGCTACAATCCTCTTGAAGGTTGATCTTGTGAGTACAAATACCCGGAGGTATACCAATGATATCATCTATATACCACCATATTGCTTGAACATACATTTTCAATACTGCTATATGTTCTTCTACCTGTTGGTGGGTGAGCTTTTTTGAGATAATCACCGAGAGTGTCTCATTTGCCCCCAAATATGCATATAGCAAATGGGAAGGTAATGGTTTGAGTTCCAAGACTGGAGTTACAATGATGGATAGTTGTGATGGTGAGGTTGTCTAATTTGTGAGATCAAGATCGAGTTTCCTCAGTTTAAAGGTGTAGGTTGCTAGCCCTTTGCTCATGTGACACACCTCTTCTAATCCTTCACTGTTCTAGAGAATGCTAGCAAACGTTTCTTTCAAAATTTCTTCTTCCACCTTCCATCCCGCTACTTCTTCATCCACGTTGGTTGGGGGTGGTAGAGTCTTTGTTTTCTTTTCTACCTGCTGAGCTGCCATTTGAGATATTAACAAGTTCATTCTGTCTTCTAACTGTTTTATGGCCATCTCATGATCTTTCACTATTTTAGTGAGGTGCAACAGATCACTTTGCAACTCTTCAATTCCTGAATCAGTCGAAACAACTTGCTCAAGCATCACTTCAAGCATGCTTTCAGTGCGAGATGAGAAGGACTTGTCACTTCCATAGCTGCTCATCTCAGCTAAACAGACAGAGTTCCGACCTTGATTTTCATTATAAGGATACCCATAGCCCTGATTGGCTTGTTGATACATTATATGAAAACCGATTATACAATTTGCTAGCAGCTCTATTTGCTTCAACACTATGCCTTTTCTTTCCTCTCTCCTCCACATCTCATCCATCATTGGAGGGTTTCAGCATAAGACGCCCCCTCGGGGTCTCTCAATAGCCTTTCAAAGGGGCTCATTAGCATATCATCAACAACTCAACAATGGGAAAATGAAGAAAAAAATGCTAAATTACCTCAACTCACTTGCCAAGATGCAAAAATCAACTCAAAGTAACAAAAACTATAGGCTATCAAACTACATTCCCCAGCAAAGGCGCCATTTTTTATAACGTCCAAACTACACCCTTGTTTATGAAATAGCGCAAAAGGTCGTTGTATTAAAATAAATAACCCGAGGGATGTCAGGGTTGAATCCCACAAGGAACGTTAGTTGATCACATGATAGTCGTATATTAAATTGAACTAATTCGCATTAATGTTGGAAGAAAAATAATAAAAAATTAGGGGAATCACGATGTATAAAATAAAATATGGAATTACATACTAAAAAATAGGGTCAAAGAATATAAAAGACCAATGCAGAGACTACTAGGGGTGTGATATTGATAAGGGCTTCAATGGGTAGGAATTGTTAATTGCTCCTATCTTTACTCAACAGTATGTTTTATTGCGGATTATGCGACATCTTAAATTTCTCAACCAATTAGATGTCTTATACCTTGGGTTTTCTCAAATCCCAAGGTTCCTCTTCGCAAAAACCGCATTAGCTTGGGTATGGATTCACTATTTCGAGCTCCAATCCTTAATGGATGAGTAATAATGGATTTCACTATTTTGAGCTCCAATCCTTAATGGCTGAGTAATAATGGGTTTTGGCTATGTCTATCCCAACCCGACATAACTACCACCGAAATACCCATTAGTGTTTCCTCACCCATACCTAAATTTCCTTTTTCAAGCAAAATCAAAGTAAGGAAATGTAACCCACATTTGCAACTATGAGTTTTCAACTTAAAATTCAAAGGAACCACTAAAATCATACTAATTGAGGAAATCTAAGATCAAATACACAACACCCTACCCAAATCAACCCCAATCATTCACACAACCCTAGCAAATAATTTAGTTACTCATGTAAGTAAAGTAAAACATTGCATTAAACAAAAAAGCATTATCTATTCACAAACTTGAGTATGAGAAATTTAAGCAAAGTCTGAATTCCAATGGAGTTTTCTGCCTTCTCACTGAAGAAGATGGCTCTTTCTCTTTCTACTTCTCTCTACTTTCTATACAAGGAAAAAGCAATAGAATAATCAATACTTTCTATAATGCAATATTTACTTCTTTTATGAGAGGTACAAAAATAGGGTACAGATTTGCTCCTCTTTTTTCGTGCTTGACATTTTTACCCTTGGCTGACAGGCCTCACTTGTGATTCACTAGTGGTTCGCTAGTGTAGGTTCGCGAAACGCCGGTCATCTCTAGCTAAAGGATAGTGAGGTTTTTAGCTCTTCGGCGATGGTACTGGCGGTTCGCCAATGCTTATTCGTGGACTGCCAGTTGGTCAAAGCTCCTGGCTGTTAGTTCCTTAGCACTTCGGCATTCGTCGGTGGTCATCTACGGTATGTCGGTCTCCGACCTTCTTCCAAATATTAGGAAACTGCAATCAATCCAGTATTTCATTTCCGGTGGAGCATTGGTCATCAACTTTATTTCCATGTTTTTTGCTCAATTTCATGATTTTCTCCATTCAAGTTAAGTACATGCAAGGATCAAGGAGAAAAGACATAAAATACACCTAATTGACTGGAAAACTAAGCAAAAACTAATGTTTAAGAGACTAGTTAGTTGGTAAATTACCAACTCATCATCAGAGTGTTGGAAAAATTTCCTATGTTTGGGATGCTTCTGGCATGCCACGCCTCTCATCTCGCCAAGGTGTTGATCAAATTCTCCTCTGAAGTTCGAAACCGGTGCGCCATGCCACCCATAGCACCAACTTTTGTGCAAAGTTCTCTAAAGTTTAGGGGTTGGCGCGCCACACCAACCACAGCACCAAGCTAAGTTTCTCAAACTCTTCTTTGTACATGCCTTAGGTCATTTTTGAGTCCTTTTTCCTTTGTTTCATGTTCAAAACATCTAAAAATATTTGTTAGCTCAAGAGATACATGAAAACATGAATTCATGCATTATAAGGATTATGAACTCAAAACAAGGATAAATATAGGTAAAACATGGTAAATAGGCATAAGAATATGTCCAACATCAAAACCTCACACTTAAACCATTGTTCATCCTCGAACAATCCTCAATTGCGTGCACAAACTCATATTTTCTCACCACATGTTACCTCTATCAATTCACACTCAACCAACTAGCACAGAGCAGATGATTTAGTTGTTCATCAGCTTATAGCAATTTACATCAAGCACATGCAGAGTTTTTACATTCAAGACTGCACAACTTCTATAACTAACTTATTTTTTTAAAATAGGGCCAACTTGATTAAATAGAAACATGCAACATATAGTACACCCTTATGCCCCTCAATTTTAGTTATGTTCTTCTCTCAAATTATCAATGCAAAGCATGGAACATAATAAGTAAGGCACACTCACACTCACAAAAGATGTATGATACACATGCAATATACCATAAACTCTCCCTTTATCTAACCCTATACTACTTAGTTATTCCATGAAACTAAGATCATAAGGACTTTTCTTGGTAGTAAAGTCGGCTCTGGGACGGGTAGGAATGATCTTTCTTTAATAGTGACTACAAATCCTAAGCACTTTTAAGACATTTTTCATCTTTCATGTCCACCACTTTTTCCCTTTATTGTTCACCCTTCACTCTATTCACCCTTTTTCTTTTCCTTTCATGCCCCTTTATTCACTACTTGATTGCTAGTTTCTGCTTGTAGAATCAATAAGAATATTCATTATCAAAACTCTTTCTTTCATCTACCTAGCATCAAGTAAAAAACATATTTGTGGGCACCCCTTCTTCCTACTTTCTGTTCTTATTTTCCACACATTTTTCTTTCTTTCCTTTTCCTTAACTTTTTCTACCTCAGTGGACCTTTACTTTCATGTCTCAAAGTGTCTAAGACTAATCTTGATCAACAATTCTAGGGTCCACAAAACAAAAGGGAATAGGCTACTTTTGTGGCTAAGAAAAGAATAAGGCTTATGTATCAAGGGGGTTAACTAGCGAACATATTTAGGAAGGTAAAACAAATATGGAAAACATTGCTTTTTCAAAGACTCCTTAATCATCTCTTATCTCTTTAACAACTAGCCATCCTACTTATACTAAGGCAAGTTCTAGATGCTACATTATGTACAACACATAAAAATTAAGCTCACCTCACATGGAATTAAGAATCTATTCGGTTTCCTATAGCTATACATTCATACAATCACGTTGAATGAAATTCTTTCATTATTAAGCCTTAAAAGTGTCTTGAGTCGAGTCAAACAACTATGTGTGTCTCTCATGGAATTCTCACTTATGCAATTAAGATGGCCACTTCATTGCCTCAAGCTTAGCCACTAAGTGGAATGTCAAAGATCACACAAGTGATTTATGTCTGACTCAATCCTAAAAACTAAAAATCATGACTTATTTCTCTTAAGATGGTCGTGATCCATACATTATCGGGAAGGGTCACTATTCTATGGCGACAAAAACAAAAAATTGACTCTAAAAGAGTGTCAAAGATCACACAAGTGATTTTTGTCTGACTCAATCCTAAAACTAAAAGATCATGAGTAATTTCCCTTAAGACGGTTGCGATTCATCCATACTCGGGAATAGTCACTACTCTATGACGACAAAAACAAAAAATTGACTCTAAAAATAAACCTTACCTGGTTCAAAGGTCTCCCCTTCAGAAAACGACCGAGTTCAGAAGAAAAACCAAAAGATGGATGAGATTTCATTTTTAAATTAAATAATATCAGATAAGCTTGATAACATACTTATCCTTAAACTCAAAATCCAAGGAGATATACACTCACCCCACACTTAAATCCTTGCAAGGTCCTTAGAGAATCTCCAATTAAAGAATAGATGAAAGTGAGAAATTACTCTCTGAGGCCCTCGAGGGCCTAGCTAGCAGCGGGTTTCTTGAATTCACAAGTCGCACTACCCCACAATTAAGATCAGGACATACTCCTTAGCTTTGATTTTGGATACTAAGACATCCCCTACTCTGCAAAAGAAAAACCACAGTGACACTATATATAGAAAAAGGGACAATTACATTCTTACAAGTTGGGTTGCCTCCCAACAAGCACCTAATTTAACGTTGCGGCACGATGCAAGAACACTTAATCCTTTTGCAAGAAAATTGAGGTATTCCCTCTATCAAAGTCATCTTCATAATAGCGCTTCAACTTTTGGCCATTAAGAAAGAAGACACTGTCTGACCCCAAAGGTTTCAACTCTACTGCCCCGTGTGTATTCACATTCATAATCTCAAATGGGACCGACCACTTCGATCTCAACGTTCCCCCAAATATCTTCAACCTCAAATTGTACAATAAAACCAACTTCCCTACTTGAAACTCACAAGGTTGAATACGCATCTCTTGCACTCTCTAAGTCTTCCCCCTGTATATTTTAGCATTTCCATATGCACTGGAATAGAACTCATCAAGCTCATGAAGTTGCAGCAACCTTTTCCCACAAGCAGCCTCTATAACCATGTTTAACTTTTGGATGGCCCAATATGCTCGGTGTTCTAGCTCAACCGATAGATGACATGTTTTCCCAAAAACTAACCTATATCTTGAAGTGCCAATAGGAGTTTTGAAAGCTGTTCAGTAAGCCCATAGCGTATCATCCAACTTGCTGGACCAGTCTTTTCTGTTTGTGCTGATAGTCTTATTGAGAATTCATTTGATTTTTCAATTTGACACTTCCACCTACCCACTAGTCTATTGATGATAGGTTGTTTCTACCTTGTGCTTCATATTGTATTTTGCCAACAGATTATCGAAAAGCCAGTTACAAAAGTGCATACCTTTGTCGCTGATGATGGCTCTAGGTATCCCAAAACGGGTGAATATATTCTTCTTTAGGAATTAGGTTACTTCCTTTGCATCATTGGTAGGTAGTGTTGTAGCCTCCACCCATTTTGATACATAATCAACTGCTACAAAATATAGTTGTTATCATTTGACGGGATGAAGGGTCCAATGAAATTAATTCCCCAGTAGTTAAACACTTCCACTTCAATAATTCCTCTTTGAGGCATTTCTTGCCTTTTCGAAATGTTCCCTGTTCTCTGACAGTTGTCACAATATTCAGCAAACAAAATATGCATCCTTGAATTGGGTGGGTGAATAAAATCCAGCTTGAAGGACCTTTGATCAGTAAGGTGAAGAATGGAAACTTTCCAGAATCTGGTGCACTTCTCACTTAGGAACACATACTCTGACCAACTGATCGGGACCTATTTTGTACAAGAAGGGTTCATCCCATATGTAGAATATGTTGTCCATGAAAAGTCTCCTTTTTCTATCTGGGTTACATAAGGTGGATATATACCACTGACTAGGAAATTCACTATGTCAGCATACCATGGTAGCTCCGGACTGTGCACAACAAATAGTTGTTCATCAGGGAAGGTCTCAACTATATCAGCTTTGCAGTCAATATGCTCTTTTTCCTCCAATCGAGAGAGATGATCTTCTACTTGGTTCTTTGTGCCTTTCTTATCTTTGGTCCAAATATCAAATTCCTAGAGTAGCAGCATGATCTTGGGCGTATTTATATGACCCAACACCGTATTTTCACCCATATTGGAGCCTAGTTGAGGATAATACCAATATATTCATGCATGTTTTGAATTAATTATGCTTGTGGACTAGTAAATGTGATTTGACTATTTGTAGGTGGAAAAGATAATAATTTCAGCTTGGTTTTGCGAATGACACTCGGAGTTGCAGTACGAGAAGTTCAGAGAGCACAAAAATTGATGTTGGAATTCACTTCTGTGTCACATTGGAGATTGTTCGCGTTTAAAGACATGAAATAGTGCTTTGATAGAAAAAATTAACTTTTCAAGGCATGTAACAGTGAAGGACCGCAATGTTTCTGTGTCACGAAACACAAATGGCACGATGGCCTCTGTGACAAGGCTCTCGTTTATTTATTGGGCATTAAAATTTCTAGTGAGGGTCTGTGTTTGTTCTGTTTCACGGATCAAATTTGGCATGTTAAGCTCCATAACACGGAGCTTGGCTTTCCAAAACTCACTCAATTCCAGTGAGCCTCCGCAACAACTCCATGTCACGGAGCAGTTCCTTCGTGAAACGGAGCTAGTTACTATGTAATTTTTCACTTTTGTAAATAGAACACTTAGATTTTTATTTTTGATTATCTGAAATATTTGCAAGAACGCGAGAAACAACAGTTGAGCTGCAGAAAAGTCTAGGTTGTTTCTCTTCTCTTTTCTTCAAAAATTCAATTGTTCTTATGCTAAAAACTTATTTGGAGATGTTTAATCAAACAATGAGTGGCTAATTCACCTCATTCTGCGGTTGAGGCTATTTGCATGATTGTAAGATTTTATTTTATTTTTAGCTTGATGTTCTTCTATCATGAATGGTTGTTCTTATACTCCTGCTCTTTGTATTTTAGTGTTTGGCCAACATCAAAATAAATTCATAACCTTAATTTGACTATGATCGGAGAATTATTAGGGTAGAAAAAGGAATAGGGGAATGTGTTCTTATATTTGCTGTAAATTAAAGGTAGGATTCGCGTATGGGATAGAAATATACCTGTAATGCCACATTCGGTTAACAAAGGGGACTAATGCTTGTAGACCTAAGATGGGTTATTGCATCATAATTTAATATGTGTAGTTGCAAAGTTCATAATTAGGCACTTGGCTAGAGGTCGAAAGACCATAGTTAGACTTTAACTCCTCATAACCATCAACCCAATAGAGAACGTAGCTGAAGAAAAATATAAGTTGTACATGATTGTGTCCCATGCCTTAATCTTAGAATATTCTTTCTTATTGATTTAATCAACGTTCTTTGCTTCATTGGTTGTTACTTTCTGTATTTATATTTATAACACTCTTAATTTATTGGGCTACTTACACATTTGTGTAGAATAATCCTGAATATTAAAATCGAAAAGTCACTACATCATAGTCTCTGTGAGTTTGATATCCGGCTTGAAAGAGACATTGTATTACTTGTACAACCACGTGCACTTGCGTGCATTTGGGAGACAACACAACATCTTTCTTTGCAAGAAAGTACCTAATTGCAACGTGATCGTGTACACTATCACCTTTGTCCCCACTAGGTAAGCTCGAAATTACTAGGTAAGCTCGAAATTTATCAAACGCATACAACATTACCAATAACTCTTTTTCAACCACATTATAGTTTTTCTAAGCTGCATTTAATTATTTGTTTGCATAATAAATGGGTTGGAATCTCTTCCCTCTGTTCTATTCCAAAACAGCTCCTATAGCAAAATCACTGGCATCACACATCACAATGAATGGTAATGACCAGTCTAGAGCAATGATGATTGGAGATGTGGTCAACTTGACCTTTAGTGTATCGAAAGCCTGCACACATTCTCTATTAAACTCAAACTTCACATCCTTCTTCAAGAGTTTGCATATTGGGGTTGCTATTTTAGAGAAATCATGAATAAACCTCCAGTAAAATCAAACATGTCCTAAGAAACTACGCACCCTTTTTATAGAGACAGGGGTGGTAGGTTTTCAATGGCCTCAATCATGGCCCTATCGACCTCAATACCTTCCTTTGAAATACTATGTCCCAGGACTATCCCTTCACATACCATGAAATGACACTTTTCCCAATTCAGTACAAGATTGGTCTCCTCACATCTGTCTAGTACCGCATCAAAATGATTCAAACAGTCAACAAAGTCATTCCCATAGAATGAGAAGTGATCCATGAATACATCCATGAATTTCTCCACCATGTCTATAAAAATAGCTAGCATGCATCTTTGGAAAATTCCTGGAGCATTACATAGTCCAAACGGCATCCTTCGAAATGCGAAGGTGCCGAAAAAGCAAGTAATAGTAGTCTTCTCCTGGTCCTCCTCTGCGATCATGATCTAATTTTTACCTGAATACCTATCAAAAAAATAATAGTAGTCATGCCAAGCTATCTGGTCTAACATCTAATACAAGAAGGGCAGTGGGAAGTGGTCTTTCCTGGTGGATGCGTTAAGATTTCAATAGTCAATGCAGATCCTCCACCCTGTGACTGTTCTCTGGGGTATCAATTCATCATTACACAGCACTGTTATCCCACCCTTTTTTTAGGACACACTAAACTGGGCTCACCCAATGACTGTCCAAAATCAGGTAGATGACGCCCGCATCTAGCCACTTTATTATTTCCTTCTTTACCACCTCCTTGTGATTGGGTTCAGTCTCCACTAGTTTTTAACACTGGGTCTGGCCTTCTCTTCTAGAAGCATCTTATGCATGCAAAAGGAACTTCTTATCCCTTTTATATCAGTTGTTGTCCATCCAATCTCTATCACACGACGCCTTAGCACATCCAGCAACCTGTCAACATGTTTTTTCAGACAACAATTCAGGAACTATCACAGGCAGTGTATTATCATTTCCTAGAAAACCATATTTCAAATGCATAGGTAAAGATTTTAATTCAAGAACTAGCGCTTTTTCAGTAGATGGCTTTAGCTTTTCCCACGTCAAAGGTTTGTCAAGTATCTCCAAAGGACCCTCTCTGCTAACGCTGGCATTGGTGGAATCCAAGAATGCTAAGCATTTGATCTTTGTTGAACTATGATAACGTCCAAAATATATTCTTAAATCAAAGAATATACACAGTCGTTGTATCAAAACAAGTAAGCTGACGAGTGTCGGGGTCCAATCCCACGAGGACTAGGGAGTGATGAATTCAAGCATCGATTGAGAAGTTGATTTTATCTTGAACCATATAGATTTCACATAAAAACAAGGAAATGGGGGGGGAATAAACTTTGTAGAGAATTACAAAAATTTCTTTAGTGAACTCAAAATAAAAGGATCAGCTAAGTTGTAGACAATATTTGTGAAATACTAGAGGTGCGGTGTAGATAAAATACTAATTAGATTGGGATGGACCAGGTTATCTTCATAAGTTCAATAAATGTAAATAATCTTGGGAAATAGGCAGCCTCAGCTTCCCAACCTATTGACTACCACTAACTAGAGTTTTCTCAAACTCTAGCTGCAATTTAACACACCCGAATTGATTTGGATCAGCAACTTCACTATTCCTAGTTATTAGTTGCTAATTAGGAAGGAGGAAGTAATTTCAGCTATTACTAGCTTAATTTTACAATCTCTCATCCATACCCACTACTAGATTCCCTTTAATACTTAATTATTCTCTCCCAAGCAACAATCAAGCAATTATAGATAGACCCATATCATCATCAATGGATCTTCATTAATAGATTTAAAGGAATCCAATAGATTTACACTTCATTGAACATTATGAAGTTAACTCTAGCAATACCCAATCTAATTAAGTATTCATCATTACACACCTCTAGTTAATGATTTTAGCTACTCATAGTTAAGAAATTCAAAAACACAATCAGCAAAGGCATCATTGAATTTAATAAGAACAATAGATAAATCAAAAGCATAATTATCCTTCAACTACAGCTGAAACTAAATAATACCAAAGAAGAAAAGAGAGTAGAGTATCTTTTACAACTTTCAATCAAAATCCCTTTTCTCAGCTAAAAAATGGTCTTCAACTAAAAAGTAAAGATGATGTGATGTGTACTTGGCTTATCTCTCAATCGCTCTATCTTCTTCCTCTCTCCTCTTCTCCTTTTCTATAGTTTACTTCTCTTTCTATTTATACCCTGAAAAGTAGGGTACTTTTCCTTCCTTTTTCAGCAATGGACAATCTTAGCCTTAATAGCATCATTCTGGAACCGGCGAAGGCGCCGGCGGTTTGCCGATGAAATATGTGAACCACCGGATACTTGCTCTTCTTCTTCAGTCATTTCCAGTGAACTTTGGTGGTTCACCTGGCATTTCACTTATGTCAAATCATGAACTGCCAGACATTAAATGGGGATTCCAGACTTTTTTGAGTGTCATTCGGCGACTGAACCAGCGTACCACCATAAGTGACTCGTGAACCGCCAGTGGCATTCCTCCGACAAGGTAGTGACCATCATCTTTTTAACCTGCGTTTCGCCACTTCTGCTCATTTCCTCCATTTTACACCATTTTATCTCTTTTTTTCAAACTTAGGCATCTGCACACAACAAAAGCAAAAAGGGCATAAAATCCAAATAATCAACTCGAGAACTAAGCAAAAACTCAAACTTTAGAGTCTAATGAGTTGGTAAATTACCAACTCATCAAACTATCACCCTGTTCTTTCCCATATATCAGTTCTCTCCCAAGTGGATCTTCTTGTGATAAATATTTCTCTAGAGCCTTAATAGACAATTCCGGCTCTACTACCAAAATGGTCGTAAGCTCCTCAAAATAAGGTGGAAATCCTATTGCCCTGATCACATCGAAGGCTACCTCTTGACCATCCACAGTCATCGACATCTTGCCTGACTTTACCTTTATAACTACATCTGCAGTGGCTAAGAATCCTCTCCCTAAAATGAGGAAAATTGCTGCATCTGCTTCGTAATACAAGATTATGAGGTCCACCGGTAACATGAAATGTCCCACCTTCATGAAGATGTCCTCTATGATTCCATCAGAATAAGCAAGAGACCGGTCGATAAGCTACAATGTCACTGTGGTAGGATGTGGTTTACCTAAACCCAAGGTTCTAAACAAGGATGCAGGCATCAGATTAATGCTTGTAGCCAAGTCATGCAATGTTGAACCAACTTCATTGTTTCCAATAACCACTAGAATGACGAAGCTCTTGGGGTCATTCAGCTTCTTTGAAATTTATTCTACACCCAAGAACTGCACTCTTTCGTGAGAGCCATAATCTCAAACTCCATAAGCCTTCTCTTATTTGCCACGATATCCTTTAGATACTTGAAATATTTTGGAACTTCCTACAGAATCTCCACCAACGATAACTTAACATGTACCTGCTTTAACACATTAAGAAATTTCTAGCAAGTTGTCCTCCTTTTGCTTCTTAAACATTTATGGAAATTGAGGGAATGGTCTGGCTTCTACCAATTTCGTCTTTGAGTTTCTTGAATCACCAACCTCCTACCTGGACATCACAACATACTCTACATCAACTTTCTTATCTCAGGGGATCACCTCACCCAACTCTTTACCATTGTGCAATGAAATCGCGCTCACATATTCCTTGGGGTTCTTCTCGGTGTTACTAGGAAGTGCCCCTTGTGTTCTATTAGTCTACTGAAGGGCCAATTACCCCATCTGTCTCTCTAGCTCATGGATGAAACTCTACATCTCATTAACAAATTGCATCTGCTAAACTATCCACTACTTCATCATTTCCTCGAACGAACTACCAGGCTATTAGCCCTGATGTCTTGGATAGTTGTTTTGGGGCCTTTGGAAATTCTGCTTCCCTCTCTATAAGGTTTTAGTTGTATTCCGATACCCCTTTTATAGTTGTTACCTAAAAACCCTCCACCATGACCTTGTTTCCCCACAATATATACAGATTCTGGGTTTAGTGGACCACCTAAATAAGCGTGGCCTTCTCCACATACCTCACATGATGGTGGTGGAGTCTGGACCTAGTGGACTTGCTGAACCTGACTTCCTACTGGTGTGGTTACAATCTTGATGATCTCATTCACTAGCTGACTGATATCTGCTCGGATTACTGCTACACCATCCACCTCGAGATTTCCTGGCACCTTGGCTGTTGTGAACACTCTACCTGAGTCTTGATAGTCTTGACTCCCCACTGACATGACGTTTAAAAGAGCTTCCATCTCATCATAGATCTTGGAAAAAATTTGTCCCTATGCAGTAGCGTCAAGAAAGATTTTGGACTCTAATTTCAACCCCTCTATAAAATTGTGTCGGATAATCTCTTTCAGTTGTATGTGGTGCAGGAAATCTCTCATGTAGCCCTTGTATCGTTCCCAAGCCTGAGCCAAATTTTCACCATCTATTTGTACAAAACCAAAGACCTTACCTCTCAACTCTTTTGTCCTCTTTGAAGAGAAGAACCTGTTGATGAATTTGTTAGAAAGAGCCTCCCAAGTGGTGATGGAACCTGTTGGCTCATTCTAAAGCCACTCCTTGGCCTCACCAATCAACGAGAACGGAAACAACATGAGCTTAACATCCTCATCTGACAGGTTCTGATAGTGAAAGCTCTCACTTAGCACCACGAACATAATCAGATGTCTGTGAATATCCTTGCGCGGCTTGCCCTAACATTGGCAAGTATTTTGGACCAATCGTACAGTCCCTTCAACTCAAAGTTTCCAATGATGGATGGATTGATGATCGCTTTAGCAGCGTTCTCCAAGTTTGTCCTAGCAAAGTTAAGCACTGGAACCCTCTCCTAGTTGTTGCCCTATGCTTGCTCATTATTCTCCATAGTTAATCTATGAAAGGTTCTCTCAATTTCTGGATCAAAAAAAGCTAAAGATAGGCTTTGACTTTTCGTGATTGGAATGCACTGAGCACAAACACCTGTAAACTTAACAACCAACAAACAAAATGTAAAATACATAATAGCGGAATAAAAATCCTAACCTACAAATGGTTAATCAATCTTCAAGTCCCAGCAATGGGGCCAAAAACTTGATGTCGCCCAAGCACACGCAAGCGCACATGGTCGTCAAATAATATAGGACAGTGAAGTCCTTATTATCGATCCCTCAGAGGCTTGTCAGATTAACCTCTTAAGGTTAACTTTTTATTTCGCTACTCTAACAAAAACAGATATAAATGGGGAATGGTTTGGAGATTAAACTACAAAAACTTGAAATGAAAATGAACTAATAAACTAAAGTTGTTGTCAATGTGTTTTTACTTTAAATGATGATGATGATATAGGGAAATGGCACTTTTACTTCAGGTTGAGTTTTCAAGACTTGATTAACTAGGTTGATTCTTCCTAATGTTGCTAGATGCAAGTTACTATCCCATTTCTTTCCACACTCCCGAGCATCTAAGAACTATCTCATGAACCCTAACGCCTATATCTCTATGATCGCAGGAGAAATATAAAATGATGATTGTGGCTACTTGTATATCAACTAAACAGGGTTGAAAAGTATATCTCTATCCTCATCAACAACTTCTAACCTTCAATCTATGGGCCAAAGGATCTTTGAATTCCTATTTTATATTTACTTTTAACCCATTTTGTTCCCTCACCTGAGTTCAACCAAAAGCCAACATATTTATCCAAAAAGTAATCAGTATAATGAATAAGTAATAAACATAAGTAAATATAAATAACCTTTAATGAAGAATCAAAACTAGAATAATCAATCTATCAAACTTCAACCACAACTATGGACAAAACCCTAGAATGGGAGTTTAGCCACTCGTAGACAAGCAGAGAAACAAAGATATCATCATTCAAACCATAAAACAATAGAGAAAAGAAGAAACCTAAGTCATGAACTTGTCTCTCCTCCAAAGCTACGTTACAACCTTACTATGATTAAACAAAATGATGTATAATAGCTAACAAATGACCTAGATGTTATATATATAAGTGAGCCCTCAAATGACACTTTTGCCCTCAAGAAATTAGGTTTAAAATCAGCACAATCCATCCTCAAATCGGTCTACCATTTCATGCCCTCTATAGCACCAAGTTTGGCTCAATTTTCCTCAGAAATTTTGCTCCGGATGCCACACGCAAGCCAAAGGATCAAGGTGTTAGTCAAATTTCTGAATCTCTGGATCCTCTGGGTGCCCCATGCCACCCAAGTACTAGAGTGTTAGTCAAATTTATAACCATTTGAACCCTTCTGGCATGCTACTCCATCAAAAGCACCAGAGTTTTGGAGTAATTTCCTAAGTTTGAGATGCTTCTAGCACGCCACACCTCTCATCTTGCCAAGGTGTTGATCAAATTCTCCTTTGATGTTTGGGACCTGCCGTGCCATGCCACCCATAGAACTAACTTATGTGCAAAGTTCTCTGAAGTTTAGGGGTTGGCGCGCCACACTAACCATAGCACCAGAGAAACTTTCGCGAACTCTTCTTTCTTCACACCTTGGGTCATTTTTTGGTCCTTTTTCCTTAGTTTCCTTCTCAAACATCTAAAAATATTTGTTAGCTCAATCGACACATGAAAACATGAATTCATACATTTCATAAGGATTATGAACTCAAAACAAGGTAAAATATGGGTAAAGCCATGGCAAACGGGCATAAGAATATGCCCTAAGCAGGGAGATCCACTGTCTCCAGCATTGTTCATCATTCTTGTTGAAGTCTTATCTAGGGAACTTAACTATTCATTTGAGGATGGAGTGTATAAAGGGTACAGTACGTCAAAGTGGAGTGCTAATACTAACCACTTAGCATATGCAGATGATACAATTATCTTTGCTTCAGCAGTTAGAAGATCACTAGAAATAATTATGACAGTGTTACCTAAGTTGAAAAAATATCAGGACAGCTAGTTAACAAGGAGAAAAGTTATATATATATATATATGTTCGGCAAGACTGCTAGCAGTGTGGTGCAAGAAGTGGAACAAATGATTGGTTTTGAAAGAGAAAACTTTCCTCTTTAGTATCTAGGTTGTCCCATATTTCATGCTAGGAGGAAGAAAGCTTACTATAATGATCTAATCAGAAAGGTAAAGGCTAAACTTCAAAAATGGAAGGGAAAAATCCTATAATTTGGTGGTAAAGTTGTTCTTATTAATAATGTCCTACAGAGCATACCCATTTGTAACATATCTATTGTGGTGCAAACAAAATTTACCATTCAGGAGATGCATAGAATCTTTTCTAGATTCTTCTGGAGCAATAAGGAAGAGGGTAGATATAGACACTGGGATAAATGGATAAACTTATGTCTACCTAAAGATAAATGAGGGCTAGGTTTAAATATGTTTTTGATGTGTCTAAGGAATTATTTGCTAAACTATGGTGGGTGTCCAGAACTACAAGATCTTTATAGACTAGCTTCACATGGAATAAGTATTGCAAAAAAGTAGATTCAAGCATTCGTTCAATGGAGCGGAGGACCACAAATATGAAAGAAGATGCTAGAACCAAGAGATGAGATTGAGAAGGATATTTGGTTGGAGCCTATAAATGGGTGTTCTAATGTCTGATTTGATAACTGGATAAGATTAGGCCCTTTAACCTATATTGTGCCTGCTGATTTCATAATTAATGAGAGAATAGAGAATATTAGTCACTTCATGGAGAATGGGGAATGGATCTCAATACAATGCTACAACATATTCCTCAGGACATTATAGACCATGTTTGCAATGAGAAACATATTTTTGAGAGCTCTGAACTACGGGATAGACCTTGGTGGATGGCCACAGGAAGTGGCCTATTTACCATTAAGAGTTCTTGGGAGATAACTTGGCACAGGAGTCACTAAAATGAAAATCTTAGTAATGTCTAGACGAAGGGATCTTTTAATATTTTATTTTTCTTATGGAGACTTTGGAAGATGACGATACTAGTTGACGATGTAGTGGCAAGATTGGGGATTCCAATTGTATCTAAATGTACATGTTGCATGCTACCACAACATATGAAAATCTTATAGGCAGTGTTTTCTACGGGAGTAGAAATCATTAGTCCTTTGGTATAAGTGAAGTAGATTGTGTTACAGTGTTGGATAGCATAATGTTCTCCAAAACTCATGCCTGTATTCTAGGCAGTTCCTTCTATCATTTTATGGAAGGTTTGGAAATGGAGAAATGCTATAGTCTATAGGAGACAAATGTCAAGAAATAGAGTTCTTTATGAAATAAATCAGAATCTATGGTGGATGGAAAAAAGGATATACCCTTGGTTGAAAAATATTTCACCATACCGGCCTCAAATGATTCAATTCTTTGAGGGGTATTATCCCAAAACAGTATGTCAAATAGTAAGATGGGAATTTCCCCCACAAGGGTGGTATAAATATAATACAGATGGTGCCTCTTGAGGCAATCCAAGAAGGAGTTCTATAGCTTTCAACATTAGAAACACTGAAATAAATTTCATCTATTCCAAACTAGCTAATATGCAGGAGACAACTAGCATCTGTGCAGAAGCTAGAGCAAATCTTTATGTAATTGAGTTTTGTATGGTTAATAACTTAATTCCAATAACAATTGAAACATATTCTCTGATGATGAAGAAGGTGATGGATGGAGGGTGGGAAGCTCCATGTAGTATTAGAATGGATGTGAATTGGTATTGGAGGAAAAAAGGGAAATGCCAGATGCAACATGTATTTAGAGAAGGGAATCAATAGGAGGATTTTTCAAATAACCATGTTTTTTACTTTGTGGGTACATTATAATATCATGACTTCCAAGAACTACCAACACAAGAAAGAAAGATTATAAATGCAGAAAAGGCCAAAATACTAAATTTTAGAATCAAGACAAATAATGAAAGAAAACCGGACTGAGGTCTTCATGGCAAGCAAATCAACAAGACTAATAAATCATATAGTACAAATATTACAATCCAATAAAGATCTAAAAGAATCGATGGTATACAAGCTTTACACCATGGTATTAATATCATCTGTGAAAGTAAGTGTATAAAGGCATGAACCGATATCTAATAAAAGCCTTTTAGTGAGAGTGGATTCTACCTATTGCCTGACTATAACTGAGACAAGTAAACACATGCACCTAAGATAGAAAATGTCCCTATGGTCACAGATCCTATGGCGCCTGGTGAGAGCTTGAGGCTTCGAAATGGAATCAGACCAAATCTAAAAAAAATCAATCTTCAAGAAAGTTGAAGTAAAGGTAGGGTAGAATACCAGAACCAATGTATAAAGGTGGACCAATACTGAGAATATACCTGGGTTTGAGGAGAATGATTCATGGATGGTGGATGCAGAAGTTAGGAAGTCTCCGCAGGAAGTGAGGTTAGACAACAACTACGACAGTGCAGTAGGGCGATTTCACCTAGGAAGATGTCTACAAGACACTTTACTCTACTATTGTGTTTAGCTAGTCTTCTGTTGCCTTATTTTACTTCGATTGGATCGAATTTTTTAACTTGTGCAAGACATATGTGCTTTCCTTTGTTTTTCTTTTAATAAAATGGGTCATCTAGCCCAACTTTAACAAAAAAAAAATGGTCTAGGATGTAGTTGTGCTTGAGGTCTATATTTCATGAGAATGGGTGTATGATCAAATACTCCATGGTTGAGATACTCAACTTCTACCTAGCCATATTCTTGAATCAACTTGAGGTTACCAATGCCGGATCAATCTTGGAATACACTTAGTCACTTTGTTGTTATTATTTGCAAAAGATAAAATGCTATTATTTAGCCTTTAAGGCACATAGCTGCAAAGTATCCACACAATCCTGGAAGTCTTTTGTTTCAATAGTTGTCACAGGGGAACTTATTGCTGTAGTTCATTCCTTGCGTATATCTTTGTAAGGTAGGTGCTAAATAAACTGGTAGCGTTATCAAACTTAATATGGATAAATTGTTCCTGGTCAAATATTATTTGGAGTTGAAATGGGCCTTCCAATCCCATATGGCACCATTGGGTAATATTACAATAAGTGTTCCAACCTTATGCAACCTTTAGAATTACATTTGGTGTTGTTTTCTCCCTTACTCTGGTTTGAATACAGCCAAAAACCTCCATCTTATGCTTCTGGAGAAAGATCCTCAATCCTTCTTCTTTAGGGGTTGATTCAAACCCCTGATGTTCCATGTAGCAATAATCACGAGGGGAGACCACCCGGATCACCTCCTAGTTGGTTGTACTCATAATGTTTAGCATATGGAGCTCCTCAAATATGTTAGTCAGTGTTATCTGTGCGACCATTGATCTAGGATTAACTTAAACAACTCTTAGATTCAGTGTAGCAGTCATATTGATGGTATGATCGATAGCCTTCCCGAGAGTCAAAGACTCATGGATCACTAATACTTTTGCTACTGAATATTGTTTTATTATTTTTCTTTCTTCTAGTTATCCTCTTCTTCTTTTGGACCTCCTAAAAGTCTTTTTCATATTTTGGTATCTCCTTATTCCAATATTCAGCCTCAACATGACCAAACTTCATGCACCCATGGCAGAATTGAGGTCTCCAATTATAGTCAACTAGTTAAAGTATCTGCGCTTCACGCGGTCATTTGAAGCCACTGACTTTATGTAATAATACTTTTATAAATTTAATCAAAGTAAAACAAATAGATTAAACAATAAATATGCGTGAAAATAACTTTATAAATTAAATAAATGACAAAAATAAAGTTATTTCTTTCAATTAGCACTAACACTTTCTCTTTTTATAGTATCAAGCCATAAAAATACGATATCTACAATATTGAGAAAATATATCAACTTTTAGAACTAAAAATAATATATATCTTACATATGAAATTACATAGTACCAAACGTTAATTGAGAAAAAGAAAATGACAGTAACATATTATCATTCATCCTTGAATCAATCATCTTTGATTTTATTTTATTGTGTAGCCTTTTGCTTTCTGGAAGTGTTAATATTTGAAATTTTAGAAGAATCAAATAAACGTCAACGTGAAATATTAAATTTTTTTAATAAATAAATAATTATTGGTTAAAGGAACAATAGAAAGGTGGAAAAAAAGGTGAATAGATATTCTAGTTTTAACTTAATATTTCCTTGTAGAAAGGACACCTCTCCCTTTTGCATTACATATATCATTTAAATATTCCCCCATTTAAATGGACCAAAAGAAATTATTAAAATAAAAAATAAAAGGGAGTATATTTCATGATTGCACAAAAAATCAACTAATTATATATACTTGAAGGGAAAAAATATTTCAATAAATTAATAAGTTCCTTAGGTGCTTTATAATAGATCAGGATACCAAAGTGATATGGTTCAATTTAAAACTATACTTTTATTCTAATGTTAGTCCAGAAATACACATCTATTACATTAAGAAGCATTTACAACTTGCAGTTGGACTTGAAAATCTATCCACACTTCTCTGTTGAATGTGAGCAAATAATTTATTGTATAGTAAATCAAAATTAAAATTACGTACAAATGAAATGGGTGAACAACTGAACCCTTAATTCAAATTAAGTTCCATTTATGACATCTCAAATGACACTTACAAGTTGAAAATTTCAAATGCATAAATGTTTTAACCAACAAAACAAGAACTACAATATGAGTATTCGTCTCAACAACTTGAAATAAATGTTTTGCTCTAAGACGTAATGTGGTTTACCCTTTTCTAGATTACGTGCATTCTAGAGTTTACTATATACTATACCTGGATTCAATTATGTTATATTTTTATGGCTTGATAAATCTTGGGACTATAGAAGTTTCACTCCAGTCATGTTCCTAAATGGGTCACAACATCCTTGAAACCATGACAAAATTTTGTTACTTCTCGTCTTCTTGTCATGGTTCATTGAGCATATCAAAGGCTGATAAGGTTTTTAAGGCCTTTACATTTTTACCATAAGCATACCAAATTTGAATTTATCTTCAAGAGATATCAGTATAGATCTTTAAAGATAATTCTGATTGTACCTTCAGCAAATTCAGTAGCAAAAACTGCAAATGCTCAATTAGCATATACTTCATATATCAATTCATAGGTATAATGACATTGACCTTCAATGTATATCCTACCACCGTTACACTAAAAAAATATAAATTACTATAGAAAAAATTAGATAACCCAGAAACTGTAGACTAAAGGCATGCAATACTACAAGTATACATAGAATTAGAGGAGGAATGTTCACTATTCCAAAATAAGAAGGAAAAATCATTCCATTGTGATTTTTCTAGATGGAACTTAGCTATCTATATTTTATGTAATCCTATTTAATGAGGAATATTTGCTTCTATATTCATGTCCGGGGTAAAAAAAAGTTTGAGTAATAGACACAATCTCTTATTATACCTTTAACAAGCTTCTTATCATTCAAAAGCTTACGTAAATAATTGCTAACTATAGTAATAGAAATGTGACTCCTGCAGATGCAGTAGCGAAGTCATATAGATGATTAAGAATATCCAACCTTTAAACAAAATTAGATCAGTCTCTTCCAAAAATAAAACTCAAAAAAAGCAACTATATATAAAGGTTAGATCTAAAAAATTTAGAAATTGATCAAACTCACTAACTCAACAACTGAAGGTTCAAAAAATTAGCTCAATACAAAAAAAGATAAATTTTCAAAAAATCGCCAAAATAGATGGATGAAGGACATAGAACTTTTACAAATCAGTTGTAGAAGACAAAAGGGAGAAAAGAATTGAACCGCGATAAAAATCTTTGAAAATCATAATAGCTTTCTTCTCCTTCCTTTTTTCTTGTACTTTATAAGATCTTCTCTAATCTTTTTTCCCCTCTATAGTCTTAGATTGGAGATTTTTGCTTTAACTTTTACAAACCAAACTAACTCAATTTATGAGAGGTATAAAGTAAGATTAAATAAAATGAAGAAAGATTATTAACAAATTTCAATACCTGTTATTAACATATTTCAATACCTTGGTGAAATAATGAAACAATAAGAATTCTCTTATACTTTTAAATGTAAAATTTGTTGAATAGCTCTGTGACCCTCATGAATGCTAGCTGTAACATGATCACTGGTAACCTCTGTAAAATTCAATATAATATGAAAACTCAATAAAAAAAATGCTTGATTTTTTGGTTTAAAAAAATTATTTTTACTCTACAAATGTTAAGAATACCAGCAAGTTATACAAATATAGCATTGGCACAACTCAAGTAGGTTGAAGTATAGAAATACAACGGAGATCTCATCTCCAAGAACTTAATTATACTAACAACATATATTTTCTTATAGGGATAAAAAATGATACAGAAAGTACGCCACATGCAATTTTCAATTTGCTAGAAGATTAAAAGAAGAACTCTATAACTTCTCCATTTGTAAAAATTATAGAAAATCAAAGATTTACTCTAGTTTAAGCTAATGAATCGGTAATTGCTATTAGCCATAACTCAAGAAAACAACTTCAATGCGGAATACTAATTTTTGTTGGTCATTCAGAACCTCTTGAAAAAAGAATCAACATAACAATTCGGTGACATGTTCATTTCAAGGGTAAAATATGTTATTGATATATGTAAAAAAAATTTCCAACACAAATGTCAACATCAAGTTATCTTGAATCCGCACATCAAAGAGCAAATCAAAATTGAAATGCTAGTAAGAATTTAATACAAATGTGTAAGAGGAACTTGGTGACCAATGATATAAGAAAATATCAAGAGTTCACTCCAGATAATATTTTCAATAAAAATATTAGCACGTATAGTTCACGTGACTCATTTATAAAGCAAGATTAGAACTTCTCCGTTGTATGTGTGTGTTGTTCAACATTAAAGTTTAAGGACATGACATCTCATATGAAAATAACTGCGGTGACAAAGTTCACCCAAAATTATTATTCTTTTCCTTCTTTGCTAAGTGCAATTGAAGACCAAGTACACAAACACATAGAGAGTTACATAGAGTATTTAATATTTTTAGATAAATAAGTTTTCGAGAAATTAGAGGAAGAGACACAATTTTTATGATTAGTAAAAGTGGTTTCTAATTTTTTTAAAATAGAACAGTCAGGAAAAAAAATGACTTAGCTTATTTTGGTTGCTTTTCTAATAATAGGAGGAAAAGAATTCCCTCGTATAATGATGAGTGATAGGTCCAATATAATACCATAAGTATGTGATTTCACAGTTCATTCTATTTTGTGCAGCTGATCAAGAAAATAAGAAATGCAAGTGCAGAGAATGTTATGAATTTGTATCATTCCATTAATGTATCAAAATGGGATAAAACCATAAAATTTTCCGTTCTTACTCTTTTTATTCATTTTTGAAAATAAAGGTGACTCAAAGTGGTAACCAAAAGCTTTACTTGCTTATATATGAATTATTGGTGTTCTTAAAATTCAAAATTTTATTTTGGTTTTCAAATTTATGCCAACATTGGACGAGTCTTGGGGTAACTATAAAAGTTGTCATCGTATAACTAGGTTACAAGTTCAAGTTATGAAACAGCCTTTTGCAATAATGTAAGGTAATATTGCATAAATAAGACCCAATTTGATTTGATCCTTCCCCCGAACACACTCATAGCGGGTTCTCAATGCACTGGCTCGTTCTTTTCAAGGTTAAACCAAAGGTCACGTGCTATATAATTACCAACAAATATTATAAGGAATAAGATTGATAACCAAGTATGTCTGTCTTTTTAATAATAGACAATAAAAATAATTATTATATTTATTATGAAAGTAATTGGTAAGTAGTGGCAAGTGTTGACACACAATTTTAACCTCCCTATGTCTCGTCTAAGTTGCATATCAATATATCTGTGTAAATTTTAAAATTACCCTTTTAACGAAATTTTTTAATTTGCATTTGTAATATTCTAGCATTAATTAGCATATATATTTGAATTATAAGCATAATTATTTTAATTTATATTTCTAAAATATTTTATTACATTTATTTCAAGTTTTTAATTTTTCAATATTGTATGTAATTACGTCATATATAATATGTTGCAAAAATATATAATATACATACATACATAGTTTCAATTAAACAAGCTTCCTTTTCAAAATATATAATTTTACTTAAATGTTATAAACTATTTACATAATAATATTTGTATAATTTTTTACTTAAGTTTTATAAATTTATTTATATCAAAAATAATATTTATATAATTTTATAGTAAATTAAATTATTATGTTACTCATTTATTAAATTATTTATAAGTGTAGTGTTTTTATTAATTATATAGCAGCTAATTCAATTTTCCTCTAATTCATTTAAAATCTAGTCACTTTCTATTCAAATTATGCCAATTTTAACCACATTTGATCAATTTTTGCTATTATTTAAATTCGAAATCAGCAATCAATTGCACCCTACCCAATTAAATTATCCGCGATCCATTTTTATAACCCAAATCTGACCCCTCCACCTAAAATTATTCTTAGTCATTCAACCTATCAGATCCTATGGCTAAAATTAAACCCTACCTCATTCCTATTCTAATTACCCTCACCCTCCAAACCTTAAGAGGACCCTCATATTTTTCTCACCATAACCATCGCCACCTCCACTCTCTTCCTCACCGCTGCTTCATCTCCGGTAGCAATGGCTGTCGGATTTCCTTCTTCTCCCCTCCTCTTCGCCTTCTCCCGCAGCCGTAGACACTGCCGGCCCCTCTCCCTGTCATTCTTCCAACCCAACAAATAGAGCCACCATGCAGCAGCCGCACCACCTTCCTCTTCCCCTCTCTGCTTCATCTCCGACCAACCACGGCTGGTAAATCTCCACGAACGCCGGCACCCTTTTACCTCTCTATTCCAAATTCTCTTCCCTCTCCACACTGAACCCCCACCGTTTCCACCATTAATTCCGGCCACTATTGGCCGAAAAATAACCAGATCCGGCCAACTTGAGAAATGGCGTCAAAATGAGGATAAATCCCCTTGAATATTAAATCTATCCGTGTATGGTCCCCTTTATTAATTTAATTATTTTTTTCGGTTAATGATTTCTCTTAGACACAGATTTTTTAGATCTAACATATTGTGTTTAATTTTTATTTATTCTCTTCTGACTACTACTTGCTCATCTATTAAAAAATTATCACCTTAAATGCCTTTAAAGTATTATGAATTTTTGATTCCTATGAACTCACTTCTTGTTAAAAATTCTTGAGAATGTGAGTTGTTGTTTGGTTCTATATACACACTGAGCAATACCTTCTTTACCCTTTATTTGGAATTCTGTATAGGTTAAGTTTCTCGAATCAATAGTTTATTGTATATAATCCTTCATTTCTTGATAACATTGTACAATGAGTGTGACATAATTTTGTTTCCTTCTCTATGCAAGCATGAATCATAATAGTCTGTTTATTAGGTGTGACAATTTCATATTTTTGCTCCCTATTATGGTAAGCGAATTCGGCCCTCTAAGATATCTTTATTTTTATTTATTTATTTTTCTAAATTAGCTGAAAATTTTTGGTAAATGATCTTCTATGGTAAATTTTTATTGTCCCTGATTATCTTTAATATGTGAAATCTTTCACTCTGTTGTGTCTTGAAATCGGCTTATATTTTATATCACATTGATGGAAGGATTTCTTTTAAGATTTTATTTCTTCCATATGCATTCGTTATGGTAATGTCATATTTTTCGATATATTCATGTGATAGTTTGTTTAAATAATTCATGGTAAAATTGTCTTTTATTTTATTTGACTTAATTAAAGAAAGGCTTTTCAAATTAATCCTATCTTTCCTTTCGTATTCTTATTTATGGTAAAGAAAAAAATTATTCTCTAAAGATCTTGCTCTAATTAATTAAAAGGAAATGATCCCTTAATTGATGCGCCTCATTATTTTCTTTTCTCTTTACTCTTTAATTGACTGGCCCTCTCTACTATAAAGGCAGGCCTTCCTCTTCTTCTCTCGGCATGGAAAAATGGCTACTCTTTGAAAACATAACATTCCAACATAGCTTTTTTAGCAGCCTAGCATTAGAACTTTACTTATTTTCTAGATATACAACTTTGCTTTCTCGATAACATCCGAATATTCTTGCCCATCCTTCTAATGATAAAATATTGTCTCTCTCCTTCTAAATATCGCTAAAAAGACACAATTTTTCTCTGCTTTGCAAAAGTCAAGTTTCATTATTAAGTCACAACTTTTAACGGGTTAGTATCCACTGTGAAGTTTTCATTTTATTACCTGTTTGATGTTTGTGATTGTTTAAATTATAGCCTGTCAATCTTTGAATAATTGTGAACCTTTTCCTTATTTACATATTGGCATTGTTGTCTTTATTCGTATATGCATATTGCTGGTACTTGTTTAATTTTTTCTTAAAAGAAGGTTCCTCTAATCTATTTCGGAATCCATTGGAGAGTCACCGAGATAAGAGAGAGTTGTGGAAACTAGAAAAGAAGTTTATGTTTTTTATGTATTTTATTTATTTTTTATCTTTAGCGATTGTAATAATTGTAATAACGCTAATGATAGTGAAAAAGGGGATGTTTAAAGGGGGCAGGAAATCATGTGTTGCTTGTTTAGATTTCTTCTTTTAATCTCTTTCAACTTGTATACTTTCTCATAAAATTGTTTTTGTTATATTTTTCTTCACCTATATTTTTTTAAATTAAATTAGGTAATGTGTTTTTGTATTATTAATTACATTTGAATACTATCCCTTAACATATAGTTATTGGGAAAGTAAAAGGAATTACGAGGTCTAATTCCGAACTTTTAAAAAAACTAACCGACCCATTCCCAGACATAATATCAGCCTAAGATTTTTAAAAGGATTATATATTTATACGTAGATATTTATGTATTTATATTCAAATCTTTATTCAAACCTTCGCAAATATATTATTATTATTATATTTTTGAACTTAAGACCGATCTCCAATTAATTTGTTGCTAAGGTTAAGGATCACGATTCATAAATTGTGTTGTCACCCTGATAAAGCAACAAACATTTTTAGACTTTTAACTCTTCTTAATGCTTGTCTAATATTTGAAAAGCGTTTGGATTATTATAAAGTGTTCATAAATTAGAGTTTTTCTTGTCCTTTTATTTTTGTTTGGGGTAATTAAGAGTTATATGTTGTGAGTTAGCAAACAAACATCGTTTAAAATATATCTTTTCTCTTTTGAAAAAGTCTTTTTTCCTTGTTTGTTCGAATATCTTTGCTCTTTTAATTTTTCTTCCTGTTAAATTATCTGCGTATTTAATAAGTTTATATTGTTGTAATCACCTAGTATTACTTAAAAAAAGGTTTTAAAAAAAATATAAATTACTTCTTCATTTTGAACAAAAAATATATTTTTTAATGATTAGTAAATAAGGGCGTGTTAAAGTTGTTTTTTGCTTATTTTTTAAGTTTTTTTAGTGTGTCAATTTAATTTTCATTGACATACTCATATGAATTGCATATGTTTAAATAAGAAATTAGTTAATTATTATTTTGTCATATAGTTTTTTGTATTAATTTGGTAAATGATTTAGTTTGTGTTAATAAAATAATTGAAATATTTTTATTTTTATTTTTTGATAAGTTTGCCTTATTTAATTACTTAATTAGTAAGTAATTTATTTTAATAAGAGTTTATTTGTCCAATTACATAGTCATGTTAGTTTTAATAATAATTGACTTTTTTTAAATTACATAGTTAATCCCCACATAATTAATGAATTCGGCCGAGACGCACAGTTGTGGACTTCAAAGGGTGCTTAACACCTTCCTTTCGGGGTAATTTGAACCCTTACCCTATTCCGGTGACGTAGACTAATAAATAGAGTTATTTGTAAGTAGTTTAATACGGTGCCCTAATGCACCAAAATTCGTTAGGTGACGACTCTTCTTTTAAGTTAATCCTTAAAGAGTTGTCATGTTGAATCCCACTTTTCGCGAGAAAAATGAAACGCGATAGCATGGCGACTCTGCTGGGGATTTCAGGTTCTAACCATAATGTTTTCATTCTTATGTGGGGTTATATATTTTATTTATGTTTGTTCTTTTGAGGTCCATGAGATTGGCTTTCCCGTATCTTGGTTTTTTTTTAAACAAATGATTCTTACCTTGTTTATGTGATTTTCTTTCCATATTTAATCTTGTGTTTTTATTTACTTCTTGATATAATTGATTTCCTTCCATATTCGAGCATCTTATTTCTCTTTATTGTTTTTTTAAATACTATATGACTAACATTATGCTTTTCGGATATATTTTCATGTTAGTTGCTTCTTTAACTATCTCACGCACACACTTGATAACGGTTGTGTAGTTTCACAGCCATTCACTTTCAACTCTCATGTCGGAAAATGTCTTATGATTTGGTTGATCAGCGGTGCGTCGACGGTCATGAGCTTTGTCACCCTCGAGTTGTCCGTTTGAGGGGACCTTGTCTAAAATCAATCTTATCTTGTCTATTTTGTCGTACTGTCATTTCATGTATATCCCTTTTCCTTGTTCCCCATTATTTTCTTATCTGACATATCTATGACTTATTATGTTTATTATTGTTATTATTATTATGGTTTATTATATTATCATTTTTATGTGCTACTTGTCATTGCTTTTTATAACTACCTTTTCCGCTCATATACTCCTCCATTTGGAACCTCCTTTATTTTTCTTTTGGAACGATTGCGTGGTCACACAGTCGTTCATTCCTAAAACACTTATGTCGGAAAATGTCTTATGGATTGGTCGATCAGCGGTGCATCGACAGCCATGAACTTTTCCACTCTCAAGTTGTCCGCTTGAGGGGACCGTGTCTAAACTCACTCTTATTATTAGAGCTTGACCGTGTAATCCTTTACTAAGGAATATACATCATACCTAAGAAGTTGTGACGCCCATGGCGCGTCAAGACTAATAGTGAACTTACCTTGTGTACCAAAGTATTTTTACATTTCCGAAAATGATGCCTTCATTATTTATGTAAATTTTAAGTACATATTTTTAATTGGATTTATTACTCTTTTAAATTAATTTTTTTTCTTCCACGTACACCCTTTTCCTTATTTCCTTTATTTGCTTCCTTGTTTAAATTATTAAATTCTTCAATGTTTAATCCTTCCCCCTTAGTCCCTTTATATGTTTCTTTATTTAAATTATTCAGTACATGCTTAATCTCCTTTCTTATTTCCTTGTATGTTTCTTGTCTAATGTTATTATTTAACATTAATCTTTTCCAACTCTCCTCTCTCTTTATGTGTTTATTTGAAATAACCTATGACATGTTTATTTATTTTTGTCACTTTATTAAAATTTTATTGTTTTTCCTAATTGTTTATTGTGTTACCACTTTTTTATGTGTTAATTATTATTGCTTTATAAATTTCCATTTCGGTCATACTTTCTCCCATTTAGGAACTTCTCACTATCACACACTGTACACGCGAGTTGTGCTTTGCACTTCTCCAAAATCCTTTCAAAGCCTATTTAGAGAGTTGGCATATACATGCGGTGAATGGATAGTTTTACTACCATATGATCACGTGCCTTCTCTCATAAGAAATTTAGTCAGTCCGTGTCCACCCAACTATTAGGAATTTTTCTTAAATCATAAATGCATTATCCTTAGGAGGTCTTGATACCCTTCGTATTTTAAGACCATTAGATTGACCTTGCCTAAAGTCCTTGATAATCTCGAAAAGGACATTTTCATATTTATTTGCATTTTTTATTTGAGAGGTCGATATGCATAAAATTATAGACTGTTTTTTTCCTTAGGAGGAAAGGATAAAACTAACATTTTTGATGCAGGATTAAGCACAAAGTCACATCGTGTAAGCTAGGAAGGAGAAAAAAGGAAGAGCATTTTCATAGCTTTATTTTTGTAATTTATTTATTATAATATTTCATTATGTAAAATAAAGAAATAATTTATATATGTATGTGGGGATTTTAGTGGAGCAAATGGAATGATAAATTATGGCATATTCGACTCTCAAAATGCGCTAGGCCTACCTCTGGCACGAAAGAGGCTCCTAAAATTAGGAACGCTTCAATGTGTCTATTTTCTTTGACCTTTAATTTATATCATATTATGCTTGATTTTCATTACTAATTTAATCCTGTTTTTATTTTTATTTTTTATTATTATCCCTTTCCTAAGGTTGATTTGTGCATAATATCCTTCTCCTAGCCGGTTTACCAAGGTAAGAGAGAAAATGAATGACAGTAACAGTTCAGCTGATAGAGTAGATACGACCGCTCCAAGAGATTCTGCAGAGAGTTTAGAGAGGAGGTATCAACATGAGTATAACAACATGGTACTATGGAAGGAGCAAAGGATTTTGGAACTTCAAAGGGAATTATTCCGAGCTCGTAATGCATCCAACCGTTGGTCTAGCTTAAAACTTCATTGGAACCACATATCGAGGTCCACACCCCTGCCAAGTCTCATGTTGCTTTTACGACTTTACCTCTGTCATCCCATCAAGTCTCATGTCCTCAAAGCAATTCTAGTCATGTCTACTCGTTTCCTCAAAGTCATATACAATATCTGCATAACGCATACCCAACTTCATCAAACGTATATCAAAACGAAGATGTCCCACAAGGACCACCCACCATATCTTATGTTCATCACTTATCTCCCACATCTACATCCGACATATCATACGCCCATGCTCTGGAGATCAAAACTTAAACCCCATTTACATTGAGACTACTCCGGTCACTCAGCACCAAAGAGAATTTGGACTCTCTGAGAAAGACAGCTTGATATAGTCTATGGTCGTGGAGCTCAAAAAGATGAACGACCGTATACAGAATATCGAAGGGGCCAAGGGGATAAAAGGTCTAAATTATAAACACTTATGCATACATCCTGATGTCGAACTACCGAAGGGGTACAAACCTCCTAAGTTCAAATTGTTTACTGGGGCTGGTGATCCAAGGGCCCACTTGAGATTGTATTGTGATAAGATGATTGGAGTGGGAAGAGATGAAAAAATAAGAATGAAGCTTTTTATGAGAAGTTTGACTGGAGATGTTCTTAATTGGTACGTAGAGCAAAATTCGAGAAAATTTATTAATTAGACTGATATGGCTACAGCTTTCGTAGAGCCATTCAGTTTTAGTACAGAGAATGCATCGGATTTGCACTACATTCAGAATTTAAAAAGAAAGCCTACAGAGACATTCAGGGAATATGATACACGTTGGAGGTCCGAAGCCTCCAGAGTGCGACCTCCGATGGAGGAAGTTCAAATGAAGGATATCTTCATGCGGTGTCTGGACCCGCAAGTACATGATAGGTTGATGCTGGTTAGTGAGAAGAACTTCACCCAAGCTCATTAAATTAGGTGAAAAGATTGAGGACAATATCAAGAATGGTACCAATATCGATGGGGGAACATTGCAAGCAGCCAGCAAAACTTTCAATATGATAGGACCACTAAGAACAAGAATATGAAAGAGGTGAATGCTGTATCGCCTATAGAAGGGCCGAAAACTCGTTGGAGTTACCAAACACCTCCACTCCAATACCAAGTGCTTCCATTTCCCACACCAACATATAGTCACCTAATGTAGTTCTATAACCCTGCTACTTATGCTGTTCATAATGCACAACCTACATATTTTCAGTTTCCTCCACCGACATTCCAAAGGCCATAGGTTTATCAAAATCCTTCGAATCAACAATCTCGCCAGCCTGCAAGATCCCGAGCAAATTCATCTAATCAGTATACTCCTTTGGGTTAACCTATAACCCAATTGTATGAAAGATTAAAGGTTGCCGGCTATATCACTCCAATTCCTGCAATAGTGATGGATACACATGTGAAATGGATCAATCATACAAAGATTTGCAACTATCATCCAGTGATGAAAGGACACACTACAGAAGAGTGTCAAGCTTTGAAAGATAAGATTCAAGCATTGATTGATGCCAAGGTGATATTCTCGAAATGAAAGCTTAATCCTGTTGAAGTCGAGGGCTTCTCTCAGTTTGATTTGCTCCTTTATTTGAAAGATTTTTTCACTATTTTTACTCTGAACTATGTTGGACCTGATTCCCGTTTAAGAGGGATACGTAGGCGTCCCTGTGGGACTCGGTTTATATCTTAATAAAATCTCCTTCTCCTACTTTGTTGAGTTTGGAACTGGGGCAGAATTTTTGAGAGGATCTCAAAAATTCCATAGATCAAGCTTTTCTATAGAAACTGGGGCAGAATTTTTGAGGCGACCTTAAAAATTCTTTTGCAAAGAAATACAAGGTTTTCTTAAGTCAATAACTGGGGCAGAAATTTTGAGAAGGATTTCAAAATTTCATCAGGATTAACTCAAAGACCAGGGATTGATTCTCTAAAAGGACGCCTATTGGAAGGATGAGGAATCCAACCTGATCACAAATTCAAAGTTCATGAGATCGGATAGCAACGTAAGAAGAGACATAAATCAACTTTTTCCCTTTTCAACTTATAATTTTCTTTGAGCGCAGGAACAACAAGTGCAAATTTGCAATGACTCTTTACGAAGGTATTCTTCATCAACAGCAAAGCTAAACTACTTGAAGGTTTGTCCATGAATGGGGTTAAACACTACCCTCTAGTAAGTTAATCGAAGCTGAACACTATTTATGTGAAGCTAAGTTTTACCCACTAATTTTAAAGGGCTAAGCATTGCCTCTTGGGTTAAGCACTATCCTCAATTTTTAAGGGCTAAGCACTACCCTCAATTTTAATGGCCTAAGCATTGTCCTACGGGTTAAGCACTACCCTCAATTTTAAAGGGCTAAGCATTGTCCTACAAGTTACGCACTACCCCAAATTTTAAAGGGCTAAGAATTTTCCTATGGGTTAAGCACTACCCTCAATTTTTAAGGGTTAAGCACTGCCTATCGGTTAAGCACTACCCTCCATTTTTTAAGGGCTAAGCACTTCCCTATGGGTTAAGCACTACCCTCCATTTTTTAAGGGCTAAGCATTGCTCTATGGGTTAAGCACTACCCTCCATCTTTAAGGGTTAAGCACAACCCTCCAATATTTAAGGTTAAGCACTGCGCTCTAAATTTTGATCGGGTTAAGCATTATCCTCTCAAAATTTATTCGAGTTATTCTTTATTTGGCAAAGTATTATCCTATGTTTATTGACTAATCGCTTTTATCCAGTATTTTAAAGTTTCAGGCGCTTATTATGTCATTCCAAGTTACTCTCGCGATATTGAATCAAGCTTCTATTATGCTACTTTCAAGCTCCTATGTTATTTTCCACTCTTATGCTACTCTCAAACTTTTAAGCTACTACCGTATTACTTTAAGCCACTGTTTGCTCCTCTTAACAAATTATAGTTGTGCTACTCTCATATTCTTTTGACTGGATGAAGCATCACCCTTCAAACTTTTAAGGGCTAAGCATGGTCCTACCGCTTTTGAACGTTATTCGGGTTAAGCATTACCTTCCTAAGGTTATTCAAGTTGCATTTCATTTTTGCATATTTATATGTTAATTATCTCGTCCCGTCGTTATTTATTCATTTACTTACTTTCAAGCTCTGTCACTTTTCACCGCACTTAAAAGCACTTTTCGTTTTTGTTTCAATTTTTATCTTCCAAATTAGTCCTCATTCTGATACTAATGCATTTTGATACGAAATTAATAATTTCATCTATCACTTTCTTCTCTCTATTATCATCATGTCATACTCCTTTCATCCCTTATTCAAATCCTGTTTTATCAGTTAGCTTTAGAAATCTCGTTCGTACCTAAATCTAAAACTACACATGGCCTGATTCTCGTGATATTCGAAATATATAGGCGACTTGATACCAATGTCTCGGCCACAACATCTTCACAATTTTTATTTTCTTTTATTCGGTCCCACCAATATAGTTCTTAGGTCAGATAAAATTGGCTACTAAATCAACGTTCTTTGCTCGCTAATTCATTCTTCATTCCTGAGCAAAGAAGGGGCAATTGTTGACACTCAATTTTGACCTCCTTATGCCCCGTCTAAGATGCATATCAATATATTTGTGTATATTTTAAAATTACCCTTTTAACGAAATTATTTAATTCGCATTCGTAATATTCTAGCATTAATTAGCATACATATTTGAATTATTTGCATAATTAATTTAATTTGTATTTTTAAAACATTTTATTACATTTATTTTAAGTTTTAAATTTTCCAATATTATATGTAATTACATCATATATAATATATTACAAAAATATATAATATACATACATACATAGTTTCAATTAAACAACCTTCTTTTTCAAAATATATAATTTTACTTAAATGTTATAAAATATTTACATAATAATATTTGTATAACTTTTTACTTAAATTTTATAATCTTATATATATCAATAATAATATTTATATAATTTTATCGTAAATTAAACTATTATGTTACTCATTTATTAAATTATTTACAAGTGTAGTATTTTTATTAATTATATAGCAGCTGATTCAATTTTCCTCTAAATTCATTTGAACTCTGGCCACTTTCTATTTAATTTATGCCAATTTTAACCACTTTTGATCAATTTTGGCTATCATTTAAATTTAAAATCAGCCATCAATTGCACCCTACCCAATTAAAGTATCCGCGACCCATTTTTATAACCCAAATCCGACCCATCCACCAAAAATTAATCTTAGTCATTCAACCTATCAGATCCTATGGCTAAAATTAAAACCTACGTCGTTCCTATTCTAATTACCCTCACCCCCAAAACCTTAGGGGACCCTCATATTTTTCTCACCATAACGATCGCCACCTCCACTCTCTTCCTCTCCGCTGCTTCATCTCCGACAGCGATGGCTGCCAGATTTCCTTCTTCTACCCTCCTCTTCGCCTTCTCCCGCAGCCACAAACATCGCCAGCCCCTCTCCCTGTCATTCTCCCAACCCAACAAATAGAGCCACCACACAGTAGCCGCACCACCTTCCTCTTCCCCTCTCTGCTTCGCCTCCGACCAACCACGACTGGTAAATCTCCACGAACGTTGAAACCCTTTTACCTCTCTTTTCTATCTTCTCTTCCCTCTCCACACCAAACCCCTGCTGTTTCCACCATTAATTCCGACCACTATTCACCGAAAAATAACCAGATCCCGCCGACTTGAGCAATGGCGACAAAATGAGGATAAATCCCCTTGAATATTGAATCTGTCTGTGTATGGTCCCCTTTATTAATTCAATTTTTTTTGGTTGATGATTTCTCTTAGACACAGATTTTTTAGATTTAACATGTTGTGTTTAATTTCTGTTTATTCTCTTCTGACTACCGCTTACTCATCTATTAAAAAATTATCACCTTAAATGCCTTTAAAGTATAATGAAGTTTTGATTCCTTTGAACTCACTTCTTGTTGAAAATTCTTGTGCATGTGAGTTGTTGTTTGGTTCTGTATATACACTCAGAAGTACCTTCTTTTCCCTCTATTTAGACTGTATAGGTTAAGTTCCTCAAATCAATGGTTTATTGTATATAATTCTTCATTTCTTGATAACATTGTACAGTGAGTGTGACATAACTTTGTTTCCTTCTCTGTGCAAGCATGAATCATAATAGTCTGTTTATTAGGTGTGGCAATTTCAGATTTTTTCTCCTGATAATGGTAAGCGAATTCGGCTCTCTAAGATAAAATAATATCTTTATTTTTCTAAATTAGCTGAAAATTTTTGGTAATTGATTTTTTATTGAAAATTTTTATTGTCCCTGATTATCTTTAATATGGGAAATCTTTCACTCTGTTGTGTCTTAAAATCAGCTTATATTTTATATTACATTGATGGAAGAATTTCTTTTAAGATTTTATTTCTGTCATATGCATTCTCTATGGTAATACAATATTTTTAGATATATTCATGTGATAGTTTGTTTAAATAATTCATGGTAAAATTGACTTTTATTTCATTTGCCTTAATTAAATAAAGGCTTTACAAATTAATCCTTTCCTTCCTTTCGTATTCTTATTTATGGTAAATAAAAAAAAATTTCTCTAAAGATCTTGCTCTAAATAATTTAAAGGAAATGATCTCTTAATTGATGCGACTCATTATTTTCTTTCCTCTTTACTATTTAATTGACTGGCCCTCTCTACTATAAAGGCAGTCCCTCCTCTTCCTCTCTCGGCATAAAAAAATGGCTACTCTTTGGCAACATAACATTCCAACATAGTTTTTTTGGCAACCTAGCATTAGAACTTTACCTATTTTCTAGTGATACAATTTTGCTTTCTCGGTAACATCCGAATATTCTTGCCGATCCTTCTAGTGATAAAATATTGTCTATCTCTCTCCTTGTAATAGCTAATAAAAACAACTTGTCTGTGCTTTGCAAAAGTCAAGTTTCATTATTAAGTCACAACTTTTAAGGGGTTAGTATCCACTATGAAGTTTTTATTTTATTCTCTGTTTCATGTTTGTGATTGTTTAAATTATAGCCTGTAAATCTGTGAATAATTGGGAACTATTGCCTTATTTATATATTGGCATTGTTGTCTTTATTCATATATGCATATTGTTGGTACTTGTTTAGTTTATTTTTAAAAGAAAGTTCCTCTAATCTATTTCGGAATCCATGGGAGTGTTGCCGGGATAAGAGAGGGTTGTGAAAACTAGAAAAGAAGTTTATGTTTTTTATGTATTTTGTTTATTATTTATCTTTAGCAGTTGTAATAATTGTAATAACGCTAATGATAGTGAAAAAGGGATGTTTAAAGGAGGCGGGGAATCATGTGTTGCTTTTTTAGATTTCTTCTTTTAATCTCTTTCAACTTGCATACTTTCTCACAAAATTATTTTTGTTATATTTCTTGTCAGCTATTTTTCTTTATTAAATTAAAATAGGTAATGTTTTTTTATATTATTAATTACATCTGAATACTATCCCTTAACATATAGTTATTGTGAAAGTAAAAGAAATTATGAGGTCTAATTTCGAACTTTTTAAAAAACTAACCGACCCGTTCCCCAGACATAATATCAGCCTAAGATTTTTAAAAGGATTATATATTTATATGTAGATATTTATGTGTTTATATTCAAATTTTTATTCAAACCTTCTTAAATATATTATTATTATATTTGTAAACCTAAGGCCGACCTCCAATTAATTTGTTGCTAAGGTTGAGGATCACGATTCATAATATCTTGTTGTCACCCTGATAAAGAAATAAACATTTTTAGATTCTTAACTCTTCTTAATGCTTGTCTAATATTTGAAAAGCATTTAGATTGTTATAAAGTGTTTATAAATTATAGTTTTTCTTATCCTTCTTTTATTTTTGTTTTGGGGTAATTAAGAATTATATGTTGTGAGTTAGCAAACAAATATCGTTTAAAATATTTCTTTTATCTTTTCAAAAAATCTTTTCTCCTTGTTTGTTCGAATATCTTGGCTTTTAATTTTCCTTTTCGTTAAATTATCTGCTTATTTAATAAATAAGTTTATACTGTCGTAATCACCGAGTATTACTTAAAAAAAGGTTTTAAAATAAATATAACTTACTTCTTCATTTTGATCAAAAAATATTTTTTTTAAAGTTTAGTAAATAAGGGTGTGTTAATGTTGTTTTTTGCTTATTTTTTAAGGTTTTTTAGTGTGTCAATTTAATTTTCATTGAGATACTCATTTGTCTAAAAATAAATTGCATATGTTTAAATAAGAAATAAGTTAATTGTTATTTTGTCATATTTATTTTGTATTAATTTGGTAAATGATTTAGCTTGTGTTAATAAAATAATTGAAACATTTTTATTTTTATTTTTTGATAAGTTTGCCTTATTTTATTACTTAATTAGTAAGTAATTTATTTTAATAAGAGTTTATTTGTCCAGCTACATAGTCATATTAGTTTTAGTAATAATTAACTTTTTTTATCACATATTTAATCCCCACATAATTAATCAGTTCGGTCGGGACCCACAGTTGTGGACCTCGAAGGGTGCTTAACATCTTCCTTTCGAGGTAATTTGAACCCTTACCTGATTCTGCTGACGTAAACTAATAAATAGAGTTATTTGTAAGTAGTTTAATACGGTGCCCTAACGCACCAAAATTCATTAGGTGGCGACTCTTCTTTTAAATTAATTCTTAAAGTGTTGTCACATGTTGAATCCCACTTTTCGCGAGAAAAATGGGCCGCGACAGCAGGTATGCAATATCTCTTTAGTTTCTGGAGAAGAGACTCATGTTCTTATGTCACGACCCAAACATACACCCGGATCGTAGACACAGGACAAGAAGCCCCGAGGGACCAAATCTAATTCAATCACATGAGCAGAAGGCTTAATCATAAAGAACGTAATCATAACATAGCATAAGGAAAAACCAGTACAAGACTTATACAATATGGCAGAATACAACTTGTAGCCTGATAAGCCTCTAAACATGAAAGGCGGATTGATGGGACAACTCCCCAACTAATCCAACATCCAGAAAATGAAAGAAATAACATAGAGTGTGAACATGTAGTCCTCATAACATGAGGACTAACCAAGTGCGCTGAGAGCAAGTTTGGATCTATCTACGGGTGAGGATGAGCCTGAGAACTGAGACCTGTATCATGAGACGATACAACATAAAAAGTATGCGGTCAGTACGTGGAATGTACTGAGTATGCAAGGTAAGTAAAACGTACATTTAAAACATGTATGAAATTCATAAATGATCATAAGAGTCGGACAACTTGCTCGTATCGTAAATCATAATGACATATCATATGGCTCAAGGTTTTCTAAAACATTCGTAACGTAACATAATCAGAATCAGAATAGAAGAGATTTACATTACATGACTTGAGCCAACATACATAATCATAACATGCATAAATCATGAGGAACAATGAGAGATTCTCTTAACCGATATACCCCATATGAGCACACATGAAGCCCGACTTGTAACCCTAGTCGGGAAGGTGTCCGTACCTTGCCAAGGGTAGGACCATGAAAGTGTAATATCACCATAAAGAAAGGGCAATTTGGGCCGGCGATAGTCATGAAAAGGGTCCCAACATACCAATGGTGGCATGTAGTTCATAAGATCCGTGGCTTAACCTGAGCCCCGAACCTACTCGGTGTTTGATACTACTCCAAAAACATATATAGTGCTCATGATATAACATACATGAATTCATGGGCTAGTTAAATCATGATAATCATAAACATACTTTTACAAACGGGAACTAGCCATGACGTAGGGCCCGTGAGTCGACCAAAACATAATTCATGATTCATAAGGTTCATACATATTTGTAAATCATCCATATAGCTTGAAATTCATAAAATCATGATGGGTAATATCATAAAATCCGTAATTTGAATCATAATCCATGCCAGACTTGCAAATATCATCAATGGAAATAGTAGATCATAAATTGATTTATCATCGGTCATGCATGATTAGGCTTAATTTCATAGTAATCAAAATCGATAAAATTATAAATGATTTAAATAATAAAAATTGATCAAAACCCATAGATTATGATGAGATTCTAAAATCAAAAAATCCATTATCAAATCATTAGACTTTTATAAAATCATCTTCAAAACGCCATGAGTTTTTAATAAAATTTTCATAAAAATCATAGAGGATGGGCATGGGTGTGGAAGAAATCATCCATTTATAGCCTTACATACCTGGGATTATCAAATCCTAACTCTCCTTAGATGCCCAAGAGTGAAATTGGAAGAAATGAAGAGAAAAGCTTAAAATCCGCTTAGATCACCTCTTAAAGTTCTTGCATGCATGAATGAGAGTTTAGAATAGGCCATTCTCTTAAAAATCCAGCTTTTCCAAGCCAAAACGACGTAGTTTAGGGCCTTATATCATGAAAAAGTCAAAAATACCCTTAATGAACCTGCCCTAAAATCTGGCCGGATGGAGCCAACAGACATAAACAACGTCGTTAGAGCTCACGATGACCCATTTTGTCACTCGTTGTTTGCACTGTCGAAGCTTACTTCTGGAACTGACCAACAGACAGACAGGATGACTTGTCCACTGAAAGAACAACCCGTTACATTGTCTGTTGCTTGCTCACCACAGAAACTGAACCCACTTACCACGAGCCTCACCACGACTCGTGCTTCCTTCCAATGAGTCGTGGTCTCAACCCGTCACCTACACTGGAATTCCTTGCAACCCAACAACAACCAATGACAACGGGTCATTACAACTTACAACGAGTAATTGGTAGACCCGTTGTATCCCACCTGCTGAAATCCATGCATCACCATGACTGCAAAGGATGGCCCATTGTATCTCATGACGGGTCGTCATACCACTCATTGTCTCGACTGCCACCAACCCTCCCTAACTACCGACTGCATACAACGACTCATGGTTTGATACCATGAGTCGTTCCATGGCCCATCCTTTGCAAATTTTTCCAATTTCTGCAGTTTTCAACTTTCAACCTCCTCGGTCTATTCTTACGCACTTACGGGGTATTATAATATCTCCCCCTTAGGAACATTCATCTCCGAATGCAGGAAACAAGCAGAAAATAGAAACATGCAATTACATACGCAAATACTGATCATTTAAACTGAAACCTTACGGAATGACTATCTCCTATCCATAACACATAGCTGAACTGATCTGATGCTTCACATACACACTCATACACATAAAAGAAACTTGAACACATGAACTGAACATGAAAACTATATAGAATCATAGAGTAAAACTGATACCTCCGATCGAAACTGAGCCGATAGAGAATAGATGTTGGTATTTCGCCATCATATCTGCTTCGGCTTCCCATGTAGCTCCCTCAATATGCTGATTTCTCCATAAATACTTAACTAAGGCTACTTCCTCGTTCCTTAGCTTACGGACTTAACGATCTAATATTTCCATGGGCACTTCTTCATAACTGAGGCTGTCTTTTACACCAACGCTGTCCACCGGGACTACTAAAGCTGGATCACCCAAATACTTTTTCAAAAGTGACACATGAAACAGAGGATGAACTGAAGATAACTCCGAGGGCAAGTCCAACTCATATGCCACCTTACCAACTCTCCTCAAAACCCGGTAGGGGCCAACATAGCAGGGACTGAGTTTCCCTTTCTTTTCGAACCGCATGACTCCCTTCATGGGAGATACTTTTAGAAATACCCAATCGTCCACCTCAAACTCTAAATCTCTCCTCCTTACATCGGCATATGATTTCTGATGACTCTAAGCAGTTTTCAATTGGTCCCTTATCAACTGAACCTTCACCATCGCCTCATGAATAGAATCTAGCCCTATCATAGCCGCCTCACCAATTTCAAACCATCCAATGGGAGATCTAAACCTCCTCCCATAGAGAGCCTCGAACGGTGCCATTTGGATACTGGAGTGATAGTTGTTATTATAAGAAAACTCGATTAAGGGCAAATGATCATCCCAACTACCTTTAAAATCCATAACACATGCCCTCAACATGTCCTCAAGAGTCTGGATTGTCCGCTCTGCCTGGCCATCCATTTGCAGATGGAATGTTGTGCTGAGCTTAACCTAAGTCCCAAGCCCTTTTTGGAAAGACCGCCAAAACTGAGAGGTAAACTGAGTACCTTGGTCGGAAATAATAGACAAGGGAACTCCATGAAGTCGAACCAACTCCTAAATATAAAACTTGGCATAATCATCTGCTGAATTTGTGGTCTTGTCCGGTAGAAAGTGTGCAGCCTTTGTTAACCTGTCTACCACCACCTAAATGGAATCATAGTGTCATCGAGTACGAGGTAGGCCTGTAATGAAATTCATGTTAATCTCTTCCCACTTTCATGTGGAAATTCTAATACCCTGAAGTACGCCTCCCGGCCTTTGATGCTCGACTTTTACTTGCTGATAGTTTGAACATTTGGCTACGAATTCTACAATATCCTTCTTCATATCATCCTACCAATAGATTTCTTACAAGTCCCGATACATCTTCGTGGATCCCGAATGGATAGAATATCTGGTACCGTGTGCCTCATGCAATATTCGAACTCTTAAATCATCAATATCTGGGACACGTAGGCGACCCTAGTATCGTAGCACACCATCTCCCCCTTCGGAGAAAACCTCCACCCTTTGACTCCGCACCGCTTCCTTTATCTTCCTCAAAATCCGGATCATCATCTTGCTTAGATTTGACATCAACCATCAAGGACGATTCTGACTCATTCTGCACAACAATGCCGCCATCGGTCGAGTCAATCAATCTAAACCCCAACCTTGCAAGTTGGTGGACATCTCTCACCAACTCCTTCTTTCCCTTATCCACGTGGGACACACTCTCCATAGAGAGCCTACTAAGTGCATCCACTAGCACATTAGCCTTGCCGGGGTGGTAAAGGATACTCATGTCGTAGTCCTTTAATAACTCTTACCACCTCCTTTGCCAAAGATTGAGATCTTTTTGCATGAACACATATTGCAAGCTCTTGTGATCCGTGAATACATCCACATGGACCCTATACAAGTAATGGCGCCATATCTTCAATGCAAAACACCAGTGCGGCCAACTCAAGGTCATGGGTTGGGTAATTCTTTTTGTGAACTTTCAACTGTCGAGAGGCATATGCTATTACTTTTTCATGCTGCATCAGCACACATCCCAGTCTGACTCTCGAAGCATCACAATATAAAACAAAGCCATCCGCACCCTCGAGTAAAGTCAACACTGGTGCTGAAGTGAGTCGGGTCTTCAATTCCTGAAAGCTTTTCTCACAAGCCTCCGACCACTAGAACTTTATCTTTTTCTAAGTCAACCTGGTCAATGGGGCTGCAATTGATGAAAAGCCCTAAAAAATCTTCAGTAGTAGCCTGCTAGTCCCAAGAAACTCCGAATTTCTAAAGGATTCACCAGTCTAGGCCAATTATTCACCGCTTTGATTTTCTGAGAATCCACCCTTATGCCCTCACTCGACACCACATGGCCCAGAAATGCCACTGAATCTAGCCAATATTCACACTTGCTAAACTTTGCATACAACTGACGATCCTTTAGGGTCTAAACCACTACTCTCAAATGAGCAACATGCTCCTCCTCGATCCGGGAGTATATAAGGATGTCATCAATGAACACAATCACGAACATGTCCAAATATGCCTTGAACACCCTGTTCGTTAGATCCATAAAATCTACAGGAACATTGGTTAGTCCAAATAATATAACTACAAACTCATAATGGCCATACTGGGTCCTGAAGGCTGTCTTTGGGATATCACTCCCCCGGACTCTAAGCTGGTGATACCTAGACTTGAGATCTATCTTCGAGAAACACCTGGCACCATGGAGCTAGTCAAATAAATCATCAATCCTGGGAAAGGGGTACTTGTTCTTGAAAGTGACCTTATTCAGCTGTCGAAAGTCAATACACATCCGAAGGGATCCATCCTTCTTTCGAACAAAGAGAACTGGCGCACCCCATGGAGACTTGCTCATTCTAATGAAACCCTTATCCAACTAGTCCTTCAATTGTTCTTTTAATTCCTTTAGCTCGGCTAGAGCCATCCTGTAAGGAGGGACAGAGATAGGCTGCATATCTGGAAACAGATCAATACCGAAATCAATTTTCCTTTCCATAGGGACACCTAGAAAATCATCAAGGAAAACCTCCGAATACTCACACACCACTAGAACTGACTGAATAGTCGGGGTCTCGGACTCTACGTCCTTAACCCTAACTAGGTGGTACATGCAACCCTTAGACATTATTTTCCTGGCCTTAAGTTATGAAATAAACTGACCCGTTGGTACAACGGAATTACCCTTCCATTCCAAAACTGACTCACCCTAAAATCGAAATTCCACCACAAAGGCCCTACAATTAATCAAAGCATAACATGAAAACAACCAATCCGTACCCAAGATGATATCCAAGTCTGTCATGGCCAACTCTACTAGGTCTGCGGAGGTAACCTTATGCAACACTATAATGGGAAACCTCTATATGCCTGCCTAGCTAGAACTGATTCACCGACTGGAGTGGATACAGAGAACGATTTTGACAAAATTTCAGGACTAACTCCAAAACTACTAGCAATGTAAGGGTTCACAAAAGACAAAGTAGCTCCGAGATTTAACAAAGTGTAAGCATCAATATGGAAGACTTGCAACATACCCGTGACCAAATCTGGCGAAGCCTTCTTCTCCTGGCGAGGCACTAGGACATAAAACCTATTTCGGTGCTAACCACCTACTGAACTAGTGGAGGCGCCTTGCTAAGGGGGTTGTGCTACTGGAGTGGCAGAACTGGCTACAAGGCAATCTTTGATCCTGTGCTCGGGTTTGCCACACCTGAAATAAGCATTCGCGCTGACCAGGCACTTCCCGGGATGATTCTTGCCACCCATCGCGCAAACTGGAAAAGTGCGCTCCACATGCATGCTACCATGATCCCTTGAGCCTGTAGCCCTGCTCCTCTGGTCTCCCCTGAACCTGGATGGCATGCTGGCTGATGATGGAGATGGAGCAATGGACTTATGCTGGGTCTGCTGACATGGTCCACCCCCTAACCTGGCCTGAGAAACCCCATAGATGTTAGTCCTGGCCCTCTTGGTCTCTCTCTGCCTCCTGTAGACTGACTCCATCTGCTGCGCATACAATACAATACGGTGAAAATCAATGTCCTAGTGAAGAATGGCGATTCGGCAAGCCTTGTCCAAGTAATCTGCTACTTTATGCACAAAACGGCTGACCCGAGCCCACTGATCCATCACCAACTCTGGAGCATATTTAGATAACCGGGTGAATTCCAATGCATACTCCTATATAGACATGTTTCCCTGCCTCAGATTCACAAACTCGGCCGCCTTGAGCTCCCTCATCTCCCAAGGGAAGAACCGATCCATGAATGCAGTGTGAAACTCCTCCCAACCTATCGGGCCTACACCGGCCGCCGTGGAATCTCTCCATTGCTTAAACCATATATGTTCTACCCCCTTTAGTTGGTAGGAGGTCAATTCAATGCATTTCCCATTGTTCACCCCCATAACCTAGGTGATTTTCATAATCTCCTCTATAAAATCGTGTGGATCCTCGTCCACCTTTGACCCCATGAACTCTGGAGGGCTCATCCTGAAGAAATCCCTCACCCTAGCTGTCTTTGCATTCCAATTCTTAGGGAAATGCACCACCGTTTGATTCTGGACCTAGGCAGTCATGGCCTGTGCCAGCATTTGAATCGTTGCCCTAAACTTGGCGTGGGCAGCTGGCTCCGGTACGTGCTCCTGATGAACGGGTGGAGCTGGATGATGCTCACCATCATGGGAACCCTCATGATCATTTCTATTTCCATTCCTCCTGGCATTTACTCGACGTGGAGGCATGATTCTACAAACGCGAATAACACGAATTAGAGGAGTAAAGGACGTTCATTGCATGACATAGATCATGAAAGAAGGAAATATTTCCTAAATGTCTAGTAGCCTCTTTGTTATAAGTGTAGTGCACTTCACACCCATGAAAAAGACTCTACTTAACGTGGCTTTTAGACTCCCTAGGATACTTCAAAACCTATGGCTTTGATACCAAGTTTTTCACAACCCAAACATATACCCGGATCGTAGACATGAGACAAAGAGCCCCAAGAGACCCCAAGTCAATCCATGGCATGAGCGTACATCTAATTCTATCACATAAGCGGAAGACTTAATCATATAGAACGTAATCATAACATAGCATAAGGGAAAATCAGTACAAGACTTATACAATACGGCGGAATACAACTTGTAGTCTGATAAGCCTCTAAACATGAAAGGTGGGTTGATGGGACAACTCCCCAACTAATCCAACATCCAGAAACTGAAAGGAATAACATAGAGTTTGAACATGTAGTCCTCGGAACATGATGACTCACCAAGTGCGCGAGAGCAAGTCTGGATCAGGATGAGCCTGAGAACTGGGACCTGTATCATGAGACGATACAACATAGAAAATATACGGTCAGTACATGGAATGTACTAAGTATGCAAGGTAAGTAAAATGGACATTTAAAACATGTATTAAATTCATAAATGATCATAAGAGTAGGACAACATGCTCGTATCATAAATCATAATGACATATCATATGGATCAAGGTATTCTAAAACATTCGTAACGTAACATAATCATAATCATAATAGAAGAGATTTACATAACATGACATGAGCCAACATACATAATCATAACATGCATAAGTCATGAGGAACGGTGGGAGATTCTCTTAACCGACATACCCCATATGAGCACACATGATGCTCGACTTGCAACCCTAGCCGGGAGGGTGTCTATACCTTTCCAAGGGTATGACCATGAAAGTGGGATATCACCATGAAGAAAGGGACATTTGGGCCGGGGACAGTCATGAAAGGGGTCCCAACATACCTACGTGGCACGTAGTTCATGAGATCCAGGGCTTAACCTGAGCCCTGAACCTACTCGGTGTTTGATACTACTCCGAAAACATATATAGTGCTCATGGTATAACATACATGAATTCATGGGCTAGTTAAATCATGATAATCATAAACATTCTTGTATAAACGGGAACTAGCCATGACGTAGGGCCCATGAGTCGGCCAAAAATAATTTATGATTCATAAGATTCATATATACTTGTAAATCATGCATATAGCTTGAAATTCATAAAATCATGATGGGTAATATCATAAATCAATAATTTGAATCATAATCCATGCTAGACTTGCAAATATCATCAATGGAAATAGTAGATCATAAATTGATTTATCATGGGTCATGCATGATTAGGCTTAATTTCATAGTAATCAAAATTGATAAAATTATAAATGATTTAAATAATAAAAACATATCAAAACCCGTAGATTATGATGAGATTCTAAAATCACAAAACTCATTATCAAATCATTATACTTTTATAAAATCATCTTCAAAACCCCATGAGTTTTTAATAAAATTTTGTAAAATCATAGAGGATGGACATGGGTGTGGAAGAAATTACCCATTTATAGCCTTACATACCTGGGATTATCAAATCGTAACTCTCCTTAGAAGCCCAATAGTGAAATTGGAAGAATTGAAGAGAAAAGCTTAAAGTCCCCTTAGATCACCTCTTAAATTTCTTGCATGCATGAATGATAGTTTAGAATAGGTCATTCTCTTAAAGACCCAGCTTTCCCAAGCAAAAACGACGTAGTTTAGGGCCTTATATCATGAAAAAGTAAAAAATACCCTTAATAAACCTACCCTAAAATCTGGTTGGATGGAACCAACAGACAGAAACAACGAGTCGTTAGAGCTAACGACGACCCATTATGTCACTCGTTGTTTGCATTGTCGAAGCTTACTTCCGGAACTGACCAACGGAAAGACAGGACGACTCGTCCTCTGAAACGACAACCTGTTACATTGTCTGTTGCTTGCTCAGCACAGAAACTGAACCCACTTACCATGAGCCTTACCACGCCTTGTGGTTCCTTCCAACGAGTCATGGTCTCAACCCGTCACCTACCCTGGAATTCCTTGCAACTAATGATGACCAGTGACAATGGGTTGTTACAACTCACAACGAGTCATTGGTAGACCCATTGTATCCCACCTGCTGAAATCCATGCTTCACCACGACTGCAAAGGGTGGCCCGTTGTATCTCACGATGGGTCGACATACCACTCGTTGTCTCCACTGCCACCAACACTCCCTAACCAACGACTTCATACAACGACTCGTGGTTTGATACCACGAGTCTTTCCATGGCCCGTCTTGTTCAAATTTTCCCAATTTCTGCAGTTTTCAACTTTGAACCTCCCGTTCTATTCTTACGCACTTCCGGGTTATTACATCTTACCCTTAAAAGAAAGTGTAGAACTTATCCTGAAACTATTTTAAGCATTTAATTATTCTAATTCTAAGTACGTTGACAAAACTCAAAAAAAAAATACTCACTCTTATTCTTAAATACATAATTATTGTTAGGACTGGCCAAACTCCTAAAGGGCTCCAACTCATTATGTGGTTATAGTCTAGCAGAAACAGAAGGGGGGAAGAACCTGAAACTTTTGTATGTCAAAACTTCGCGTCTTATTTTCCTAAAATTCTAACAGAACATGTGCTACTAAAATCCTTCTAGTGCAAGAATGTATTTTTTGTATATTTCATAAAAGATTAAATGAATCTCATAAATAGACAGAAAATTAACCAAAAGATGCATTTTTTAAATTATGTAATAAAACTAAATCTTGCAGGAATTCGAGAATATAAATTTATAGATACATGAAACATCAAATAAACATTTTTAAATAAATTAAAAATCGCAAAAAAAGAAAAGAGAAGATTTACTTTGGTGGCGAGGAGTAAATTTGGGAAAAATCCCTAATCGAGAAGAATAATCCTTGTCCCTTAGCTTATCCTCTATTTAGGTAATTATTCCTAAATTAAATTCAATGTTACAACCAAGTTTCATTTCATAGAATAAGATTGATAACCAAGTCTGACTGTCTTTTCGATGATAGACAATAAAACAATTATTATATTTATTATGAAAGTTGTTGGTAAGCATTGGCCAGTATGCAATATCTCATTAATTTTTAAGGGAGAGACTCATGTTCTTATCCTTATAAAAAAGTGTAGAGCTTATCACGAAACTTTTTTAAACATCTAATTATTCTAATTGTAAGTACCTTGACAAAATTCAAAACAAACACTCATTATTCTTAAATACATAATTATTGTTAGGACTGTCCAACCTCCTAAAGGACACCAACTCATTGTGTGATTGCAGTCTAGCAGAAATAGAAGGGTGGAAGAACCTGAAACATTTGTATGTCAAAACTTTGCGTCTTATTTTCTTAAAATTTCAACATACAAGGTGTTACTAAAATACTTCAAGTGTAAGAATGTAATTTTTATATATTTTGTTAATTATTAAACTAATCTCATAAATTGGCAACAAATTAACAAAAAGAAACTAAAAATTGCAAAAAGAGAAAAGAGAAGATTTACTTTGGTGGCGAGGAGTAAATTTGGGCAGAATTCCTAATCGAGAAGAATAATCCTTGTCTCTTATCCTCTATTGAGGTAATAATTCCTAAAATAAATTTAATGTTACAGCCAAGTTTCATTTCATAGAATAAGATTGATAACCAAGTTTGACTGTCTTTCCAATGATAGACAATAAATAATTATTATATTTATTATGAAAGTGGTTAGTAAGTATTGGCCAATATATAATATCTCATTAACTTTCAAGGGAGAGACTCGTGTTCTTATCCTTATAAAAAAGCGTAGAACTTATCATGAAACTGTTCTAAACATCTAATTATTCTAATTCTAGTTACCTTGACGAAACTCAAAAGAAAAACTCTTTCTTATTCTTAAATACATAATAATTGTTAGGACTGTCCAAACTCCTAAAGGACTCCAACTCATTGTGTGGTTGCAGTCAACCAGAAATATAAGGGTGGAAGAACCTAAAATTTTTGTATTTCAAATCTTCGCATCTTATTTTCCTAAAATTCGAACATAAGAGGTGTTACTAAAATCCTTCAAGTGTAAGAATGTAATTTTTGTATATTTTTTTAAAGATTAAATTAATCTCATAAATAGGCAACAAATTAACTAAAAGATGCATTATTTTAGTATGTCATAAACCCAAATCAATCAGGAATTCGAGAATATAAATTTAAAGATACATGGAACATCAACTAACATTAAAGAAAAACTAAAAACTGTAAAAAGAGAAAAGAGAAGATTTACCTTGTTGTCGAGGAGTAAATTTGGGCAGAATCCCTAATCGAGAAGAATAATCCTTATCCCTTATCCTTTGTTGAGATTGTAATTTCTAAAATAAATTCAATATTACAGCCAAGTTTCATTTCAACTTCTTACTACTGCACTATATATTCCTCCATTGATATAAAAGAATTGGAAGAAGATACATGAAACACCAACTAAACATGTAAGAAAAGCTAAAAATCGCAAAAAGATGAAAGAGAAGATTTACCTCTGTGGCGAGGAGTAAATTTGTACAGAATCCCTAATCGAGAAGAATAATCCTTGTCCCTTATCCTCTGTTAAGGTAGTAATATCTAAAATAAACTCAATGTTATAGCCAAGTTTGTTTCAACTTCTTCCTACTGCATTAATTTTCCTCCATTGATGTAAAAAGAATTGAAAGAAAATTTTTTTTGATCAACAATCCCCAAGAATTTGATATATCAACTTATCTCTCACTCTTTTTAAGATGAGAGAGTGAAAGGCGCAAAAGAAGATGCAGAGAGGGAGGAAAAGGAAGAGGGGGAGGAAGCGAGTACTTTTGGAAGAAGTTATTATAGGAAGAAATGACAATTATCAGGAGGAATAAATGTGACTGCTAGGTTTTTTTTTTTTTTTTTTTTGTTAATTTTAATGAACAGATTGGAAAAGAAAAGGAGAAAATACAGGAAAAAAAGATAAATAAGATTCCTAGACTGTGAGGTATGACACGTAGGCGGACCTAAGTCCCTCCATTATATAAATATATAGATAGAATCTTGGAGTAATCCTTCCGGTGTAATAATTGCCACAGTGTCAAGAAGGGGATATAAGACATCAGTCTCTATAAGGATCCTTGCATAGAAAATAAGATCCATGTCTGTCGTGATTTTAACTATGTAGAGGGGTCTTCCCACTGCACTTGCAATCTTACTTAAAGCTTCACACGACCAATACGTCTTCCAACTGCACTTGCAATCTTACTTAAAGCTTCACAGGAATAATAACCTATTGGGAGGCTAGGAAATATCACCCATAGTGGATTGTTGTCAAATAGTCCGATTCAATTCAAAATCAATTACCCATTGCTGGGCCATCAGTGATTTGTTGTGATACATATATGGTCCACCCACCAAAAATTTTTCACTTTCCTCTCTAGACCTGAATCGAAAAATGAACCAGCATCATGAATAAGAATTTAAGGTTTACCCCTTTTTAAGTATGCAAGATATAGTTCTCCATACTCTTCAAATAAGGTGTATCACGAACCACACATCCAATTAGAGCAATAGACTATTATTCCTCCAGCGTTTTCACATCCTCCACAATGTTCACAAGTACCTTAATTTCCTTGCTTCAATTTTAGAGGAACGTAGTTCAGGGTTTTATCTTGGGTTTTATCTTTCTGCATGTGTCTATTGTGTTGATACTCTAGTTTCTCCGATGCTGTGGGATGGGTCAACATGGCTGCCTCTGAAATTGAAGGGATCTCACATGTGTATCTCAATCTCCCCCACAGTCTTGCAGATGTATTGACCCATCAGAGACCGAGTCTGATTGGACACCATCAGCTTCCTCCAGTCTAAAGCAAAATGGAGGAGGAAGGTAGCTTCCAAATGTCAGTGAGTGCAATCTTTATCTAATACTATTCAATGATGTTACCATTCTCATTAGCTAAAAGGAGATCAAGCTGTACGAATTGAAGTCTTAAGGTGCACATTAACGTACCTTACTAATCATGCGCCAAGAGCAAGTTCTCTCAAAGTTATCAAGCACTATCAAATCCTTTCACCCTTTATTTTAATAATTACAATCACACCCGACCCCCTTATGTATATTTGTCTTAGTCAATGTCATCTTTTTTAGATCATGACTTGAAAGGTTCCATTAGTTAAATTTTCTCAACACTTAAGCCCATATTTAACTAATGTAAATAACAAATATTAAAAAAGAGATGTTTTCTATATATATGAAATTAGGCCCACATTTACCAAATATAGTAGTATTTTTTTATATAGCATGAGTTTTGTTTTAAGACATGCTCAAAATCAGATTTTGAATTTTGTCCAGGACTTCAAATTCCGCTCACAATTTCATATATAAAATAGGTACAAATTATATATGAAATATATAAATAACTATATAAGTTTTGTATAAAGTTTATGTTGGTTTCTAGAAAAAAAGCTATTCAAATTCTGTATGAAATATATATAAGTATATGAATTTGTTTCAAAACATACATAAAATCTTATTAAGTATGGATAAAAATATATATTCTTCGAACATCTACAGCCACATACATCTTAAAAAAAATTCATAGGATTAATTATAAATATATAACTTATTTACAATTTTCATACAACATTCGTACACCTTTAATACATTTAGAACAAGCGGTGTTTTCAAAGCATTTTTAGGGCGAGTCCTAGGGCAGGGTGTACAAAAAATGCTTTGGAGTGCAAATGAAGGGTCAGAGATCTATAAAGCATAAGCTCCAAAATTTGAGGCATAAGTCTTGGACGTAAAGTGTACGCCCTGGGTGTTAAATTTGATTTTTATTAATTTAAAAGTATTTTTGCTATAAATCATACTTTTATTTATTGACGTAATGATATTTATAATATATGTTATCATATCTTCATATTGTAGTGAATTTTCTTAAAATATATTAATAAAGAATCAACTATCATAAAAATTGGCATTGTCATAAATAGTCTTTTAGATGATTATGCCTAAAATTAATAAAACAGATATTTCTAGCACTATGTTCCTGAGACAATTTTATCTATATTTTGGTATTGCTCTTACATTATATATCCTTCTCCTTTTTTAAAATGCATAAATAATAATCAGTACAAATATTAGTTAAAGGTGAGAAGTACTAGTAGATGTGGAGATTGATGATGGAGTGGATGATGATTTCATTTTAAAGATTTTCTTGGCTAGTATCTCTTTTGTATTGTTATCTTTCTCAAATAACAATTACAATATTTTCAATATTATTGGTGATTTATTTGAATTTATTTGTAAAATTATGAAACATATTGCTTTTATTCATTTTCTTAGTAATAAAATTATAAAATTGAAGATACATGAGATATACACTCTATGTACCCATGGAACCTACGACTGTATATCAGGGATTACACGTCGCCCTGTGCTGCATAAAATATCTCGTTATATGCCTCTACCTTTCAAAACAGTGACAAAAGATTAAAAAATTAAAATATAATTTTTATACAATTCAGCATACAATTATAATACAACTTTAATAGAAATTTGATACAATTCAACTATGGATTTGACAAAAATGCAATCAAATACTAGCTCAAACCTGATTCAAATTGCCTCAAATTTTAGATACGAACTCCCCTTGATGTTCTAGTTCTTTTGTGATATCAACCACATGAAACAAAGTGTGTTTGTAGAAAATCGATTTTTCAAACTTGAGTTCGAGCTACTTTAATGTCTAATATTGGAGTTTCAATTATGAGTGCCACCCTTCAACCACCAAATTCCATCGTCGGGGACACCAACTATAACAACAATCACCATTTTCAAGGCTTCATCAAACTCCCACTTCAAAACAACCAAGAACCTGATGTTAGATAATTTAAAATTCAACTTTCAAGAAATAACAACTTCATCTCTAATTGAATCTGTCATGCCCCAACACTGGGCCTAGGTGAGATCGGTACTAATGCTTTAACTTATCTGAGTAAACCAATTACATGACATGACTGATAACATGTATGACAGAGAATGAATTTCATTCATATCAAAAGTAAAGTTTCTTGAAAAAAATATGTTTCATTTGTAAGCTTTCGTTTAATCCAAAAGAGATATCCAATAGGTAGAACATATTTTGCCAAGTTTACATCATGCATGAATATAATAGACTCGATTAATCTATGAAGCCCCTAACAGGACATGAACAAACTATTTTGCAAGGACAAGACACTCTAATATCTTTAATGAAACTAGGAAAGCTGAATAAAAGAAATTTCCCAAAAGTAGGTGGGATTCGCCAATAACTACATGTATATAAAACCGAATATATTGCTTAACCATCTATCTTAGTACCTGAGTCTGCATTATTAAATAATACAGCAGCCCCAACAATAAGAAATTGTATTGTATGTAATATGATAGAATAAAACATAATAGAAGTACATGAGCCGAAAGGATAGACAAAGAATCATATATGAAGCATGAAAAGAATTTATAGGATTTATATCATAAAGTTGACCTTGAAATATTCATGTTTCATCATAATTTAGTCTCTTTTGGAAAATGTAAGCAAACTTTTGATGTAAAACAGTCTACAAGTAACAATGAGTTAATGACCAAAGTGCACATGAAAATATCTAGGTAAATATAAATACGTAATTCTTTAAAAGAAAATATTTATCTTTTTAGTGGGAGATTCTCATTACTGAAATAAATGCATAATAAGTCATCATACGTGTTGCATGGCATTTGATAAAAGCCCGATCGACTGAGTATCTAACCATAATTACCACGTGGTTCAATTACATTTGTACATAATAATATTAAAACATGATCTCGACAAAGGAAATCCCAACACGTGAAAGACTAACTGTCATTTCTTTGAAGCAGTCATAGTCCTACACAGACAATGTGTTATTTTAAGTCATGGGCCCTTGCGACTTAATATCTTATCAGTTTCTACAATACTACCAAAATATTTAAATCATGACTTGGAACGTATTGGCCTTTTTATAAATTTGGAACCTATTGTCCCTTTTCATAAAGAAATCATGTTGGCTTATTTGTCCAATGAAACCTTTGACATAGTCTCGTAAATCATAGAATAAGTAATAAGGAATACCCAGGAAAATATCTTGTGAAAACTTTGAGAAAATCATAGTCTTTATCAATGCATGAGTTTAACATCTTGAGAGACTTTAAAAAGGCTTTATAGATGCTCAATAGCCTATCATATATTTTAAAATGTTATAAAGCCTTAAAATAGGTAATGGAACCTTTCGAGATATCATAATAACGATTGAGGAAAAACTACGAGCTTCATCTTTTGTGATGGGTAGTAAAACATCATGAGAGATTTCATAAGTCTTATTAGAATATTGGACATTGAAAATACCTAACCGATGAGGGTACTTAGAGTTTCATAGGTAAGATCACCTACCAATGATGATGCAATTCAAGAGAGCTTTATCATATTCATAAAGAATACTTAAAATTTTATACGTGAAAGGACTAGCTTGTAATCATGTTTTAGCTCAAAAAGCTCATAAACCTATTTCCTTATAGTCATCACTTCGTGTTTTATGGTTCATAGTCATAAAGTCATATCATATGTAAAATCCTTAAGAGGAATCATCAAATTTAAGTTTCAAGGAAAAATCATACTTTTCATATTTTATAGTTCATGGTGAAAATCATAGAATTCATAAAATGAAGATAAAACAAAAATTTAAGAGTGCCTATGGAATTCGTAAGTAGTTCATGGAATCCATAGTGATGTAATAGGAACAAATTCACACTTAGCAAAGTAATATTCATAGATTTCCAAAAAAACATAGGGTGGGAAAAGAATAATAATATTTCCGCGTGTAACATAGCCTTATATACCTTAATTATAATCAAATACCCAAGAAAAATATGATCTTTGAAGAAGAGGAACAGTAAAAAACTTTCTTGGATCTTAAAACTAGGTTTTCTTAGAAACCCTAGGATTGCTACGTAGAATCTTGTTAAGAATTCATAAATATAGATTAGGGGTACTTAGAAATACTTAAAAAGACATGACAAGAACATAACTTAATGTGGGAGGTTGAGAAGAGGAGAGAAAAATCTTCCTAAGGCTAGTGGGGCTGAAAAATAGAATGAAATATTCGAGAAGAAAAGTTTCTTAAAAGGTCCCATTGACCCTTCTATGGTCCATTTTGCGGATAATTGTTTTTTTTGCAATTTGCACTTTGATCGTAGAAGTTGAAAGAATTCCTATGTCAAGGAAGTCCATTTTGAGGTTCGTAGAATTGTTCTATGGTTCGCGGAATGGGAAATCTGGCTTTAGAATTTCCCTGTGAAATCTCTACTCCACTACCTCTTGGTCAAATGATCATACCTTTTTGTAGGAAGATCCAAATGAGGAACGATTTGATGCGTTGGAGACTAGACATATAGATCTTTAATTTGATGGATATAACAACCAAAAACACTTTATATGTTGAGAAAGTTGACCCTTACCTGTAGAGTCAACATAATCTTATTCTCATCATCTTTGTATACCTTTCATCTACAACCAACATATGACTGATACATGCCATATGTCATCCAAAAATGACTTCATACTTTATTAAAAGTATATATACATTATATAGCCCATCCACGACTCACGGTATGGCCTGTAACTGAAATCTATGGTCGTATCTCACACAACACAGGGCGTAACTCCTTCAAACTCGATCTTTTCAACTTTTAATTAACAATAAACATCCATACCACATTATCAATCATGATTAACTCTTCCAATAACTTAAGAATCATCAAAGGTTTTTCGGGTCAACTTTATTCACATATGTCACGCAGTTCAAATCATAGCACAAAGGTATGAGGTCATACAAAATCTCCTCTTTGGGATCACTCATCTTCAAAAGATAGTTGTGAACTAAATCTAACCATAGGATTTTCTAAAAAATTTGGTGCATTTTTTATTATAAATGGAGTTATCCTAAATTCTTAATCTTGTGCGCTAACTAGAAACATTGTCATAAACCTCACGGGGCATCACTGTCACGACTCGAGTCTACACCCTAACCGTAACACGGGACTTAAAACCACGAATGACTCCAAGATAAACCATGTCATAACATACTTCTAACATAACAACAACTAATAAAGCATATCTGGGCGGAAGCTAACTAAAATAAAACTAATCATTGTGCATAAGGACGTAGTTGTTAAAAACACTGAACCATAAGTTTAAAATATACTACACTGTCTGAAAGCCTCTACTAATCTGATGAGCTACTGGGACAAGCCCCCAGCTAACTCCAAATTTTAAAACTAGAATAATACTGAAATAACGGAAAAACATAACTCCCATCCTCGAAAGATGAGGACTCACCACTATCAACTGATAGATTCTAGAACGTGTCGAATCGCGGGGCTGAGTCTGAATACATGGATCTATATCATAAAATGATATAACATAGAAAATATATTGTCAATACTTTGAATCTACTAAGTATGTGAGAAATGCAACTGAAGCTGAAAACATGCTAGTAATTTGAGAAAAAAAACTAAACTAACTACATAGATGAATACATAAAATGAGGTAAAGTACAATGACCCTATCTGATATGCATGAATGCTGACATGATATGCTAGTATGAAAATAGTTAATGAAAATATGAGTAAAACTGATTTGAGGGTTAGATACATCCACTGAATATTGTAGCTAATTGTAACTGAAACTATATTATGGGAGAGCATATTAACCGACAACCTCCAATGTGAGCCTCATGAAGCCTGACCTGTAAACCTGGTTGGGAGGGTGTTTAAAGGATAAGAACCATGACTGAACTGATATCACTCATAAGCTCAGGGAGACAATCTCAACTAACGACGACCCCTTCATGCTTCCATTGAGGTGAGGGAGACACTCTTACTAGCGAAGATCCCATATTTCTCGGGCTAAGGAAAACATTCTCTACTGTTGAGAATCCCTTATTCTACGGTGGCATGTAGTTTAGAGAGTCGGCTGTGCCAGAATCCGGGCCTACTAGGTGCTAAGTACTACTCCCAACTGAACATAAGAATACACATAAGCTGATAATCTGAAGTTGATGTCCTAAGACGAGTTGGAACCACTTTATCTAGCAAGAGTCCTAAGAGCCTAAAGGACCATGACATACTGATACTGAGGCCTCATAACTAATGTTCTAAGACTAGTGTAGGCAACTTTCTACTAGAAAGAGGTCTGAGAGTCTAAAGAACCATAAGCATGCTGATCATACTGAATTCATGAAAATCATAGACTCAAATCATGGTTTAAATCATATGTACTGAAATCATGGTGAAGTCGTATATATTAATTCTCAGAAACAGTGCTACATCATGGCTGAGTCTTAGAAATTATGCTAACATCATATCATGGACATAAATCATGGATTGGAGAGGGAGGGATCATGAACATACATAGATATTAATCATAAGAGCCTTGAAATCATGAACATTATATTCTATTTATCATGAAACCCTTGAAAACATAGAAGACATGAGAGAATCGAAAACCTAAGACATGCTTTTCTAGGGAGTTGAAAAGTCTAGGATTCCTGAAATAATTGGAACACAAGGGTGAAAGGAAACTCTTATTGAAGTCCCACATAGCTTATCATTGGCCTCACAACTATCAACACCAATCCACAATACTTTTATAATGTCAATCTACAATAATTATATGGATAGGAACTACAATCAATAGCTTAACAATGAAATCCAAGTCATAAGGGCATTTTATCTAACACCCAGAGGGCATAGAAACTTCAAGCCTCTTATGAGTAGGGTGTCCTAACACCCACCTCTTTCTAAAGCCCCTTAGCAACAAGAATAACCATTGCGAGTCCAACCAAAATAACACATCCATCTTCAACACCAAAATAGTCCCATAAACCCTAACCCTAGGTCATCATATGAACTCATGGCTTCCTAGCACTGTCCTATGAGTCTTGACCTTAAAACATCCCTAAAGAGTAGAAAAAAATACTCATTTAAGGTTTTAGGAGATTTACTTACCTTGGAGGAAGGAGGGATGCTCAAGATTTCAAGTCTTGAACTCAAAGGTGTGTTCATGATCTTGAGAGGTGGAATGTTCTTAATGGTTCCTAGGTTTTACATTAAGAATCGCCTTAGAACCCACATCTTAGGTTTAGGAAATCATTAATTTAACCTTAGGAATGAAGGAGAAGAGTTACCTTGGAGGAACATGTGATTGGAGATGTTTGGAGAGCTTAATTCATCTTCAAAACCGTGAAATTTAGGGAAAATATAAGGTTTGGACGTTTGTCTATCGTATGGGTAATGTTAAGAATTATTTCCAACTTAAAATATAAGATATATATAGAAATGGGGTTGGGACAAGACCTGGCATGCCACACCAGCTATTGCACCAACTTGATTCTTCTGGAATTCGGCCTCTGGCACAATGCGCCTGCCACAGAGCCACTTTGATGAAATTATTTCATCTAAAGTTTGGTCCCAGGCATGGGCACCTCCTGATGAGCCATACCTGATAAAAAATTTCTCTGAAGTTTAGGGTCGGGCACGACGCGCTTACCTTGATAGTGCTTTTGTAAAATGCCCATAACTTTTTACTCTGAACTCTGCTTGATGAATGATTAGATATGTTGGAAAGAAGTCTCAAAGGGCTTCAGTTTGAAGGGTTTAATAACTCAAAAATACATTAAATTTGGAGTTATGGTAGTTTAAAGTTGACCTTTGTAATAACTTACATAAAAACTCAATCGGTAGGAAAGGTCTCAACTTAGCTCTATGCTAGAGGTTCATTATGTCCTTAATTCGCATCCAATGTACTTCTCAAACTTAAGAATTGATCTTAACAGTTAGTTTCCATAAAAAATTTATCGGGCTCGGGTCTATCTACATACCTAGATGGTTTCAAACTTAGCTCGAATGTCTGAGGCGTTACAATCACATGTCATTTAACATGAGAAAATATATAAGAAACACGCACATGGCTTCTCTTGACCTTTCTTAATGAATCAAAAAGAGAATTCTCCTAAAACTTACGCTTTTATCTTCGTTCATCATCGTAAAAAATGTCATAACATTTTGCGAAAAGGATTCATAAGCATGAGTTGTACGAGACATTTAGATTAGGAATCAACGTGACATAGCAGGGGTTCACTTAAATATGGAGAATATAGCATAAGACAGGAGCTTGTAGATCATGAGTAGTATAACGTAGGAGATGAGTTCATGGGATCATAAAGAAAGTATATGACCTTTACCTTAATGATCTTTTCTTTTTCAAGAATAGAGCATAAGAATGAATCACATGAAATATGAATAACGGTCTACGCCTTGATCATAACCATAGGACATGGATAGAGTGTTATCTCTTAGAACATAAGCATAAGGAATGACTGTAATATTGTTCAACATATTGAATCTCGTTATGTCACGAACCTAGCTAGGACCCCGAACCAAGACACGAGACCTAGAACCATGAATGGTTGTAAGTTTTCAGGACCCGAGAGGGGACCCGGATCATAGACATGGGACAAAGGACCCCGAGTCAACCTATAGCATAAGCATTCACTATCTCATTAAATAAACATAAAGGAAACATAAATATAAACGCAGCGGAAGACTTATTTAACATAACAACCGAATGAATATCCGAAGCTGATTACATGTATAAGTTTGATAAGCCTCTAATTTGGACGAGTAGATGGGACAACACCCCCAACTAGCTCGAAAATACTAAAACTGAAAATACACTCAAAATAACTGAAAGTCTAGTCCTCGGAGGATGAGGACTCACCAAGAAATCAAATGCTAACTCTGATAGGCAGCTACGAACGGGGCTGAACTTGAGAACATGATCCTGCATCATGAAACCATGAAACATAGAAAGTATACGGTTAGTACATGGAATGTACCGAGTATGCAAGGTAAGTAAAACCACTAGAGCAATAATAGTCTTTCAAAACAAGTCATACATATATGATATCCTTTAAGGGTAAGAAAAGATCACAAGCATTCATTATGAAATCATTCTTATTTAATACATGGTCATGCATCTCTTTAGAACGTCATGGCTAAATCGAATGACTCAAGGCTAAATCATAACATTTATATCAAAAGCTAAACAATGAGTCAAACCTTGCTTTTCAAACAAGCATGCATAAGATAATCATCATGAGTAATGGATATGAAAATTCAAATGATATAGATAGTGGGAGACTCATCACTTAACCGACATACCACGATAGAGCTTACGTGGTCCCAACTATCACACTCAAGTGGGTAGAGCCTTCCATAACCTTGCCAGGGCGATGGACGATACCATGATATCGGTATCAAGCTCAAAGGGCCAATCGGGCCGAGGATAGCTCACAAGGGAGGTCCCAATAATATGATTAAATCAACCTAGGTTGGCGCGTAGTTCTGGGCATAGGGTAGTCGACCCTTAACTTGCTCGGTGCTAGACTCTTCTCCCAAAACATGCAATGTTATACATCGTATAAATATGAAGCTCAACATCGTCTTATGACGAAGCTTAACATGAAGTCATGCATAAACTCAATATCGTATGAAAAGAAGCTCAACATTGTCTATTGACAAAGCTCATTATAAAATCATGCATGCATTAGACATCATATAAATATGAAGCTAAACAATGTCATCTCGACAAAGCTTAGAAAACAATCATGCTTAAACTCAACATCATGTGAAATGAAGCTTAATGGAAACATATATCTCAATTATGAATTCACGCATATGAGAAACTTTACTACGACACATACCACAAGCTCAAGAATAGTGGGAGACTTTTCTCCAAAATCATGTGGTAAGGCTACTTTAGAAATATCACTTCATTATCATCAACATAGACCTTGCCCAAAAACTTATCATGCTTGGACCCATTCAATTTACTTGAAAACATTATAATTTGGGAGATTTCACTCCAAAACAAGCAATAAAATCAATTCAAGAGAAATCATCATCCACACTCAACATTGGGCACTACCCAAAGCTTCATTATACTCGGGTCAATTCAACCTTCACTGAAAACATTATAAAAAATATGGGTAAGTTTGGAACATGCTTTTCATCATCTATTCCATCATCATCACTTTCTATCATGAACTACCCACACATGAACGTTTTAGATTCAATTTTTGAAAAATATTTTTTTGTAAAAGAAATTAAGGTAGAATCCGTCCAAGCACAGTAAATCACCAATATCAACTCAATTTAATCATACCTATGAGTAGAAATGTAAGAATCATGCAATTGAATGAAAACCCATACTTGATCATCTCAAATAAATCACAAATTGATAGGGAATGGGCATGGGAGTGGAAGAAAGAACCCACTCATAGCCTTACATACCTGGGAATGAAGAATCCTAACTCTTCCTAATTGCCCAGCTGAGATTTCCCTTGAAAACCTTGAAATTCTCCTCACTTTCTTCCCTTCAAGCTCTCACCCTTGCATGCATGAAGAAAATGGCCTAAATGGGTCTCTCTCAGCTTAAAACCCTCTATTACGAGCTTAAAACGACGTAGTATAGGCCCTTAGAACTTAGGAATTATGGAAAAACCATTACTGAAATCGCTGAAAATAACTGTCAGGGGGTCCTAAAGGACGACCTGATGACACGTTACTAGGGAACACGATCTGTTGGTTCACCCCTCAAGTGCACTGCCTTGTCATTCATGAAAACTCCACTGACTTGGTAACGGCCCACCTAACGGGTCGTTAGGTCTGACGACGAGTTGTTGGGTTCCATCTGTCAAGTACACTGGATAAGCTTCACTGTCATTTTCTAGGAACACACCACGACTGACCTGACGATCCGTGGTGTCTGACCATAAGTCGTTACATCTCATGTGAGGACCTCGAGTCCTCCATTATCCCAGGCCTTCCCCATGAGTCACATGATGAGTCATTTGGCCTCTTCACAAGTCGTTAAGTGACTCGTTCTGCAACTGCTGCAATTTTTTTCCAATTTTCTCCTGATTCACTTTCGAGTCTAATTTTTGAATTTCCGAGGTATAACAATATCTCCCCTTCGGAACATTCATCCTCGAATGTTATAAGCAAGCAGAAAATCCAAAAACAACAATCACTATATATATATAGAGAGAGATGCTAATCATTGATTTTCAAGTCGAAAACTGACGAAACGACTACCTCCGAAGAGGACCACATAGCTGGTCAGAGTTCAGACATCACATACATATATCATATCATAAAACAAACTTATTTGCATGAATAAAACATGAAAAACTGAATATAGGTTTAGGGAAAAAATTTGATACCTCAAACTGAAGCTGAGTCGATAGGGAACAAATGGGGTATTTGGCCATTATATCCGCTTCGGCCTCCCACGTGGCTCCCTCGACATGTTGATTCCTCCATAACACATTTACTGAGGCTACTTCCTTGTTCCTCAGCCTTCAAACTTGTCGATCCAAGATTTCAACCGGAATTTCTTCATAACTGAGGCTGTCATTCACACCAATGCCATCTATCGAAACCACCAAGGCTGGATCACCCAAGTACTTTTACAAAAGTGATACATTGAACACGGGATGAACGGAAGCCTATTCCAAAGGCAAGTCCAACTCATACGCCACATTACCAACTCTTCTCACAACCCGGTAGGGACCAACATAGCAGGGACTGAGTTTACCTTTCTTTCTGAACCGCATGACTCCCTTCACGGGAGATACCTTTAGAAACACCCAATCGTCTACATCAAAATCCAAATATCTTCTCCTCACACCAGCATACGATTTCTAACGACTCTGAGCGATTTTCAACCGGTCCCTTGTCAACTGAACTTTCACCATTGCCTCATGCACCGAATCTGGACCTATCATGGCTGCCTCACCAACCTCGAACCATTCGATGGGAGACCTACACCTTCGCCCGTAGAGAGTCTCAAATGGTGCCATCTGGATTCTAGAGTGGTAACTATTATTATAAGCAAACTCAATCAAGGGCAAATGATCATCCCAACTACCTTTGAAATCCATCACACATGCTCTCAACATATCCTCAAGAGTCTGAATGGTTCGTTCTTCTTGGCTATCCATCTAGGGATGAAAAGTGGTGTTTAGCTTAACCTGAGTCCCGAGTCCTTTTTGAAAGGAAACCTAGAATTAAGAAGTATATTGAGTACCTCGATCCGAAATAATAGACAAGCGAACTCCATGAAGCCGAACCAACTCCCCAATATACAACTTAGCATAATCGTCTGCTGAATCCGTGGTCTTGACCGGTAGGAAGTGTGCAGCCTTGGTCAACCTGTCCACCACAACCCAAATGGAGTCGTATTGCCGGCGAGTATGAGGTAGACCTGTAATGAAGTCCATATTAATTTCTTCCCACTTCCAAGTGGGGATGGAAATATCCTGAAGTACACCTCCAGGTCTTTGATGCTCGGCTTTTACTTACTGAAAGTTTGGACTTCTTGCTATGAACTCCGCAATATCCCTTTTCCTACCATCCCACCAATAGATTTCTCGTAAATCCCGGTATATTTTCATGGATCCTGGATGAATAGAATATCTGGTACCTTGTGCCTTATGCAATATTCGAACATTCAAATTATCAACATTCGGAACGCATAGTCGACCCTGGTATCATAGCACACCATCTCCCCCTTGGGAGAAAACCTCTACCTTCTGACTCCGCACCGCCTCCTTCAGTTTCCTCAATATTGGATCCTCATCTTGCCATGATTTAACATCAACTACCAAGGATGATTCTGACCTGTAATGCACAACAACACCGCCATTTGTTGAATCGATCAATCTAACTCCCAACCTTGCGAGCCGGTGAACATCTTTCACCAATTCCTTCTTCCCCTCATCCACATGGGACACACACTCCATTGAGAGCCTACTAAGTGCATCCGCAACCACATTAGCCTTTCCCAAGTGGTAAAGGACACTCATGTCATAATCCTTAAGTAACTCCAACCACCTCATTTGCCGAAGATTTAGATCCTTCTATGTGAACACATATTGCAAGCTCTTGTGGTCCGTAAATACATCCACGTGGACTCATATAAGTAATGCTGCCATATCTTCAATGCGAACACCACCGTGGCCAATTCAAGATTGTGGGTCGGGTAGTTCTTTTCATGCACTTTCAGCTTTCAAGAGGCAAAAGCTATCACCCTCCCATGCTGCATCAACAAACACCCAAGACCAACTCTAGAAGCATCACAATACACCATGAAACCATCATTACCCTCGGGTAGGGTCAATACTGGTGCTGAGGTAAGTCGAGCCTTCAACTCTTAGAAGTTTTTCTCACAAGCCTCCAACCACTGAAACTTCACCTTCTTTTGAGTAAACTTAGTCAAAGGCGATGCAATGGTTGAGAAACCCTCAACAAACCTCCGATAGTAGCCAGCTAAGCCCAAGAAACTCTGAATATCTGAGGGATTCATCGGTTTGGGCCAATTCTTCACCGCCATGATTTTCTGCGAGTCTACTTTTATGCCTTCGCCAGACACCACATGGCCCAAGAATGCCATGGAGTCCAACCAAAACTCACACTTGCTGAACTTTGCATATAATTGGCAGTCCTTGAGGGTCTGGAGTACTACTCTCAAGTGAGCGGCATGCTCCTCCTTGCTCCGAGAGTATACCAAGATGTCATCAATGAACACAATCACAAACGCGTCCAAATATAGCTTGAACACCCTGTTCATCAGGTCCATAAAAGTTGTAGGAGCATTCGTTAGCCCAAAAAACATAACTACAAACTCATAATGACCATACCACGTTCTAAATGTCGTCTTCGGGATATCACTCTCCTGAACTCTGAGCTAATGATACCCAGATCTGAGATCTCTCTTCGAGAAACACTTCGCACCCTGAAGCTGATCGAACAAATCATCGATCTTGGGTAAGGGATACCTGCACTTGATAGTGACTTTGTTCAACTGTCGATAGTCAATGCACATATGAAGGGACCCATTAAGATCTTGTTGTTGCATCAAAAGAGATAAATGTTAACTAATCTGGCTAACATTGAACAAATAATACTGGTGCGCCCCATGGAGACTGGCTCGGTCTAATGAAACCCTTATCTAGAAAAAGCCTTTAACTGATCCTTCAACTCTTTTAACTCGGTTGGAGCCATCCTGTAGGGTGGAATAGATATAAGCCGCGTATTGGGAAGGAGGTCAATATCGAAATCAATCTCCTGCTCGGGAGGAATACCTCACAAATCATCAAGAAAGACCTCTGGATACTCACGTACTACTGGAACTGACTGGATAGTCGGTGTTTTGGACTCCACGTCCTTAACCCTAACTAGGTGATACATGCAACCCTTAGAAATCATCTTCCTAGCCTTGAGGTAGGAAACAAAGTGACCTACAGGCACAGGTGAACTACCCTTCCATTCTAAAACTGGCTCACCCAAAAATCTAAACTCTACTGACCGGGTCCTGCAATTAATGGAAGCATAACAAGCATACAACCAATCCATGCCGAGAATAACATCGAAATTGGTCATGGATAAATCTATCAGATCTACTGAGGTGACCTTATGGAGAACCAAGACCAGGAAATCTCTATGCACCCGTCTAGCTATAACTGAGTCACTCACTGGAGTAGAAACCAAGAAGGATTCTGACAAGACATCGGGAATGACTCTGAAGCTACTGGCTACATAAGGTGTCACAAAGGACAAGGTGGCCCCTGGATCTAAAAATTCATAAACATTAACATGGAAGACTCATAACATACCAGTAACCATGTCGGGGGAGACCTCCTGCTCCTGACGGGATGCTAGGGCATAGAATCTATTCTGGCGCTGACTACTAGCTGCACTGGTAGATGCCCCCTGATGTGCTGAGCGAGGGGGTGGGACTGCTGAACTAGAAGCTAGTCCACGACCCCTAACCTGATCCTTCCTCATCGCTGGACAATCTCTAAGCATGTGTTTGGGTTGCCCACACCCAAATCACGCACCCGAACCTACTAAGCACTGGCCTGTATGCCCTCGGCACACCTGCGACAGGCTGGAACACTTGAATCTGCGAGTCTGCTTCTCTAACCCCTCGATCCCGACACTCACCCTCTCTTATCATGCCTAGGACGAGATGGCACACTCAAGGATGATGAAGCTGGGGCGGATGATCTCTGGTGAGTCTGCTGACAGTGCCCACCACCGGACCTTTGTTGGGAGAATCTGTGGTCCTCAGTCCTTGCCCTCTTGGCTTCTCTCTCTCTCGAATGTGTTGCCTCCATCTGTTAGGCGTACAACACAATCTGAGGGAAGTCCATATCCTGATGGAGCATAGCAATCCTGCATTCCTTATCTAAGTAACTTGTTATCCCATGCACAAACCTGCTCTCTCGCGCCCTCTGGTCAGCCACTAACTCGGAGCATACTTTGATAGGCGAGTGAACTCAATGGAATACTCTAGTACTGTCATCCTCCCTTGCTTCAGATTTACGAACTCAGCTGCCTTTAGCTCCCTCATCTCCCAAGGGAAGAACCGATCAAGGAACGCAACCTGAAACTCCTCCCAAGTGACCGGACCGGCTCTGGCGACCCTACTATCCTTCCATTGACTGAACCAGATATGCGCGACCCCCTTCAACTGGTAGGAGGCCAACTCTACACACTCAACACTGGTCACCCCCATAACCTGGGTGATCTTGACAATCTCATCAATGAAGTCATGTGGGTCCTCACCTACCTTGGACCCCAAGTACTCCGGCGGGTTCATTCTCAAGAAGTCCCTGACTCGAGCAACCATTGCATTTCCATTCTGCGGATTGACCTGTTGATTGACAGCCTTTTGATTGACCTGAGCGGTCAAGGTCCGCGCAAACATCTAGATAGCGGCTCAAAACTCAGCATGGGCGGCTGGCTCCGGTGCCTGTGGCTCCTCAACTGGTGGGACTTGCTGATGCCCACGACCCATGCCATCCTTGTGGCCTTCACCATCTCCATTTCTCCTCCCATTTATCCTTCGAGGAGCCATGACTCTGCAATCGCGAATAGCATGAATTTAAGGGATAGAAAGACTTTTCATCACACGACATAAATCATGAAAGATGGAAACATTTCCTAGAACGTTTTGTAGCCTCTTTGTCATAAGTGTGGCGCGCTTCACACCCATGAAAAAGACTCTACTTAACGCGACTTTCAGATTTCCTAGGACATTACAAACCTATGGCTCTGATACCAAGTTTCATGACCCGAGAGGGGACCCGAATCGTAGACTCGGGACAAGGGACCCTAAGGGATCCAAAGTCAACCCATGGTATAAGCATTCACTATCTCATTCAATAAACATAAAGGAAATATAAATATAAACTCAGTGGAAGACTAACTTAACATAACAACCGAATGAACATCCATAGCTGATTACATGTCTAAGTCTGATAAGCCTCTAATCTGGACAAGTTAATGGGGCAACACCCCTAACTAGCTCGGAAATACTGAAACTGCAAATATGCTCAAAATAACTGAAAGTATAGTCCTCGGAGGATGAGGAATCACCGAGCAAGCAAATGCTAACTCTAATAGGCAGCTACGAACGGGGCTGAACCTGAGAACCCGATTCTACATCATGAAGTGACGCAGCATAAAAAGTATACAGTCAGTATGTGGAATGTACCGAGTATGCAAGGTAAGTAAAACCGATAGAGCAACAATAGTCTTTCGAAACAAGTCATACATATATGATAACCTTTAAGGGTAAGAAAATATCACAAGCATTCATTATGAAATCATTCTTATTTAATACATGGTCATGCATGGATTTAGAACGTCATGACTAAATCGAATGACTCAACGCTAAATCATAACATTTATATCAAAAGATGAACAATGAGTCAAACCTTGCTTTTTAAACATGCATTCATAAGATAACATCATGAGTAATGGATATGCAAATTCAAATGATATAGATAGTGGAAGACTCATCACTTAACCGACATACCACGATAGAGCTTCCGTGGTCCCAACTATCACACTCAAGTGGGTAGAGCCTTCCATAACCTTGTCAGGGTGATGGATGATACCATGATATCGATATCAAGCTCAAAGGGCCAATTGGGCCGGGATAGAACATAAGGGAGGTCCCAATAATATGATGGAATCAACCTACATTGGCGCGTAGTTCTGGGGCATAGGGTAGTCGACCCTTAACCCGCTCGGTTCTAGACTCTTCTCCCAAAACATGCAATGCTCTACAACATATAAATACAAAGCTCAACATCGTCTAATGATGAAGCTCAACATAAAGTCATGCATAAACTTAACATCGTATGAAACGAAGCTCAACATTGTCTATTGACAAAGCTCATTATGAAATCATGCATGCATTATACATCATATAAATATGAAGCTCAACAATGTCATCTCGACAAAGCTTAGAAAAGAATCATGCTTAAACTCAACATCATGTGAAATGAAGCTTAATGGCAACATACATCTCAGTTATGAATTCATGCATATGAGAAGTTTTACTACGACACATACCACAAGCTCAAGAATAGTGGGAGACTTTTTTCCAAAATCATGTGGTAAGGCTACTTTAGAAATATCACTATATTATCATCAACATAGGGACCTTTCGCAAAACCTTGTCATGCTTGGACCCATTCAATTCATTTGAAAACATTATAATTTGGGAGATTTCACTCCAAAACAAACAATAAAATCAATTCAAGAGAAATTATCATCCATACTCAATATTGGGTACTACCAAAGCTTCATTATAATCGGGTCAATTCAACCTTCACTGAAAACATTATAAAAATCATGGGTAAGTTTGGAAACATGCTTTTATCATCTATTCCATCATCATCACATTCTATCATGAACTACCCACACATTGACATTTTAGATTCTATTTTTGAAAAATAATTTTTATATAAGATATTAAGGTAGAATCCATCCAAGCTCAGTAAATCACCAATATCAACTCAATTTAATCATACCCATGAGTAGAAATGTAAGAATCATGCAATTGAATGAAAACCCATACTTGATCATCTCAAATAAATCACAAATTGATAGGGAATGGGCATGGGTGTGGAAGAAAGCACCCACTCATAGCCTTACATACCTGAGAATGAAGAATCCTAACTCTTCCTAACCAGCTGATATTTCCCTTGAAAACCTTGAAATTCTCCTCACTTTCTTCCCTTCAAGCTCTCACCCTTGCATGCATGAAGAGAATGGCCTAGATGGGTCTTTCTCAGCTTAAGACCCTCTATTATGAGTTTAAAACGATGTAATATAGACCCTTAGAACTTAGGAATTACGGAAAAGCCCTTACTGAAATTGCTGAAAACAACTGCCAGGGGGTCCAAACGGACAACCTGATGACACGATACTAGGGCATACGATCCGTTGATTCACCCGTCAAGTGCACTGCCTCATCATTCATGAAAACTCCACTAGCTAGGTAACGACCCACCTAACGGGTCGTTAGATCTGACGACGAGTTGTTGGGTGCCATCCATCAAGTACACTGGATAAGCTTCACTGTCATTTTCTAGGAACACACCACGACTGACCTGACGACTCATGGTGTCTGACCACAAGTCATTACATCCCCTGTGAGGACCTCGAGTCCTCCATTATCCCAGGCCTTCCCCACGAGTCACTTGACGACTCGTTTGGCCTCTTCACGAGTCGTTAAGTGACCTATTCTGCAACTGCTGCAATTTTTTTCCAGTTTTCGCTTGATTCACTTCCGGGTCCGATTTTTGAATTCCTGAGGTATAACACAAGCTAACCCATGGTACATACATAGCATGACTTAAGAGGATAATCAATTGGAAATTAAAACATAAGCATGGAATAGCGGAAATCCATATAACATAAGGCATACGTAAAAGTGATAATATCACAATGTTGAGTCACCTACTACATGTCTGTTTGAAAAGTCTCTAGTCTTAATACGAGCTGATGGGTCAACACCCCCAACTAGCTCACTAAGTATGAAACTAAAAGAAGACATAACAAAATAAATTGATAGACGTCCTGGGATGATGAGGACTCACTAACACTGGGGAAAATTGGCTAGTCTGAGCAGGAGCAAGCTAATGGCGAGACTGAGGTGGAACACCCGAACTTATATCATGAGATGATATCACATAGAGTATGTGGTCAGTACTTTGAATGTACTGAGAATGTAGGGAAAGTAAGACGTGCTAGTAAAACGTTAGTTTTAAATCATGAATATATATCAAGATGGATCATGAGAGTAAGAACAACATACTAAAGGCCATATATCTAAAAAATAAATTATCATAACCTATCCATCATAAGATGAACATAATGATCCAAGGTCCAGAATGAGAAATCATATTGCGTGTTGTACTTGAAAATATAAGAGAAAACTCATAAACTGATCAATGGGTAAAACATGTTATAAGACATAATATCATAAATAATGAACATGAGTAACTAAAAATATGAGGAACAATTGGAGGCTTCGTCATAACCGACAACCACCATGTATGAGCACATGATGATCCCACGTCTGGCCTACGTGAAGGAGAGTCATCCTATGCCTTGCCAAGGTAAAGGACGAATAGATTGTAATATCATGGTGTGCCCTTGGGTGGGGGAAAACACTCTCTTTAAAGGTCTCAAATAAGAATATATGCTACATTGGAATGTGGTTCAGAGACCGGGTGTAACACCCCAGAAGTTCCTAAGATCAGACCCGAGGGTTAGAATAGAGAAAACAAAAAATCTACACCAGAGTCACAGAATGACTCAAGGAACGAGTCCTTGTTGGAAACAATGACCCGTTGTGTGATTCGTTGTAAGCCTTAAGTCAAGCCCCCTTAGAAATAACGAGTCTAGCAACGACTCTTTAGTTCATTCAATGGGTTGTCCTAAAGAGTCGTTAAGTGGAGTTCAAAAAAAGAGGGCCAAGTTGGTTAAGATAAAATAGATGGATACCTCAAGTCGTTGGGGCGAGTAACGATCTATGGTATGCATCTGTTGGAAGGAGTTAGAAATTTATGCAAATGAGGCTGTGGTGATGATGATAGGAGTGACGAGTCGTTGTTCTATATAATGACTAGTCCTGTCTAGTCGTTACTCAAGAACTCAAAAGAGTATCAAAAGTACCCCAAGAAACAACAGATGGATCCAACGAGTCGCCAAGTCCTACAATGACTCGTTGGATGGGTCGTTGTAGCTGGCAGTCAAGAATTTTAATGTGATTTTCCAGGGGTAGTTTTATAAATTCCTAAGCTCCTAACTTCCTAATAATGTCTTTTTAAGCTTCCTTAAGAGTGTTGTAAGAGGGTTAACCTAGCCTAAGTCATTATTCTCTCATTCATGCTTTGAAGTCAAATCCTCTTCCAAGATCAAGCTACAGTTCCTCCTCAATTTCTTCCTCAATCCTCTTGGGCTTTCAAGACTAACTTAAAAATTAGTTTACTGAGGTATGTAGGGCAATGAATGGGGTATTTATTCCACCCTCATGCCCAATTTATTCTCTAATTCATTAATTTAAGTCTTCAATCAAGTATATTGTAATTCTAGGGTTTTAACCTAATTCTATGAAACTATCTATGCTATGTCTATGGGTCCAATACCATCATGTTTCTATTAGTGATTTAAGAATATTGGGGCTGATTTTACCTTCAATTTGATTATCAATTCATGAATTTCAAGTTATGAGAAATGATGTACTATTATGTATGTTTTATGAAATTCAAGCCTATGATCCTATAATTTCAAGCATGATGAGTTTTCTAGTATGCATGAATCTCTATAAACTCTCAATTTATGATTCCCTGATTTTGAATTGTGAAGTCTATTTCAAGTATATATGATTTCATGACTTAGGAAAGCCCATGTAAAGATAAGTATGCTTATCATGAATTTAGCCAAGGCTTTCAAGATCAGTTTATGAAATATTTCGGAGTCAAGACTCCCAATATTCAGATTTAAGCTATGTTTAAGAATATATATATAAGCAATATGCATGTTTTGGGAGTAGTGTCTAGCACACAGTAGGCCAGGGATTCTGAGGACCCTGGACTCTGAACTACACGCCAATTTAGGGTATATTGGGACCTCCCAAAAGAGGGCTTCCCCCGCCCGAGGTCACACCCGTGATATCACACCCTATTCGTTCTTTGCCCTGTCAAGGCTTTGGATGGCTCTCCTTCACGTGGGCAAGACGTGGGATCATCATGAGCTCATATATGGTTGTTGTGGGTTATGAAGAGTCTTTCATTGTCTTCATGATTTTAGTTACTCATGTTCGGGACTCATGATATAATGTTTTACGGCATATTTGACCCATTTATCAGTTTATGAGATTTCATTTATGATTTCAGGCATGAAAAGTTATATGATTTCTATTTTTAGACTTTGGGTAACTATGTTCTGTCACGACCCGAACATGGGCCGGAATCGCGACACGGGACAAAGAACCCCGAAAGGCTCCAAGTCGACCCATGGCATGAACATAACATATAACTCAACATAATCAAGCGGAAGTCTGACATATATAATATAGTGGAATTCCGAAATCATAACATCTAAATACAAAACACAAAGCTGAAACTGAATACATGCTAGGTCTGCAAAGCCTTTACTACTGGCGAGTTGATGGGACAAAACCCCAACTAACTCACCATAGTCTGAAACTGAGAATACTAAATACAACTAATAAAGGTCCCTCGGAAGATGAGGACTCACCAACTGAGATTGGAAGGCGCTAATACTGAGAGTCTAGCTACGGGCGGGACTGAGCTTGAATATTTAAGCCTGTATCATGAAATGATACAGCATAGAGTATGCGCTCAGTACGTGGAATTTATCGAGTATGCAAGGTAAGTAAAACCACTAAGTAAGTAAAATTAATGATCCTACATAATATAAAACAATTCATCATAAGAGTCTGAGAGTAGGGCTTGCATGCTATTATCTGAAAATATGACTTATACATAACTGATTTGAATGACCCAAAGCTGAAAACTGCTAATCATAAGTTAAACTAAACATTGGGATAAACCTGCTGAAAACATAATATCATGACTAATAAACATGCATAACTGAAATCTTAAGGAAAAATGGGAGACTTGTCATATAACTGACATTACCATGATAGAGCTTACGTGGTCCCGACTATTACACTCAAGTGGGAAGAGCCGTCCAAAGCCTTTCCAGGGATAAGGATGCTACCATAATATTGATACATCATGACCCAAGTGTAGACCCGAATCGTAGACACGGGACAAGGGACCCCGAGAGATCCCAAGTCGACCCATGGCATAAACGTAAAACTAACTCATTCGATAAACTGAAGAAATCATTAATATAACTCAGCGAAAGTATAATTCAAAAAAACATCAGAATAACATCCGAAGCTAACACATACATAAGTCTGAAAAGCCTCTAGTCTGGACGAGTTGATGGGAAAACCCCCCCAACTAACTCAATAATTTGAAAACTGAAATACACAAAAGAAATTGAAAGTATAGTCCTCAAAAGATGAGGACTCACCAATCCTGAGCAGATACTAACTCCGGAAAGTTGTCTAAGAGCGGGGCTGAAGCTGTGAGCCGAGGACTGTATCATGAAATGATACAACATAGAAAGTATGCGGTCAGTATGTGGAATGTACTGAGTATGCAAGGTAAGTAAAACTGCTTAAGTAAAAGAAATCATTTAAACATCTCATAACATATAATATGCTTTCAACATGAGAGGAAGGGCATATATGAATTCTTTCCGAAATCATAATGTCATCATAACATAACCATGCAAAGCTTTATAACATCATGACCGATTCGAAAAACTCAAAGCTAAAACATAACATTTATATTGAAAAGCTGAACAATGAGTCAAACCTTGCTTTTAGAACATGCATGCGTAAAGTAATCATCATGAGTAATGAATATGAAAATATGAATGATATAGATAGTGGGAGACTCGTCACTTATTCAACATACCACGATAGAGCTTAAGAGGTCCCAACTATCACACTCAAGTGGGTAGAGTCGTCCATAACCTTGCTAGCATGATGGACGATAACATGATATCGATATCAAGCTTAAGGGACAATCGGGCCGGGGATAGCTCACAAGGGAGGTCCCAATAATATAATAGTATCAACCTACGTTGGCACGTAGTTCTGGGGCATAGGGTGATCGACCCTTAACCCACTCAGTGCTATACTCTTCTTCCAAAAACATGCAATGCTCTATAGCGTATATAATGAAGCTCAACATCATCTATTGACGAAGCTCAACATCATCTAATGACGAAGCTCAATATGAAATCATGCATAACTCAACATCGTATAAAACGAAGCTCAACATTGTCTATTGACAAAGCTCAATAATGACATACATTCCAATTATGAATTCATGCATATGAGAAGCTTTATTTCAAAACATACCACAAGCTCAAGTATAAATGGGAGAATTTACTCCAAATCATGTGGTAAGCTATATGTGGGAATATCTAACTCAACATACCACAAGCTAGAATTTATAAAAAATTGGGAACTGTACTTCAAATAATGTGGTAAGCTTATGTCGGGAAAATCATCACTTTAAGTCAACATGTGGGCATTGCCCAAATCTTTATCATACTAGGATCTACTCATTTCATTTTGAAAACAACATCATAATCATGGGTAGCATTAAAAACATGCTTTTCATCATCAAATCTCAACATCATCATGCATTCATCATCATTCACTAATTTTATGAACTTTCCATCCATGGGCATTTTAGATTCAAGATTTTTGGAGAACAATTTTTGTATGGAGAACAATTTATAATCTACCCAAGCCTCATGATCCATCAATATAAATACAATCTAATCACACCCATGTATAGAGACTGAAAAGTCATGCAATTGGGTAAAACCCCATACTTGATCATAGGCGGTTTCTCATAATTTAATAGAAATTGGGCATGGGTGTGGAAGGAGACTCCCACTCATAGCCTTACATACCTGAAATTAGTGGCTTCTAACTCTCTCCAGTTACTCAAGGTAAGGTCCTAATGGGAACCTTGGAATTTGGCCTTGAATCACCTCTTCAATCCTTTAAACTTGCATGCATGGGAAGAATAACTTAGAGTAGGCTTTTCCCCCTCAAAACCCCTCAAAACAAGCCTTAAAGGACGTAGTATATGGCCTTAGGGCTAGGAAATAACAAAAATGACCTTACTGAATTCGCTGAAAATTGGTCACTGGACAAAACAACAGATGAACCAATGGGCCGTTGGAAGATACCACGTCCTGTGGTATCTGCCCGTGCTAAGCACTGCCCCAACCATATCTCGGATTCAGACCATGGACATACAGGATGAGTCATTCTAGGGTCCAATGGGTCATTGAACCAGTTGTTGTTTCCCTCTTCTTCAAATCTAGACTCCTTCACAACGAGCCTCACCACGACTCATTGTATCCTACAACGGGTTGTGGTTTCGATCCGTCGTCTCCACTGTAAAGGTCCACTGCCTTACCACAACTCCGGACAACGGGCTGTCCTTCCTCACATGGGTCATTGTGACGCCCGTTGTCTACACTGTCACCAAGCCTAGCCTCCTACCAAAGCTGGTTACAATGGCTCGTGGTTACATATCACGAGTCGTTGTTCCTCTCTTCCTGCAACTTTTCTCCCAAATTTCTGCAGTTTTGCATTTTAGCTTCGCGGGTCTACTCCAAGGCACTTCCGGGGGTATTACAATATATCCCCCTTGGGATTATCCATCCTCGAATGTTGGAAACAAGAAAAAAATATAAACATATAGTTTATCGTATACAAAACTAATCATTCTAACCGAAACTGACAGAATGACTACCTCTGATTCAAAACACATAGCTGAACTGAATTCACCAATCATACCCACATACACATACGTAAAAGAAACTTGTGCACATAATTTAAACATGAAGACTAAATAGAGTCCAAGTTCAAATTGATACCTCAAGCTGAAACTGAGCCGATAGAGAACAAATGTGGGTATCCATCCATCATATCCACTTCGGCTTCCCACATAGCTCCGTCAACATTCTGATTTCTCCATAATACTTTAACTAAAGCTACTTACCAACTCTCCTCACAACCCGGTAGGAACCAACATAGCGGGGACTGAGTTTCCCTTTCTTTCCAAACCGCATGACTCCCTTCATTGGAGATACCTTTAGAAATACCCAATCATCTACCTCAAACTCCAAATCTCTTCTCCTCACATCAGCATATGATTTTTGATGACTCTGAGCGGTCCTCAGCCTGTCCCTTATCAACTGAACCTTTACCGTGGCCTCATGAACTGAATCAAGTCCTATCATGGCTGCCTTACCAACCTCAAACCATCCGATGGGAGATCTACACCTCCGCCCATAAAGAGCCTTGAACGGTGCCATATGGATGCTAGAGTGAAAGCTATTATTATAAGCAAACTCTATTAAAGGCAAGTGATCATTCCAACTACCTTTAAAGTCCATCATACAAGCTCTCAATATGTCCTCGAGAGTTTGAATTATCCACTCCTCCTAGCCATCCATTTGCGGATGGAATGTTGTGTTGAGCTTAACCTGAGTCCCAAGCCCTTTTTGGAAAGACCTCCAAAATTGAGAGGTGAACTGAGTACCTCGGTCTGGAATAATAGACAAGGGCACCCCATGAAGTCGAACCAACTCACGAATATACAATTTGGCATAATCATCCGCTAAATTTGTGATTTTGACCGGTAGAAAGTGTGCAACCTTAGTCAACCTATCGACCACCACCCAAATGGAATCATAGTGTCGGTGAGTACGAGGTAGGACTGTAATGAAATCCATATTAATCTCTTCCCACTTTCAAGTGGGAATGCTGATATGCTAAAGTACGCCTCCCGGCCTTTGATGCTCAACTTTCGCTTGTTGACAGTTCGGGCACTTAGCTATGAATTCTGCAATATCCTTCTTTCATGCCTTTCCACCAATATATTTCTCACAAGTCTTGATAAATCTTAGTGGTACCAGGATAGATAGAATACCTAGATCCATGTGCCTCATACAATATTTGGTTCCTCAAATCATCAACATCTGGAAAACATAGACGGCCTTGGTACCGCAGCACCCGATCTCCCCCTTGGGGGAAGACCTCCACCTTCTGACTTCCAACGACTTGCTTTAGCTTTACTAAAATTGGATCCTCATTTTCCTGGCCTTCACATCTGTCACCAAGGACGATTCTAATCCGTTTTACACAAAAATGCCTCCATCGGTCGAGTCGACCAATCTAACTCCCAACCTCGCAAGTCAATGGACATCTTTCACCAACTCTTTCTTTCCCTGATCCACCTGGGACACACTCTCCATAGAGAGTCTACTAAGTGCGTCCACTACCACATTAGCCTTATCCGGGTGGTAAAGAACACTCATATTGTAGTCCTTAAGTAGCTCCAACCACCTCATTTGCCAACAATTGAGGTATTTTTGTGTAAACACATATTGCAAGTTCTTGTGATCTGTGAACACGTCCACGTAGACCCCATATGAGTAATTCCACCATATATTCAAGGCGAATACCACCGCTGCTAACTCAAGATCATGGGTCGAATAATTCTTTTCGTGGATTTTCAACTATCTCGAGGCATAAGATATCACTTTCCCATGCTGCATCAACACACATCCCAAGCCGACTCACGAAGAATCATAATACACAACAAAGCCATTCCCTCGGGTAGGGTCAACACTAGTGCTGAAGTGAGTCGGGTCTTCAACTCTTGGAAGCTTTTCTCACAAGCCTCTGACCATTGAAACTTCACCTTCTTCTGAGTCAACTTAGTCAATGGCATGGCAATAGATGAAAAACCCTCCACAAATCTCTGATAGTAATCCGCTAAGCCCAAAAAGCTCTTGATATCTGATGGGTTCACCGGTCTGGGCCAATTCTTTACCGACTCGATCTTCTGAGAGTATACTTTTATGCCCTCCCCTAATACCACATGTCCTAGAAATGCCACAGGGTCCAACCAAAACTCACATTTGCTGAACTTTGCATACAATTAACGATCCTTGAGGGTCTAAAGCGCTATTCTCAAGTGAGCGGCATGCTCCTCCTCGCTCCGAGAGTATATAAGGATGTCATCAATGAATACAATCATGAACATGTCCAAATATGCCTTGAACACCATGTTCATTAGATCCATAAAAGCTGTAGGGGCATTGGTTAGTCCAAAATACATAAGAACAAATTCGTAGTGACCATACTGAGTCTTGAAAGCGGTTTTCGCGATGTCACTCTCCCGAACCCTGAGCTTGTGATACCCGAATCTGAGATCAATCTTGGAGAAACACTTGGCACCCTGAAGCTGGTCAAACAAATCATCGATCCTAGCTAAAGGATACCTGTTCTTGATAGTGACCTTGTTCAACTGTCGATAGTCAATGCACATCTTAAGCGAACCATCCTTCTTTCGGACAAATAAAACTGGTGCACTCCATAGAGACTTACTCGGCCTAATAAAGCCCTTATATAGCAGGTCCTTCACTTAATCCTTCAACTCTTTTAGCTCGAATAGAGAAATTCTGTAAGGTGGAATAGATATAAGTTGCGTGTCAGGAAGAAGATCTATACCAAAATAAATCTCCCGCTCAGGAGGTACACCTGGCAAATCATCAGGAAAGACCTTCGGGTACTCACATACTACTGGAACTAACTAAATGGTGGGGTCTTGGACTCCACGTCCTTAACCCTAACTAGATGGTAAATGCAACCCTTAGAAATCATCTTCCTGGCCTTAAGGTAGGAAATGAATTGACCTACAGGCACAGTGGAACTACCCTTCCATTCTAACACTAGCTCACTCGGAAATCTAAGCTCTACTGACCAGTTCCTACAATTAACTTAAGCATAGCATGCAAATATCCAATCCATGCTGAGAATAACATCAAAATCGATCATGGATAACTCTATAAAGTCTGCTGAGGTGACCTTATGAAGAACTGAGACCGGGCAATCTCTATACACCCGTCTAGCTATAACTAAGATACCTACTGGAGTAGAAACTGAGAAGGGCTCTGACAAGACATTGGGACTAACTCTGAAGCTACTAGTATGGTGTCACAAAATATAGGGTAGCCCATGGATCTCTCAATGCATACACATCAACATGAAAAACTCTCAACATACCGGTAACTACATCTAGTGAGGCCTTCTGCTCCTGACGAGTGGCTAAGGCATAGAATCTGTTCTAGCGCTGCCCGCCAGCTATGCTAGTAGATGCCCCTTGATGTGTTGTGCGTGGGGGAGGGGCTGCTGAACTAGAAGCTGGGACTCAACCCCTAACCTGATCCTGTCTCGCAATGGGACAATCTCTAAGCATATTTCCAGGCTGCCTACATCCAAAACAAGCTCCTGACCCTGCCAAGCACTGGCTTGTGTGTCCTTGGCCGCACCTGCGACAAGCTGGAATGTTGGAATGTGCGGGTCTGCTGCTATGACCCCTCAAGCCTGACGCTTACTCCCTCTGATCATGTTTGGGCCTATATGGCACACTCAGCGCTGAAGATGCTAGGGTTGATGATCTCTGGTGGGTCTGCTGTCGATGCCCACCACCGGACCTCTACTGAGAGAACCTGTGGTCCTCGGTCCTGACCCTCTTTGCCTCCCTCTCCCTCAAATACGCCACCTCCATCTACAGGGCGTACAACACTATGCGAGGGAAGTCCATGTCCTGATGGAGCATGGTTGTCCTGCAGTCCTTGTCCAAATATCTTGATATACCATACACAAATCTGCTCACCCGTGCCCATTGATCGGCCACTAACTCCAGGGCATACTTAGATAGGCGGGTGAACTCAAGGGCATACTCCTGAACAGTCATTCTTCCATGCTTTAGATTCACAAATTCAGCTGCCTTCAACTCCCTCATCTCTCAAAGGAAGAATCGATCTAGGAAAGCAACCTGAAACTCCTCCCATGTGATTGGACCTGCTCCTGCAACCCTTTGTCCTTCCATTGGTGGAACTAGATATGCGCAACCCCCTTCAACTGGTAGGAGGCCAACTCTGCGCACTCAACATGACACATCCCCATAACCTAGGTGATCTTGACAATCTCATCAATGAAATCATGCGGGTCCTCATCTACCTTGGACCCAGAAACTCCGGTGGGTTCATCCTCAAGAAGTCCCTGACTCGAGCCACCGCCACATTGCCATTCTGTGGAACATGCGAACGACCTTCTGGTTGACCTGAGTGGTCAAGGCCTGCACAAGCATCTGAATGGTAGCTTGAAACTCAGCATGAGTGGCTGGCTCCGGTGCCTGAGGCTCCTGAACTGGTGGGGCTGTCTGATGCTCATAACCATTTCCATTCTTGTGACCTTTACCACCTCCATTCGTCCTGTCGTTCATCCTTCTAGGAGCCAATTATTCTGCAATCGAGATTATCACGAATTAGAAGAATAGAAAGACTTCTCATCGCATGACATAGATCATGAAAGAAGGGAACATTTCCTAAATGTCTTGTAGCCTCTTTTTCATAAGTGTGGCACTCTTCACACCCATGAAAAAGACTCTACCTAACACGGCTTTCAAACTCCCTAGGACACATCAAACCTATGGCTCTGATACCAAGTTTGTCACGACCCAAGCGTAGACACTGATCGTAGACACGGGACAAGGGACCCCGAGAGACCCCAAGTCCACCCATGGCATAAACGTATAACTAACTCATTCAATAAACTGAAGAAATCATCAATATAACTCAACAGAAGTCTAATTCAACAAAACATAAGAATAACATCCGAAGCTAACACATACATAAGTCTGAAAAGCCTCTAGTCTGAACGAGTTGATGGAACAAAACCCCCAACTAACTCAACAATACAAAAACTAAAATACGCAAAAGAAATTGAAAGTATAGTCCTCGAAAGATGAAGACTCACCAATCCTAAGCAGATACTAACTCCAAATAGCTGTCTAAGAGCGGGGCTGAAGCTGCGAGCCGGGGCTTGTATCATGAAATGATATAGCATAGAAAGTATAAGTTTAGTATGTGAAATGTACCGAGTATGCTAGGTAAGTAAAACCTCTTAAGTAAAAGAAATCATTTAAACATCTCATAACATATCATATGCTTTCAACATGAGAGGAAGGGCATACATGCATTCTTTCCGAAATCATAATCTTATCATAACATGACCTGCATAGCTTTATAACATCATGACTGATTCAAATGACTCAAAGCTGAAACATAACATTTATATTGAAAAGCTGAACAATGAGTCAAACCTTGCTTTTAGAATATGCATGCGTAAAGTAATCATAATGAGTAATGAATATGAAAATCTGAATGATATAGACAGTGGGAGACTCGTCACTTAACCGACATACCACGATAGAGCTTATCTGGTCCCAACTATCACACTCAAGTGGGTAGAGTCGTCCATAATCTTTCCAGGACGATAACGATACCATGATATCCATATCAAGCTTAAGGGCCAATAGGGTCGGGGATAGCTCACAAGGGAGGTCCCAATAATATAATAGTATAGACCTATATTGGCACGTAATTCTGGGGCATAGGGTGATCAACCCTTAACCCGCTCGGTGTTATACTCTTCTCCCAAAAACATGAAATGCTCTACATCATATATATTGACGAAGCTCAACATTGTCTAATGACGAAGATCAATATGAAATCATGCATAACTCAACATTGTATCAAAAGAAGCTGAACATTGTCTATTGACAAAGCTCAATAATGACATACATCCCAATTATGAATTCATGCATATGAGAAGCTTTATTTCGAAACATACCACAAGATCAAGTATATATGGGAGCATCTAATCCAAATCATGTGGTAAGCTATACGTGGGAATATCTAACTCAACATACCACAAGATAGAATTTATGAAAAATTGGGAACTTCACTTCAAATAATGTGGTAAGCTTATGTCGGGAAAATCATCACTTTAAATCAACATGTGGGCATTGCCCAAAGTTTTATAATAGTAGGATCTACTCATTTCATTTCGAAAACAACATCATATTCATGGGTAGCTTTAGAAACATGCTTTTTATCATCAAATCTCAACATCATCATGCATTCATCACCATTCACTACTTTTATGAACTTCCCATCAATGGGCATTTTAAATTCAAGATTTTTGGAAAACAATTTTTGTATTGAAAACAATTTAGAATCTTCCCAAGCCTCATAATCCATCAATATAAATACAATCTAATCACACCCATTTTTGGAGATTGAAAAGTCACTTAATTGGGTAAAACCCCATACTTGATCATCAGTGATTTCTCATAATTTAATAGAAATTGGGCATGGGAGGTGGAAGGAGACTCCCACTGAATGCCTTACATACCTGGGATTAGTTGGTTCTAACATTCTCAAATTTCCCAAGGTAGGTCCCAATGGAAACCTTCAAATTTGGCCTTGAATCACCTCTTCAATCCTTCAAACTTTCTTACATGGGAAGAATAACTTAGAGTAGGCTTCTCCCCCCTCAAAATCCCTCAAAACGATCATTAAATGACGTAGTATAGGGCCTTAGATCTAGGAAATGACCTTACTAAATTCGATGAAAACTGGTCACTGAACCAAACAACGGATGAACCAACAGGCCATTGGAAGATACCACGATGGTATATGCCCTTGCTAAGCACTGCCCCAACCATATCTCGAATTCAGACCACGGACATACAGGACGAGTCGTTCTAGGGTCCAATGGGTCATTGAACCAGTCATTGTTTCCCTCTTCTGCAAATCTGGACTCCTTCACAATGAGCCTCACCACAAATCGTTGTATCAACGAGTCGTGGTTTCCATCCTTCGTATCCACTGTAAAGGTCCACTGCCTTACCACGACTCCGGACAACGGGCCATCCTTCCTCACAGTGGGTCGTTGTGACGCCCGTTGTATACATTATCACCAAGCCTAGCCTCTTACCTCGACTGCTTAGAACGCTCGTGATTACATACTGTTCGCGCTCTGCTGCTCGGTATATATTATACACCGACACGCAAGTGTACGTGGTCAAACAAGTAATAAAGTGGCTAAGTAGCCAAGTATCGATCCAAGGAGGCTGCTCTAGATATGCAAAACTGCCTAGTTTACTATATCTCTATTCTATTTCTAACTATGTTAACAACAATCCAACCAAGATTTGAGTAAGTTTTGTTTCTAAACTAATTGTCTACTACAATTAATAACTACTATTTACGTTGAGTTTAGACAATGGATATGCACATGCCAAGGTTAAGAACGAGTAATGAACTTGATAATCATGATAATTTGGCCATCTTCTTCTTCATATTGCTAGACAAGAACGTTTGCCTAGAAATTAAAACTTCCGTATTTAATTTCACTTTAGCTTCATAAACCATTCGTCTACATTTCTGTGATCAAATGCAATTTATGACCTAACACTACAATTCCGGTTCCTAAATTGACTAATACGGCTTTCAAGTATATTTCTATCAAGAAAGCACATCAAAACCCAATTTTCCCAAATCAAGTTAAGAACAATACCCTATTAATTCACAACTTTCCAATTTCATGCTCTCTCGAGTGAATTGGACTTTTTAGATATACATTAATGGTGGCCAATCAAGAATGTAATAAGCACAAGAATTAATAGAACAACATGCAAGAAGAAGAAGAAACCATATCAATTATTACCAACATTCATTTCACAAGTTCAAAACCTCAGCAAGAGAGGAATTAGCCACTCATTCTTGGATCAATCATCCTAGAATGAGTGTGAATCATGCATACAATTGAAGGAAAGAAGAAGGGAAGAGAAGAAAACTCTTATCTTTTCTATTCTTCAACTGCCACAAAACCACGTTCCTGCTCCCACTTCTGAACTCAGGCTAAAAAACTAAAACTAAAAAAACTCCTCCTTTAAAAATAACCTAAGTGTGCTATTTATACTAGTGGGAAATTTTTCCCGGAATAACAAGCAACGTGTCACGGAGGCCAACGCGGAGCACTGCCTTCGTGACACGGCGTGGACGCGGACCCTCTCTGGAAATTGCATGGTCCGGATAATTAGCCTCAACGTGGCACGGACGCCATCGCGAAGGCCTGTCTCCGTGCCACGGAGCTGACGCGCAGGCACACTGGAAATTGCCACTTTTATTTCTTCCCAGGCAGTGTGCTACCGTGATGGCAGTGTGGCACGGTACCATCGCGGAGCCACTGCAAAATATGCCATCCGAGGTCTTTTCCACGCTCGCATCCAAGTCCAACTCCGACATAGTTCCAACACGCATTTTAGCTCTTAACATCACATTATCCTGCAAAACAAATGCTAATCATGTTGGTTAGTATAAATTCACATTTTATTACCAAATACATGATATTATATACACATTGCACAACAAACAAGGTAAAAATGATACGTTTGAGTATCACTTGGGCATATAAATCTGCCCAAGATCACTTACCCCACACTTAAATCCTTGTTCGTCCTCGAACAACACATACATAAATCATGCACATCACATCTCAACCTTTGTCACTATGGTGCAACCATTTACGTTACGGTGATACCGATTATTCGATTTTTGCAAATCATCAAGAAAACATGCTTGGTCGTACAAGACAATGACCTTAATACATCGAGGCTTCCTAGACTTTTAAGAATTGATTCTTGATATCAGCAAACTCATGCAAATCAACTAATCAAGAAATCCGACACGAAAATCAATCTTTCATCAAGCATGTACCCTCACAACTCGAGAGAAACTTCCCCTTTTATTCGTGCAGCTAACAAACATGCACGTAGGGGCATATAAAAATTAATTTCACTCTCTCTCCCAAAAGAATTCACATGCATCATGTCATGACCCATAGGCTTGCCCTTAGTGTATTACTCCACTAATATAAAGAAATGCAGTGTAGGATCAAATAGGACTTTTAATGGGTTGTAACTGGGCTATGGATCTAGTATATATATATTGGATTAGCCAATAATAGTTGCTAGCATCCTTAAGCGCCTTTTCAACTCATTCCCATCGACTCATGGACATTGTTTCTCTCTTTTCTCTTTTTCTCCCATTCATGCTGGTTTATTTTCATACAACCCATTTCATCAGGCACACTTGACCCCAAACGGAAGGTTTTCATGTACCCTCAATTTCATTTAATTACAACTAGTGCCTCTTCAACACCATCTTTTCTTTCCTCACTTTGCTTTTCTTTTCTTTTCACTCTTTTCACTCTTTAACACTTTGGGAAACAATTTTTTTGTTCTTTGTAAGCGCTTAAGAGCTTCTTATAGACTTTAAGGCTAATGAAAAGAAGGAATAAAGCTTAGTTCATACAATTCTGGACAAAAGAAAGAAATCGGCTAAAGGCTCAACGGGCTGACTAGGCTGTACAACATATAAAAAGGTAGAACTTGACAAGAAAAAAATGGAAACTAACGGTTAAAACAAAGAAATGCCTACATCCTTTCCGACACTACACCTCCTTCATTTCGCTTTGTATACACGCCAGGCAAGTTCTAGACAATTCACAATGACATGGAATAGCAAAACCTCACTCACACTTCATGCACATGCTCGAATCAAGATGCATTCACAGACTCTTTAATTAGTCAAGTACATGAATTCAAGATTAAGCCTCAATCATAATGAACCAAATTCTATAGCCTAGGTAACTCAACATATTTACACAATTACATGCTTTCAAACGAATCACTTTCACATTTCGAACATCAATTACACACGCAACAAAATTTTAGCAACCATAAGCAACTACAGTTTATTGATGCAATCCACCAAAGAAACTAAAAACAAATCATCTACTCCTATCGACTACATTTCCCTTAAGACGGTCGTCATCCATCCATCATAGGGAATGTTCACTAACTATGACATCGGTTCAATGGGACTATTCTCGGTAAAAGAACCGAAAACAAACTCCGAGAAACCCAAAAATAAAACTTCAAAATTTTTGCAACACATCAATCATTTCGATGAAAAAAAAATATTTACAAAATATGTTGATAAGTGCAACATCCTTTCGCAAAAATTTTGAAAAATATCGATCATATCGATAGAGAAAAAAATATTTACAAAATTTACAAAATATTTACAAAGGCAACCATAACTTTTTAAAGACACACATCATTAGCCACAAACAAATATATACACATCATTCACAAATCAGTTCACAACAACAGGGAAAGCACAGACATACACAAACGTCAAGGAAGAATATATAGCAGATTTAGAGCCTATGACCCAGCACCTAACTGCTCCCCACCCCACACTTAAATTGAACACTGTCCTCAGTGTTCACAAAAATACAAAGCACAAAATTTTGGGTGGTGAAACTCCCTGCTCAGTCGAAATATTCGACTTCCTCATCCGGTGCTGCGGCCTCGTCGCCCATATCTGAATCAGCTCCCTCGCCGTCATCTGACTCTACATCAGAGTCCTCACGATGTGTCTCCTCACCAGTAGGGACGTCGTCGTCATTCGGCTCCACAAAGGCTGGCCCCACCTTGCATAAAGCTCTGGCGTTCTCGCCAAAAGGGTAGTCCAGCTCCAGCTGCCATAATTCATCCTCGGTGGCTGGTCTCCCACCTATCCGTAGCTGCAGCATCTGCATACCGAACATACGGGCCATATACTGGTCGTCACGAGCATGTCGCTCGCCCAGAGTCAGCACAGGTCCGTGTGTAGTGTCGAGGGCCTTGGTCTTTGTCACATCAAGGGCCCGCCGCTCCAACTGCGGAATGTAATCCAAGGCTTCTTCCTCAACGTCGAGGCCTCGGAGGAAGGTGGTGATGAGTCCGCCAAACCCGTATCTGTGGCCCTGGTGTAGTCTGGCTCTCTTCATGGCGGATATTATAACCGCCCCCACATTAATCTCAAGCCCTTTCATAAGGGCATACACCAGGCAGACACGGTCCCGGGTCACGTCTGTCATATGTACTCCCGGGATCAAACACGAACATACAATTTTTAGCCAAATTCTGGCCTCCCTGTTCATCTGCGAATAAGGCAGAGTCTGGTGGTAACCCCTCTCTTTGTGTCTACTCCATCGGGCTGTGGATCGAGCCCCGCACAACGTACGTCTGATGTCGGCGTACGGTGGGGTGATGTTTAACTGGCGGAGGACGTGGGCGTCTGTGTCCCGCGTTCCAACGATGGCATTCAGCTGCTGGGGTTCCAGAGTGACAATCTGCCCTCTGATTTTAATAGTGTGGCTTCTGATGGTCGGGTTCCAGTTGGCATAAAATTCCCGGACCAAGTGAAGGTTGCACTCCTTGGGCTCCTGAAAAATAAAGTTGAGCCCAGCTGCTTCAATCCTCTGTACGATGCGAGGGAACTCCTGTGCAAGTGGTTCCCTTGCAATATGTTCCTCCGGGAAGTACTTGTTCTCCTTATGCTTTGCGTACCACTTCTTCCCTTCATCGGTAACCCATCGTGTTCCGTATCGGCAGTGTTGACCGCGTGGAACAGCAGGTGCAGCTGGGACAGCAGTGCCCAGTCTCATTCTCTTTCTGCCGGTGCCTGAGGTTGAAGCACCCTTGCCTTTATCTTGTCGGCTGGCCATTGTACCTGTCAATTTACACAGACGAGCACAACGTTAAGCTAAAAACTTGTTAGTTTTGGCTAAGGTCGGGTTAAACAGAATTTACCCCACACTTAGTCTTTAACAATATTTACAACATGTTACCAAGGATAGATCTATTTACACCCCAAACACAATCACTATAAACATATTGCTTAGTGCGTTCACAAAAATTCGACAGCATAACGGCTAGCGAACTACTCAGACTTCATACAGCTAACCCAATCCTACCATCGACAGCTATTCACCCATGGCACTTAACAACAATAACAACAACCAAATAGAAACAACATTACAAACATTTTATATACACTAATCTAAGCAATTCAACCAATTCACATATTACGCAATGTCCCACTAAAAATCGAGAATTAGTCGTCTTTCACCAATTATACAATATTTACCACAACTTATCTCAAATAATAAACACACCCCGGCATCAATTTCGTCAAACTATCAAGTTACCCAAGTTAAAATTCAACAACCCCAAGCCCTAGAACTCAATTCGACAACCAACAATGAATTATTCAATCAATCGATAAGTTCACCCGTCAACTACAACAATCCGAACACAATCAATCGCAAAATAATTCACGTCATGTTTAATTTCTACCTAGGGTGATATATCCCACCTCACATGCTCAAAATTGACAAAAATCGCCAAAAATATGAGATAGACGATGAAAACATACCTTGGAATTGAAGAATCGATAAAGACTTGACGTTTCCTTGCCTCTTAACGTGGCACGGAGCTTGGGGGTAGGGGAATGGGTGTTTGGTCGCGGAGGGAAGAGGGAATGGGGAAAATAGGGGCAAAATCGGGGGTTTTTATTAAGAAAACACGCGGGTCACCCGGAAACCCGGTGTGACCCGGCACTGGGATAAGGGCAATGTGTCACGGAGGGTAACGCGGAGGCCCTCCTCCGTGACACGGAGCCAACGCGTTGGCTTACTGGAATTTTAAAAAATTCCAGATTTGCCTTCAACGTGTCACGGAGGCCAACGCGGAGCATTGCCTCCGTGACACGGCGCCAACGCGCCAGTGCTCTGTTTCACTATCAAATTTTATTTTTCATACCTCGCCTCGTTTTCTCGATCCCACGTATTTTTCCTCCGGTATACCTGAAAATCACCTCACTAAACAAAAATTGGTTAAATGACTAGATTCCCTACTAAAAGAATAAAAATTACTAATTAAAATGCACATTTAAACCTAGTCAAGAAAAAGAAGAGAAAATAAAATAAAAGAAAAACTTTACACTAAGGAAAAAGAAAGAAAAATATTTTTCACGGGTTGCCTCCCATGCAGCGCCTGGTTTAACGTCGCGGCTCGACAGCCTTTACGCTCAATTTTCTACTAGGGAGATGGACGATTTGACCCGATCATGGTCATCTCCCCAGTAGTTCTCAACCTTGTCTGGTGGCCTACCTAGTAACTCTCGAGAATCACTCAATCCATTTGCATTCCCATGATCAATCACGTTGATCACCGAGAGTTCCTTATAGACAGTCGGAAGCTTAGGTGCCTTGTACACGTCGAACACCTCAACCTTGTCATGTGCTCGCATCGTGAGTTGACTCGCAGCTACATCGATCAATGCCTTTCCGGTTGCCAAAAATGGTCGTCCCAAAATAAATGGGACTTCTGCATCTGGCTCAAAATCCAGAACAATGAAATCTACCGGAAAAATGAGGGAGCCTACCTGCACTAGCACATCCTCCACAATGCCATCCGACTTAGCTAAAGACCTGTCTGCTAGCTGCAAGATCACTGTTGTAGGTCTAGGACTCCCTAGCCCTAACTTTCTGAATACCGAAGATGGCATCAGATTTATACTTGCCCCCAAGTCGCATAACCCACGAGCTCGGATACTTTGCCCAATCGTCAGCTGGATAGTAAAACTTCCAGGATCCTTCAGTTTAGTGGGCAACCTGTTCTGAATACGGGATGTGCATTCCTCCATTAAAGCCACCGTGGCATACTCGGTCAAGCGACTTTTGTTGGCCACGATGTCTTTGATATACTTTGCATATTTTGGCACACCCTGCAAGACATCAACAAGAGGTAAGTTAACATGTACCTGTTTAAGTACCTCCATGAATTTCTGGAAACACGCCTCCTCCTTGTGTTTCTTAAGTCGTTGAGGGAACGGGGGTGGAGGCCTTGTTGGTTCAGCTTCTTTGGTCTTCCCCGTATCTGAGGTTTGTTCTCCCTCAACATCTGCTGCTCCTGACTTCTGAGGCGGTCTTTCCGGTTCCACCTCCTTTAATTGTAAACCACCCCTCGTGGTCACTGCATTTACCTGCTTAGGATTGGGATCTGTGTCGCTAGGTAGTCCTCCCCTTGGTCTAGTATTTTGGGCACTGGCAAATTGCCCAAACTGATATTCAAGAGCCTTGGTTGCCAATTGATTGTTCTTTACTTCGGCCGCCAGTTTGACATAGTCAGCCTGCAATTGTGCTTGGTTGGCAATCATGGTCTTGAACATTTCCTCAATAGTCGGTGATGGTGGTGGAGGAGGGGCATTGTGATTTCTAAACTGATTCTGATATCCTTGTTGCCCTCCTTGGTTTCTGTGCATACCCTGCCCTGAACCCTGGCCTGGTTGATTGTTGCTACCCCAAGAAAAATTTGGATGATTCCTCCAATTCGAGTTGTAGCCACCACCAAACTGCTGTTGATTCCTCTGTGCATTGCCCACAAAGTTGACAGAATCAGGATTTGCACCACAACATTCAGCTGAATGCTCACTACTACCACACACTTCACACCACTTCTGTTGGACTGCATTAACTGAGGCTGACGGCTGGTTCAAATTCATATTGCTGAAGTGAGTGTTTAACTGATTTTGCAAAGCAGCTATCTGTGCAGCGATAGCTGTGAATCCATCCATTTCAAGCACTCCCGCTGCTTTCCTTGCTCCACCTCTTGAAGAATCTGCATTCCATTCCGGATTGCCTTGTGAAATTCGGTTGAGCAAAGTGTACAGCTCCTCATAAGTCTTCTCCAGCGCTTGCCCTCCAGCTGCTGAGTCTAACAAAATTTTAGTGTGGGGTTCCAAACCCTAAATAAAAGTGTGGACCAACACCTCATTTGACTGATGATGATGAGGACAGTCCCGCAACATGGACTTGAATCTTTCCCAGGCTTGATAAAGATTTTCTCCTTCCCTCTATTTAAAAGTTAGAATCTGACTTCTAAGTTTAGCTGTTTTACCTGAAGGGAAAAATCTGATCAAGAACTTCTTTGCAAGATCATCCCACGTTGATATAGAGTTGGGTGGTTCAGCTTTTAACCACCTCTTGGCTTCACCAAGTAAGGAAAATGGAAATAAGGTGAGCCGAACATAATCAGGTGACACTCCAGCGGGGATGTAAGTGTCACTTATCTCCAAGAAGTTCTGGAGATGTTGTTGCGGATCTTCGTGAGGGAGCCCGGTAAACTGCCCGCTAGTGTGCAAAAGTTGCACCATATTTTGCTTTAACTCAAATCTCCCCCCAGGCTCTGGTTTGCGGATGCTGGAATATACATTATTAGCGTGTGGGATTGCCACCTCGCGAACCGGCCTGGCTGCTACTTCCTCGGGCACTAACACTGCCCGCACAACTGGTGGATTGGGTTGCTCCATCATAGACTGTTTGAGCAACTGCAACTTCTTCCGAAGAGCTTCTCTACGTTGACTATGCAATTCACGTTCTGGCTCTAAGTAAGATTCCACCAGCTCCTTGTCCCTTGCCAGTGTTCACAGAAATAAAAATCTGCAAAATACAGGCTAAAACCAAGTTGTTAACACTTAAGAAGATAAAAATACAAATACAGTAAATTTACACTAAACAAAATTTTACAAATCGCCTAGCCTCCCCGGCAACGGCGCCAAAAACTTGTTCGCGCTCTGCTGCTCGGTATATATTATACACCGACACGCAAGTGTACGTGGTCAAACAAGTAATAAAGTGGCTAAGTAGCCAAGTATCGATCCAAGGAGGCTGCTCTAGATATGCAAAACTGCCTAGTTTACTATATCTCTATTCTATTTCTAACTATGTTAACAACAATACAACCAAGATTTGAGTAAGTTTTGTTTCTAAACTAATTATCTACTACAATTAATAACTACTATTTACGTTGAGTTTAGACAATGGATATGCACATGCCAAGGTTAAGAACGAGTAATGAACTTGATAATCATGATAATTTGATCATCTTCTTCTTCATATTGCTAGCCAAGAACGTTTGCCTAGAAATTAAAACTTCCGTATTTAATTTCACTTTAGCTTCATAAACCATTCGTCTACATTTCTGTGATCAAATGCAATTTATGACCTAACACTACAATTCTGGTTCCTAAATTGACTAATACGGCTTTTAAGTATATTTCTATCAAGAAAGCACATCAAAACCCAATTTTCCCAAATCAAGTTAAGAACAATACCCTATTAATTCATAACTTTCCAATTTCATGCTCTCTCGAGTGAAATTGGACTTTTTAGATATACATTAATGGTGGCCAATCAAGAATGTAATAAGCACAAGAATTAATAGAACAACATGCAAGAAGAAGAAGAAACCATATCAATTATTACCAACATTCATTTCACAAGTTCAAAACCTCAGCAAGAGAGGAATTAGCCACTCATTATTGGATCAATCATCCTAGAATGAGTGTGAATCATGCATACAATTGAAGGAAAGAAGAAGGGAAGAGAAGAAAACTCTTATCTTTTCTATTCTTCAACTGCCACAAAACCACGTTCCTGCTCCCACTTCTGAACTCAGGCTAAAAAACTAAAACTAAAAAAACTCCTCCTTTAAAAATAACCTAAGTGTGCTATTTATACTAGTGGGAAATTTTTCCCGGAATAACAAGCAACGTGTCATGGAGGCCAACGCGGAGCACTGCCTCCGTGACACGGCGTGGACGCGGACCCTCTCTGGAAATAGCATGGTCCGGATAATTAGCCTCAACGTGGCACGGAGGCCATCGCGGAGGCCTGTCTCCGTGCCACGGATCTGACGCACAGGCACACTGGAAATTGCCACTTTTATTTATGCCCAGGCAGTGTGCTACCGCGATGGCAGCGTGGCACGGTACCATCGCGGAGCCACTGCAAAATATGCCATCCGAGGTCTTTTCCACGCTCGCATCCAAGTCCAACTCCGACATAGTTCCAACACGCATTTTAGCTCTTAACATCACATTATCCTGCAAAACAAATGCTAATCATGTTGGTTAGTATAAATTCGCATTTTATTACCAAATACATGATATTATATACACATTGCACAACAAACAAGGTAAAAATGATACGTTTGAGTATCACTTGGGCATATAAATCTGCCCAAGATCACATACCACGAGTCATTGTTCCTCTCGTCCTGCAACTTTTCCCCTAAATTTCGGCAGTTTTGCATTTTAGCTTCCTGGGTCTTTTCCAAGGCACTTTCAGGGGTATTACACGATATCAAGTTGAAGGCCCCATGGGGGAGGGAAGATCACGAGGGAGGTCCCAAATAATCTGAACATACCTACATTGGCATGTAGTTCTGAGGCATAGGGTTGATCAACCCTTAGCCTACTCGGTTCTAAACACTTCTCCCAAACACATGCATATGATCTCCATCATTTTTCAATGAAGCTGAACTATCATCTAGTGACGAAGCTGACTCATAACATACATGCATAAATCTGAAATCATAACATGAAGAGCCTTGGGGTCAAACCATACCACAAGCTGAAAATAGTAGCAGACTAGACTCCAAAATCCATATGGTAAGCTAATAACATGAAATTTAGATAAATCATGAAGCATACTTGATCATATGGTCTTTCCCAATACTTAAACATGCTTGACATAGACTTGATCATTTGAAAACATGAATACGGACATGGGTAATTTGAAATTATACTTTCATCATACACACCTCATCATGCTTGAATACATATATCATAGATCTCAACTTTCATGAAATTCCATGGATGGGCACTATAATTTGTAAAACTTGAAAACATAATTTATAATTAAAACATTGTAAAATATGCCCATGAATCATAATTCAACATTTGAAACATGTATAGATCATACCCATGATAGACACTTAGAGAATTCACATGTTGGGTTAAAACCCTATGGATTCATCAACTAGAATTTTCAAGAAATTAAAGAGGGATTGAGCATTGGTGTGGATGAATACACCTATTCGTAACCCTACATAACTGGAAGAATCTGATTTCAGAAACCCTCTTGAAAGCCCAATAGAAATTGGGGAAGAACTTGATGAATCTAAGCTTGATCACCCTTAGGAGCTTCTAGACTTGCATGCATGGAAGAGAATAGGATTAGAATGAACTTACCCCTCTTAAAACACACTTTTCTGAGCTTAAAACAAAGAAGTATAGGCCTTAGGAACTTAGGCATTACAGAAAAGCCCTTAATAAATTCATAGGAAAACACTCACTGCCAGTCCCCACAAGGGACTGGACGACTAGTCCCCTATACCACGACTCACGGTCTGTTTCTCGTTGCCAAAACTGGAATTTTATCTTTGATGGTCACCATGAATGACACCACGACTCTTGGTGTACCCAACGACTCATGGTGACCAAGTCGTGGCCTGCACTGTCCAAACTTCCAACCTCCTGACCATGGCTGACATAACGAATCATGGTGTTGACCATGACTTGTGGTCACCCCCAAATCTCAAAATTCAACTAAGTCCACCCTCCTTCCCATAAGTCATTTAACGACTCGTGATGCACCTCACGGGTCAAAGGACAACTCATCCTGTGACATGGTGCAGGAAATCCTATTTTCTCTATTTCAACGCTTGGGTATAATCTTAGGGCTTTCGAGGTATTACAATATCTCCCCCTTGGGAAAATTCATCCTTGAATATGGGAAATCATACTAAAAAAGTTGAGAGATGCAATCATCATAATCAAATACTGAACATTTAAGCTGAAAACTATATGGAGTGACTAACTCCGAGCTGAACTACATGACTAAACTAAATTCATGAATCATGCATGCATACAAACATACATTGACATGAAAGGAACTGGGGCACATCAACTGAACATGAAACTGAATAGAGTACTAAGGAGGAAACTGATACCTCAAGCTGAAATTATGTCGGAAGGGAATAGATTTGGGTATTTAGCCATCATATCTGCCTTTGCTTCCCACGTAGCTCCCTCAATATGCTGGCTCCTCCACAAAACCTTGACTTAGACTACTTCTTTGTTTCTTAGCTTTTGAACTTGATGATCAAGTATTTCCAGCGGAACCTCTTCATAGCTAAGACTATCTTTCACACCTACACTCTCCACCAAAACAACTGGAGTTGGATCACCCAAACACTTCTTTCAGAGCAGTACATGGAAAACTGGGTGAACTGAAGCTAATTTTGAGGGAAACTCCAACTCATAAGCTACCTTGCTAACCCGTTTCACAATTGGTACGGACTAACATAATGGGGACTAAGTTTTCCTTTCTTTCCGAACCTCATCATTCCCTTCATGGGAGACACCTTCAGAAACACCCAATCATTGACTTCAAACTCAAGTTCTCTTCTTCTCACATCCGCATAGGACTTTTGATGACGCTGAACTATTTTCAACCTTTCCCTTGTAAGTTGAACCTTCTCCATAACCTCATGAGATGAATCTGGTCCTACCAACATAGCTTCACTGACTTCGAACCAACCAATAGGCGATCTACCTTTCCGCCCATAGAGAGCCTCAAGCAGAGCCATTTGAATGCTGAAATGGTAGTTGTTGTTATATGAAAACTCGATGAGAGAAAAATGATCCTCCCAACTACCCTTGAAATCAGTCACACACGCTCTCAACATATCCTTGAGAGTTTGAATGGTCCACTCAGACTGACCATCTATCTGTGGGTGAAAGGTTGTGCTAAGCTTGACCTGAGTACCAAGTCCCTTCTAGAACGATCTCCAAAACTAGGAGGTAAACTGAGTACCTCTATCTAATATGATGGACAAGGGCACTCCATGCAACCGAAATAACTCCTGAATGTACAATTTAGCATAATCCTCCGCTGAATCGGTAGTTTTGACTGGTAGAAAATGAGCTACCTTAATAAGCCTGTCTATAACCACCCAAATAGAGTCATACTGTTGACGAGTATGAGGCAACCCTATAATGAAGTCCATATTGATTTCCTCCCACTTCCAAGTAAGGATACTAATGTCTTGAAGCACACCCCCAGGCTTTGATGTTCAACCTTCACCTGTTGACAATTTGGACACTTAGCCACAAACACTGCTATGTCCTTCTTCATGCCATTCCACCAGTAGACTTCCCTTAGGTCACGGTGCATCTTTATGGAACCTGGATGTATAAAATAACTGGAACCATGAGCATCGTATAACATCTGCTCCCTCAAGTCATCAACACTCGGTACACATAGACGACCCTGATATTGTAGCACACCATCTCCCCCCAGGAGAAGATCTGCACCTTCTAATTCTAAACGGCTTCCTTCAAATTTACCAAGATAGGATCCTCGCCTTGCCTAGCCTTGACCTCAGTCACTAAATAGGATTGTGATCTATCCTGAACAATGACACCACCATCTGTTGAGTCAACAAGATGAACTCCTAGTCGTGCAAGCCAATGCGCATCCTTTACTAGTTCTTTCCTCCCCTTATCTACATAGGACACACTCTCCATAGAATGCCTGCTAAGAGCATCCGCCACAATATTAGCTTTGCCCGGATGTTAAAGGACACTCATATCAAAATCCTTCAGAAGTTCCAACCACCTCCTTTGATGTAGATTCAGATCCTTTTGGGTGAACACGTACTGTAGGCTTTTGTGGTCCGTAAACACATCCACTTGGACCCCGTACAGATAGTGTCTCCAAATCTTCAAGGCAAATACTACCGCTGCCAATTCGAGATCGTGAGTCAGATAGTTCTTTTCATGGACTTTTAGCTGCCTGGAAGCATAGGCTATAACCTTATCATACTGCATTAATACACAACCAACGTCGATCCTCAAGGTGTTCCAATATACCACAAACCCATCAGTACCCTCAAGTAGGGTCAACACCGTACTGGTGTGAGTCGAGTCTTCTGCTCTTGGAAGCTCTTCTCACAGGCCTCTGACCATTGGAACTTCACTTTCTTCTGGGTCAATTTAGTCAACGGGGCTACAATGGATGAAAACCCTTCAACAGACCTCCACTAATAACTAGCTAAGCCCAAGAAACTCCTGACATCCGAATTACTCATTGGTCTAGGTCAATTCTTCAGAACTTCTTTCTTTTGAAAGTCCACCTGTATACCCTCACTTGACACCATATGAACCAAAAATTCCATTGAGTTCAACCAAAACACACATTTACTGAATTTGGCATACAACTGACGATATTCAAGAGTCTTTAACACCACCCTCAAATGAGCGGCATGCTCATCTTTTCTTTGAGAGTATACGAGGATATCATTTATGAACACAATCATGAACATATCCAAGTATGGATCGAACACACTGTTCATCAAGTCCATAAAGGCTGCAGGAGCATTAGTTAGTACAAAATACATAACTATAAACTCATAGTGACCATACCAAGTCAGTAAACCTATCTTCGGAATGTCACTATCTCTAATTTTGAGCTGATGATGCCTGGATCTAAGGTCTATCTTAGAAAAGCACTTAGCACCCTGAAGCTAATCAAACAAGTCACCAATCTTAGGGAGGGGATACCTATTTGTGATGGTGACCTTGTTCAATTACCGATAGTCAATACATATCCGAAGGGAACCATCCTTCTTTTGGACGAAGAGAACTAGTTCACCCCATGGGGATTCGCTAGGTCTAATGAAACCCTTGTCTAAGAGGTCTTTCAACTGCCCCTTCAACTCCTTTAGCTCGGCTAGGGCCATTCTGTAAGGAGGAATGGATATAGGCTGCATATCAGGAAGAAGGTCAAAATCAAAATCAATCTCCCGGTCCGGAGGAATTCCTGGTAAATCATCTGGAAACACTTATGGGTATTCACACACTACAAGAACTGACCAGATAGTCGGGGTTTCAAACATAGCATCCTTAATCCTAACTATATGGTACATGCAACCTTTAGAAATCATCTTTATGGCCTTAAACTAGATGAAGCAACCTGCAGGCATGACTGAACTACCCTTCCACTCTAGGACTGGCTCACCCGGAAATCTGAACTCTACTGCACGGGTTCACAATTGACTGAGGCATAACATGCATGTAGCCAATCCATGCCAAAGATAACATCAAAATTGTTCATGGCTAACTCTACTAAATCTGCTGAGGTGACCTTCTGAAGGACTGTGACAGGGCAGTTTTTGTATACCCATAGAGCTATAACTGAATCACCAACTGAAGTAGAGACTGAGAAGGATTTCGATAGGATTTCCAATTGACTCTGAAACTACTAGCAACATAGGGAATCATAAAAGACAAAGTAGCCCCTGGATCTAACAATGCATATACATCAAGGTGGAATACTCGTAACATACTAGTGACTATATCTAGGGAGACCTCCTGCTCTTGACGAGGTTCAAGGGCATAGAATTTGTTCTAGCGCTGACCACCACCTGCACTAGTAGATGCCCCCTGATAAGCTGAGCGTGCTGGTGGAGCTGATGATGGCTAGGCCTCGGCCCCTATCATGGCCTTGTCTGGATGCTAAGCAATCTCTAAGAATATGTACAGTCTTCCCACACAAAAAACAAGCACCTGAACCTGCTAAGCACTGACCCACGTGTCTCTGACCACACCTGGTACACTCTGGAATGCTGGACTCTGCGGGTATGCTACCCTAACCTCTAGAGCCTAATGCTCGTCTCCTCTGATCGTGCCTGGATCTGGATGGCACACTCATAGCCGACGGTGTTGAGGCTAAAGATCTATGGTGGGACTGCTGATGGTTCCCACCAGGTCTCTGCTGGTAGAATCCGAAGCTATTAGTCCTGACCCTCTTAGCCTCTCTCTCCTGCTCACTCACCTATACTGCCTCCATCTGTGGGGCATAAAGAACTCTCCAGGGAAAGTCAATGTCTTGATGAAGCATCGCGGTACAACAATCTTTGACCAAGTAGTCTGCTATCCCATACACGAATTGACTCACTCGGGCTCTCTGATCTGTCACCATCTCAGGTGCATACTTGGACAGGTGAGTGAACTCCAAGGCATACTCCTGAACTATCATCTTTCCTTGCTTCAGGTTCACAAACTCGACTATTTTTATCTCCCTGATCTCATGATGGAAGAATCAATCAAGAAATGCGGTATGGAACTCATCCCAACCAATTGGGCCTGCTCCAACTATCCTGCTATCTTTCCACTACTTGAACCAAATGTGCTTGATCCTTTTCAACTAATACGAGGCTAGATCGGCACACTCCTCTCTAATCACCCCCATGATGTGGGTGATCTTTAGAACCTCATCAATAAACTCATGTGGATCCTCGTCCACCTTTGACCCAAGGAACTCCAGAGGCTTCATCCTCAGAAAATATCTGACTCTTGCCGCCACCGCATTCCTATTCTGTGGTACATGTGCTACCGCCTTTGGTTGACTTGCATGTTCAAATCCTGAGCTAGCATCTATATGGCTCCCCTAAACTCAGCATGGGCAACCTGCTCGGGTACATGATCCTCATAGGCTGGTGGGGCCTACTGGTGCCCATCCCCATTGCCATTCTTGTGGCCATTTTCATTTCCATTCCTTCTTCCATTAACTCGGCGAGGAGGCATGATTTTGCAAACGCGTATAGCACGAGTTAGAAGGATAGAGAGATATTCCATCGCACGACTTAGATCATGAAATAAAGGTAAATTTTCAAAATATTTCATCTCCTCTTCGTCATAAGTGCGGCGCGCTTCACACCCATGAAAGATACTTTACTTAACGCGGCTTTTAGACACCCTAGGATACTTCAAAACCTAATGCTCTGATACAAAGTTTGTCGTGACTCGAACATAGGCCCGGATCGAGACACAGGACAAAGAACCCTGAGAGGCTCCAAGTCGACCCATGGCATGAACATAACATCTATCTCAACATAATCAAGCGGAGGTTTGACATATATAATATAGCGGAAGTCCAAAAATATCATAACATCTGAATACATAACATAAGCGGAAATTAATTACATGTTATGTTTGAAAAGCCTCTACTACTGACAAGTTGCTGGGACAAGACCCCAACTAACTCACTATAGTCTGAAACTGAGAATAGTAAATACAACTTATAAACGTCCCTCAGAAGATGAGGACTCACCAACTGCAACTGGAAGGCGCTAATACTAAGAGTCTGGCTACGAGCAGGACTTAGCCTAAATATCTAATCCTGTATCATGAAATGATACAGCATAGGGTATGCAGTCAGTACATGGAATATACCAAGTATGCAACGTAAGTAAAGCCGCTAAGTAAGTAAAATCAGTGACATGCATAATATAAAATAGTTTGTCATAAGAGTCTGAGATTAGAGCTTGCATGCTATTATCTAAAAACATGACTTATACATAATTGAAGAACATAACTGATTGAAATGACCCGAAGCTGAAAACCGATAATCATAAGTAAGACTGAACATTGGGTCAAACCTGCTGAAATAATTATATCATGACTTATAAACATGCATAACTGAAATCATGAGGAACAATGGGAGACTCATCATATAACTGACAATACCACATTAGAGCTTACGTGGTCCCATCTATTACACGCAAGTGGGTAGAGCCGTCCAAAGCCTTGCCAGGGCTAAGGAAGCTACCATGAAATCGATATCAAGCTGAAGGCCCCTTGGGGGCAGGGAAGCTCACAAAGTGAGGTTCCATATAATTTGAACATACCTACATTGGCATGTCGTTCTGAGGCATAGGGTTGACTGACCCTTAGCCTACTCGATACTAGACACTACTCCCAAAAACATGCATATGCTCTCCATCATTTTTCAATGAAGCTGAACCATCATCTGTAATGAAGTTGACTCATAACATACATGCATAAATCTAAAATAATAACATGAGAAGCCTTGGGCTCAAACTATACCGCAAGCTGAAAATAGTGGGAGTTTAGGCTCCAAAATCCATGTGGTAAGCTAATAACATGAAATTTAGATAAATCATGAAACATACTTGATCGAATGGGCTTGCCCAATACTTAAACATGCTTGACGTGGATTTGATCATTCGAAAGCATGAACATAGACATGGATAATTCGAAATCATACTTTCATCATACACACCTCATTATTCTTGAACACGTATATCATAGATCTCAACTTTCATGAACTTTCATGGATGGGCATTATAATTTGTAAAACTTGAAAACGTAATTTGTAATTAAAACATTGTAAAATATGCCCATGAATCATAACTAAACATTTGAAACATGCATAGATCATACCCATGATTGATACTTAGAGAATTCACATGTTGGGTTAAAACCCCATAGATTCATCAACTAGAATTTTCATGAAATTGAAGGGGGATTGGGCATGGGTGAGGATGAATACACCCATTCATAATCCTACATACCTGGAAGAATTTGATTTCAAAAACCCTCTTGAAAGCCCAATGAAAATTGGGGAAGAACTTGATGAATCTAAGCTTTATCACCCATAGGAGCTTCCAGACTTGCATGCATAGAAGAGAATAGGCTTAGAATAAACTTACCCCTATTAAAACACACCTTTTTGAACTTAAAATGACATAGTATAGGCCTTAGGAACTTAGGAATTGCGGAAAAGCCCTTAATAAATTCGCAGGAAAATTTTCACTGCCAGTCCCCACGAGGGACTGGACAACTCATTCCCTGTACCACGACTTGTGGTCTGCTTCTCATTGCCAGAACTAGAAATTTATCTTTGATGGTCACCACGAGGGACACCACGACTCGTGGTAACCAAGTCGTGGCCTGCATTGTCCAAACTTCCAACCTCCTAACCACGGCTAACATAACGAATCGTGGTGCTGACCACGACTCGTGGTAACACCCGTGGTCACCCCCAACTCTCAAAATTCAACCAAGTCCACCCTCCTTCCCATGAGTCACTTAATGACTCGTGGTGCACCTCACGGGTGACGGGACAACTCGTCCTGTGACCTGGTGTAGGAAATTCTATTTTCTATGTTTCAACCCTCGGGTCTGATCTTAGGGTTTTGGGGCATTACATGTTCAGATTATAGTTTATGAATATGTATACGTCAGATTTATGGATTTTAGCATGCAATCCTTACTCTCATGATCTATTTTGATTTATACTCATGATTTCAGCTAATGTTTTACTAAGATTATTTTACTTAGCTTACATACTCAGTACATTTAAAGTACTGACTGCATACCCTATGCTATATCATCTCATGATATATGTTCAGGTGATCCATTCCAATCTTGTCACTAGCTCACACTCGTTCAGTTCAGCTCCATCCTACTTTGGGCGAGTCCTCATCATCCAAGGACATCTATTAGTTATGTTTGTTATGTTTTATTTTAGTTTCGGACTGGGAGTTAGCTAAGGGCTTGTCCCAACATCTCATCTGATAGTAAAGGCTTTCAAACATAGACTTAGCATGTTCAGCTTTGTCATTCACCATAATGATGTTAGCGCTCTTATTTACGTTTATGGTATTTAGACTTCCGCTTATCCATGCTCATGTTAATTTCCTCTTGATTATGCTCTTAAGTCATGCTATATATGTACCATGGGTTAGCTTGGAGCCATTCGTGGTTCTAGGTCCCATGTCTCGGCCTGGGGTCCCAGCTCGGGTCATGACAAACTTGATATCAAAGCAAAGGTTTAGGTATGTCCTAGGGTGTTTGAAAGAGGTGTTGACTAGAGTTTTTTCCATGGGTGTGAAGCGCGCTACACTTATGGGGAAGAGGCTACAAGACATTTTAGGAAAGTTCCCTTCTTTCATGATCTATGTCGTGCGATAAAATATCTCTCTATTACTCTATCTCGTGCTATACGCATTTGCAGAAATATGCCTCCACACCGAGTCAATATAAGGAGAAATTGCAATGGAAATGGCCATGGAAAAGGCAATGGAAATGGGTATCAACGAACCCCACCAGCTCCAGCGGATCCCTTACCCGAGCAGGTAAATCATGCCAAGTTCAGGGTAGCATTTCAGATGTTAGCATAGGCCATGACTTCTTAGGACAACCAGCAGATAGTGGCCCATGTTCCCCCAAAATAGGAACGCAGCAATGGCGAGAGTGCGAGACTTCCTCAAGATGAACCCACCTGAGTTTCTTAGGTCAAAAATGGATGAGGACCCATATGAGTTTATTGAGGAGGTGCAGAAGATCACCCAGATTATGAGGGTGACTACAGAGGAGAGTGCAGACTTGGCCTCCTGTCAGCCGAAGGGAATTGCTCACAGATGATTTCGTTAGTGGAATGAGAGCAGAGGAGAAGGTGTCGTTCCTGTGGGTTGGGATGAGTTTTTGACTACATTCTTGGATAGGTTCTTTCCTAGAGAGTTGAGAGAGGCAAAGGTAGTTGAGTTCATCAACCTGAAGCAGAACAATAGGACTATCCATGTGTATGCTTTAGAGATTACCCGATTGTCCAAGTATGCACTAGAGATGGTTGCTGACCCGAGGGCTCGTATGAGCAAGTTTGTGAATGGAGTAGAAGATTAACTGGTCAAGAAGTGCAGTATCATCATGTTGATCAACGATATAGATTTCTCCTGACTGGTCATATATGCCCAGTAGATAAAGGCGGAGCAGATGAAGGAGAAGGAGAGAGAGGCAAAGAGGGCCAACACAGGGAGTCATGGGCACTTTCAGTAGAGCTTTGGTGGTGGACCTCGACCTCAGTCTCACCGAAGGTCATCAACCCCAGCCCCATCATTAGTCAGTGTTCCATCCACACCTCGAGGAGATCAGAAAGGCAGAGCATCGAGCTCTAGGGGACAGACTAGCATGTCTGGGGAGCACACTTTTCTGGCTTGTAGGAAGTGTGGCAAGAAGCACCTTGGCAAGTGCTTGGTTGGTACTGATGGTTGTTACAGGTTTGGGAAGCCCGGACATATGCTTAGAGATTGTCCTTCCGCTAGGCAGCGCGATAGTAGAGGTCATTCCCCAGCTACCACTTCAGCTACTCCAGCAGCTCACCCATCTAAAAAGGGTGCCTCTTTTAGCGCAGGTGATGGTCAGCGCCAAAATAGGTTCTATGAACTATCATATTGTCGAGAGCAGGAGGTCTTTCCCGATGTGGCCACTGGTATATTGCAAGTAGTCCATTTTGATGTGTAAGCATTGCTAGATCCAGGGGCTACTTTATCTTTTGTGAATCCTTATATTGTTGCTAGTTTGGAGTCGGTCCCAAAATCCTATCAAAACCCTTCTTAGTCTCTACTCCTATCATTGCGTTAGTTTTAGCGCGACAGGGATACAAAAATTTCCCTATCACGATCCTTCAAAAAGACACCTTATGAACCTAGTGGAGTTAGATATGACCAATTTCGTGTTTAATTTGATATGGATTGGTTGCATGCATATTATGCCTCAATTAATTGTAGAACCCATATGGTAGAGTTTTGGTTTATGGGTGAACCATTCCTAGAGTGGAAGGGTAGATAAGTTGTGCCTGTAGGTCACTTTTTTTCCTATCTCAAGGCTAGGAAGATGATCTCTAAGGGTTGTGTGTATCATCTAGTTTGGGTCAAGGATTCTACGTCTGAGACCCCAACTTTTTAGTCAGTTCTTGTTGTATGTGAGTATCCAGAGGTGTTTCCAGATGATCTACCAAGAGTCCCTCCCGAGCGGGAGATTGACTTTGGTATTGACCTTGTCCCTGATATGTGACCTATATCCATTCCTCCTTACATAATGGGTTCAGCCAAGCTAAAGTAGTTGAAAGAATAGCTGAAGCATCTCCTAGATAAGGGTTTCATCAGGCCTAGTAAATCCCCATGGGGTGCTCCAGTTCTCTTTATTCGGAAAAAGGATGGTTCCCTTAGAAAGTGCATTGATTAATGGTAGTTGAACAAGGTCACAATCAAGAATAAGTATCCCCTCCCCAGGATTTATGACCTATTTGACAAACTTCAGAGTGTTAAGTACTTTTTGAAGATAGACCTCAGATTCGACTATCACCAGCTTAGAGTTAGGGAGAGTGACATTCCGAAGACAACCTTCAGGACTCAGTATGGTCACTATGAGTTTGTAGTTATGTCTTTTGGACTAATGAATGCTCCTGTAGCTTTTATGGATTTGATGAACAAGGTGTTCAAGTAGTACTTGGATATGTTCATGATTGTCTTCATAGATGATAATCTCATATAATCTCGAAGCGAGGAGGAGCATGCCACTCATTTGTGGATTGTGTCGCAGATTCTCAAAGATTGCCAGCTATTTGCTAAATTCAGCAAGTGTGAGTTTTGGCTGAACTTAGTATCATTTTTGGGCCATGTAGTGCCTAGCAAGGGTGTGCAGGTAGACTCTCAAAATATAGAAGCGGTGAAGAATTAGCCTAGACCTGTTAGTCCTACAGATATTAGGAGCTTTTTGGGTTTACCTGGCTACTACAAGAGGTCTGTAGACGGATTTTCATCCATTGCCACACGGTTGACTAAGCTAACCTAGAATAAGGTCAAATTACAGTGGTTGGATGCTTGTGAAAATAGTTTTTAGGAGTTAAAGACTCAACTCACTTCAGCCCTACTATTGGCCCTACCGAATGGCACGGATGGTTTTGTTGTGTATTGTGATGCCTCTATGGTTAGTCTTGGTTGTATGTTGATGCAGCATGGTAAGGTCATTATGTATGCCTTTAAATAGCTTAAGACTCATGAGAAGAATTATCCAACGCATGACTTAGAGTTGGCGGTTGTGGTGTTTACTTTGAAGATTTGGAGGAACTATTTGTATGGGCTACATGTGGATGTGTTCACGAACCACAAGAGCCTTCAGTACTTGTTCACCCAGAAAAACCTGAATTTGCGACAAATGAGATGGCTAGAGCTTCTCAAGGACTATGGATGAGTGTCCTTTATCATCCAGGAAATGCCAATATAGTGGCGGATGCTCTTAATAGGCTGTCCATGGGGAGTGTGTCTCATGTTGAGGATAGGAGAAAGGAGTTGGTGAAGGATGTCAATAGGCTTGCTCATTTAGGGGTTCACCTTACAGATTCTATGGATGGTAGTGTTATTATTTAGGATGGGTCAGAATCTTCATTGGTGATAGAAGTTAAAGCTAGACAAGATAAGGATCTCATCCTAGTGAAGTTGAAGAAAGTTGTTCAGAATCAAAAAGTGGAGGTTTTCTCCCTAGTGGGAGATGGTATACTCTGATACTAGGGCCGATTGTGTGTTTCGACTGTAGATGACTTGAGAGAATAGATGTCAAGTGAGGCTCATAGCTCTTGGTACTCTATCCATCCAAGTGCCACCAAGATGTACCGTGACCTACGAAAAGTCTATTGGTGGAATGGCATGAAGAAGGACATTGCAGAATTTGTGGTTAAGTGTCCGAATTGTCAGTAAGTGAAGGTTGAGCACCATAGATCAGGAGGTGTGCTTCAATACATCAGCATCCCTACTTGGAAATGGGAGGAGATCAATGCCAACAGCTGAAGGTTGAGCATCAGAGGCCTGGGGTGTTGTTCACTCCCCAATGCACGAAAGTGTACGCGGTCGTACAAGAAATACAGTGGCCCTTTTTAAGAGCCGGATGTCGAACCCACAGGGACTGGACTAATTCAGCAAATTATAACGTTTAAGTGTAAGATAACCTTCACACGTGTTGATTAGAGAAGTTTTCGGTAATTTATAATAAAGTTTTGGGGTGGTCACAAAATAATCTGAAAACACTATAAGAAGCAACTAGAGTTACGGTCGGATAATCATGCAATGTCGCACTTTGTAATGGTTCAAGTATGAAATTATCAATTGTTGTCTCACGTAGTTGAAAATGTGATATTCATGGTCTCTCGAGCCTCTAAACACGACAAACTAGCCTCACAACTACATCGTTTAGTGGGGATTTGATATCCCAGTTCGTGGGCAATTCAACTACATGGATGTGGTCTACGGGGTTTATGCTCTTGATTAGGAACTCTCGTACCTGTAATCATTTAACCAAACTTAGCTCGAGTGGTGATGTGATACTTCTAATCTTGTGTCTTGCTCTCATCCCATTTTATCAACCAAGCAAGGCAATTTAGGTATATTTTCTATCCTAATCGCGAATCATATCTACAGATAAGAACTTGCTCCCTACATTCTCTTGTTCTTGCTTAGGGTTACTCTTTCAAGCTTTTACCTAAGCTTAACCCAATAGTTTTCATGGTGATCAAGCATAAAAACAACAATAACAAAGAATGTAAGAGAAAACAACAATTAACAACTCCAACAAAAACGAATTTATGCAATTGCAATCATATCACGTGGCCTCAACCCTAAAGGAAGGGTTTTAGCTACTCATGTTCGTACAAAAACTCAAAAACATGTTTAAAGTAGTGTACTTACAAGAATAATTAAAGTAGAATGAAATATAATCAACCCTAGGTAGAGTTCTTCTCTTCTCCCTTCGCTCCTTTCCGATTTTTCAGAAAATATTTCGTGACATTTGATTTTGGGAGCTAAGGGTTCAATTTATAGTAAATAGGGAATTTGCGAATTTTGGCCTATCGTGGAATCGCTCCGTGGCACGGAGCTTAATGCGCCAATTTGCCTCCGTTCCATGGAGGTAACGCGTAGGCTCACTGGAAATTGCCTAAAAATGGAACTTGGCCGAGGCATGGCGCGATGCCAACGTGGCTCGGCGCCCAAGCTGCGCGATGGCCTATGTGACACGGCCTCTAGCGTGCAGATGTGCCTGGCGTGGCACGGCGCTGGCGCGTAGGCGCCCTGGTTTGATGCTTCCTCTCGCGTGCCTGGCATTGGCGTGGCACGGCGTTGGGCGCGGCACGCTGCCTGGCCCGGCCAGCCTTGCCAAGGCATGCTTCTTTGCCGACTTTTGCGATTTGCTTCCAATTCTATTCCTCCACTTCACCCACCATTATTTAGTCCCTCAAATGCATTTTTCACCTACAAAACAAGGACTAATTATGTTGGTTAGTGGATACCCAAATTTACATAAAATCACATGAGAAAGTAAGTGTATAATTAGACAAACATGACTAAATCAAGCTATAAAATAGCACTTGGACACTTAACTATGCCCAAGATCACTACCCCACACTTAAAGCTTTGTTCGTTCTCGAACAACCCTTTTACATCTCATGCACATAAAGACTCACACATAGCTAATTGAGCAAGACAATTCAAGCTACAGCTACAACGGTTGTTGTAGATAGCAAGTTAAAATAGAGCATGCAAGATTTAACCCTTAACTAAAATATAACTATGTTAATACTTCCTAACCTTAAGAATCAAATCTTAATCTCAACAACCTCATGCAAATTAACTGATCAATAAATTCGACATGCATTGTATCCTTCATTAAACATGTGCCCTCACCACAAGAGAGTTACCCATTTTTACTCACACATTTTCAAATCATACTGTGTATGGGTATATAAATAAGAATTAAGCTCACTCTCACAAAGAATTCACATGCCACGTGTATTGACCCATAAGGTTGCCCTTAGTGTTTTACTCCACTATTTCAAGGATGGTTGAACGTAAGATCAAGTAGGACTTATTGGGTTGTAATGTAACCTAAAGGAAGGTAGGTACTCTTATGGATAATAAGAGTGACTATCTTCCCTAAGCGCTTTTAATACATCATACATTTATTACGGGCATCTCTTCTCTTACTTCTCCCTCCTTCTTTTCAATCTTAAATTTCCTCTTCTGTTTCCCATTTCTTTAAGCACACTTAGCTTATTTGTAAGGAGTACCTAAACAACTTTTTTATTTATTTGTTCTCTTACTACCTACTAATACTCCAGCATTTTCAAACACGTGCACCTCCAATCCTTTCCTCAAATCCCACAACCAGTATTTTTCCTTCTTTTTCGCAATTCTTACTCCCTTATTCTTTTGGATTTTTTTCACTTGAGCGCTTAGGAGTTTTGGATCAAATTTAAGGCTAATGAAAGAAAAGGATTAAGCTCATGTTGTATCCATAAAATAATAGTCTTAAGGCTCAAGGGGCTAACTAGGATTAGACATTCAAGGTAGGTGAAGCTAGGATAAAAATTAGGCTTATTCAAAGAAATGCCTACATCATCTCCTACAATCGACATCCATCATTTCATTTTGTATACACACCAGGAAAGTTCTTAACATTACACAATAGCATGGAATATTCAAAAACCTTACACTCATTGCACATGCTCAATTCAAGACAAATTCATCAGACTCTTACTCAGCTAATCACAAGGATTCAAAATTATGATTTAAGCACATAGAGTCACATTCAAGAGCATAAGTGTCTCAAACAAAGTTATACAACTTCTCACATGCTTCAACACTAACTACACTTGCATCTCACAATCATGTATAGCACATAAAAAGAATATCAAGCCATCAATTAACTATGGGTTCAAACACCAAAACCTATTGACTAATTTTCCCTAAAAACAGTCGTCATCCATCCATCGCCGGGAACAGTCTCTAACTATGACTAAAAACAACTATGTACAGACAAATAAAAATTTTATTCTTCAGTTCAAAGTGCCCCCCATCGGAAAAGAACCGAAAAGAAAAACCAACGGGTAAGTGAATCATGCTCAAATCAAAATTTTTAAAATTTTGGCTCAGCAAATATATTAAGCACCACATTCACCCAGAGTCATTAAGCACAAAATTTTTGAAATTTTCCTCACCCCACATTTGAATCATGCTATGTCCCCATAGAAACTAATTAAAATACACAAAGGGTGAGAAATACTCCCTGAGGCCTCTAGGCCTAGCTAACAACATGTTCTTCTTCATTTTTGAACAAGTGGGTATTCGACCCCACACTTTTCCTCTTTCATGCTCCTTAGCTTCCTCCTCCAACTGTGCTTAAATCTCCACCAAAAACAACAACCAGATGAAAATAACAAAATCACACAAATAAAAAGTAAAAATTGTACCTGTGGTACCCTTGGGTTGCCTCCCAAGCAGCCTCTAATTTTACGTCGCAACACGAAGTGGACTATCCTTTTCAGGATATCCTCATACCTGTGTTCCCTTTCGAGAACTATCTTCTTCTCTTTTTATTTTTCGACAGGATAGCCGCCACTCTGTCCCTCTATTCCTCCAACTTCTTCTTACACTGAAGCCCTTCATCAGGTTCGGGCTGAAAACTAATCATTTGGCCTTGGCCATGGACCTGTGGAACTGCCACCCCACACTTAGCCTCCGAGCACACACTGACCTTACAAAGGTCTCTGTAGTGTGTGGGTGGGTTTATCTCCTGGTAGACCCGGAAGAGTTCTTCTTCATCATCGACCCTCATTTTCATGGTCCCTGCTCTTACATTAATAATTGTTCCTCCAGTGGCCAAAAATAGTTGTCCCAAGATCAAGGATACCTTGTCATCAACTTCGAAATCCAATATAATGAAATCAGCGGGTATAATGAACTTACCCACTTTGATGAGAAGGTCCTCAATTATTCCATCTGGTGCCACTCGCGACTTGTCTGCCAGCTGCAGCATCAACCGTGTTGATCTCTGTTGACCCAACCCCAAGGTGTTAAACAACAATAGGGGCATTAGATTAACTGTTTCCCCTAAATAACACAAAGCTCTTATCACCTCAGCTTTACCAATTTGTATGGGAAGGGTAAAACTCCCTGGGTCTTTGAGCTTCTTAGGTATCTTGCTCATTACCCTGTGGCTGCACTCTTCAGTCAGTGCTACTGTCTGAACATCCACCAACCTGACTTTGTTGGCCACCACATCTTTCAAGTACTTAGCATACTTGGGCATTCCCTGCAAAACATCAAGCAAAGACAAATTTATGTGAAGTTCTTTAAAAATATCAAAGAACTTTCTAAAGCATTCCTCCTCCTTGCTCTTTTTCAATCTTTGCAGAAATGGTGTTGGTGGTCTCTATACTGGCTACAATGATGATTTTGCATTTTGTTTCCCAACACTCTGATTTTCTCCCTCGTCAGTGGATTGTTCCTTTCTAACCAACTCCGGCTGCACCTCATTTCTTTTCTCTTTTGGTGTTGTACCAGTCAATTGCTTGCCACTCCTCAGACTGATGGCATTGACCTGTCGGGGGTTTGTGTCTGTGTCACTGGATAATCCTCCCTGTGGTCTATTGTGGTGAGCATCTTCTATTTGAGCCATCTGCTTCTCTAGATTGTGGGTGGCCAACTGCTAATTTTTCAAATCTGATGCCATCCTCTCCTGATTCTCTGCCAATTGTGTCTGTGTCTCCATGATTTTCTGCAATATTTCCTCAATGTTGCTACTCAACTGGCCATCATTCTGCCTGTTCTGCAGCTGATATTGTTGTTGCTGAGGTTGCTAGTAGCTTTGTCTTTGATTTCCACCCCAAGAGAAATTCAGGTGGCTCTGCCAACTCTTGTTGTAATTGTTCCCAAAATTCTGATTGTTCCTCTGAACATTCCCAACAAAATTGACTGATTCCGGATTGGCCCCACATGATTCTGCATTATGCCCATTATTGTTGTAGATTTCACACAAACTCGAAGCTTGCTGAATTGCATTTACCTGACCCTGTTGTTGGTCCATACTCAGTTTATTGAACTAAGTCATCATCTGATGCTAGCTGTGCCGCTAAGGCATTTACACCATCTATCTCTATCAGCCCTGTTGTTCTCTTTCCTGCCCCTCTCGATGACTCACTATGCCACTTTGGATTTCCCTGAGCAATTATGTTCAACAAGGTGTACAGCTCATCATAAGTCTTCTCTAATGCTTGCCCACCCGATGCAGAGTCTAGTGAAATTTTTGTGTGTGGGTCTAGACTTTCTACAAAGGTATGGGCTAGCACTTCATTGGACTGGTGATGATGGGGGCAGTCTCTCAACAATGACTTGAATCTCTCCCAAGCCAAGTACAAGTTCTCCTCCGGCCTTTGCTTAAAACTTTAAATTTCACTCCTGAGTTTGGCAGTCTTTCCTGAAGAGAAGAATCTGATGAGGAACTTCTTTGCCAAATCGTCCCAAGAAGTTATGGAATTTAGTGGCTCAGATTTAAACCACCTCTTTGCCTCTCCCAACAATGAGAATGGGAATAGGGTAAGTCGGACATAATCATTAAACACTCCGGTGAGGACGAATGTGTCACTGATCTCAAGAAAGTTCTGTAAGTGCTGTTGTGGGTCCTCATGAGTCATCCCAGTGAATTGGCCACTAGAATGTAACAGTTGCACCATATTCTGTTTCAATTCAAAGTTTCCACCAAGTTCCGATTTTCGGATACTAGAGGTCACATTTGTCGCTAGTGGGATAGCCACTTCGCAAACTGGTCGGGCTGCCATGATATCAGGTGGCAACTTTGCTTGTCCTGCCGGTGGTTGTTGTTGTAACCTCTCCTAAAGTCTCATTAGCTTTCTCTCTAGAGCTTCCCTCCTGCGTAAATGAATTTGATGCTCAGGCTCCAGCAACGGTTCCACTAGCTCTCTATTCCTTGCCAGTTCTGCAAGCACAACCTGTCACCTGCAATATACCAGACTAAGACCAAGTTTCTTAACACTTAAGGAAATTAAAAATCACACAAAAATATCAAAATTTACTAAAATTCGCCTGTCCTGGGCAACGGCGCCAGAAACTTGTTCACTCCCCAATGCATGCAAGTGTACACGGTCGTACAAGTAATACAGTGGCCCTTTTTAAGAGCCGGATCTTGAACCCACAGGGACTAGACAAATTCATCAAATTATCACGTTCAAGTGTAAGATAACCTTCACAAGTGTTTAGTAGAGAAGTTTTCGGTAATTTATAATTAAGTTTTAGGGTGGGCACAAAATAATCTGAAAACATTATAAGAAGCAACTAGAGTTAAGGCCGGATAATCATGCAATGTCACACTTTGTAACGGTTCGAGTATGAAATTATCAATTGTTGTCTCACATAGTTGAAAATACAATGTTCATGGTCTCTCGAGCCTCTAAACACGACAAACTAGCCTCACAACTACAACGTTGAGCGAGTATTTGATATCCTACTTCATGGGAAATTCAACTACATGGATGTGGTTTAAGGGGTTTATGCTCTTGATTAGGGACTCTCGTACCTCTAATCATTTAACCAAACTTAGCTCGAGTGGTGATGTGATAATTCTAAGCCGGTATCTTGCTCTCATCCCGTTTTATCAACCAAGCAAGGCAGTTTAGGTATATTTTCTATCCTAATCGCGAATCATATCTAAAGATAAGAACTTGCTCCCTACATTCTCTTGTTCTTGCTTAGGATTGCTCTTTCAAGCTTTTACCTAAGCTTAACGCAATATTTTTCATGGTGATCAAGAATAAAAACAACAATAATGAAGAATGTAAGACAAAAAAACAATTAACAACTCAAACCAAAACGAATTTATGCAATTGCAATCATATCACGTGGCCTCAATCCTAGAGGAAGGGTTTTAGCTACTCATGTTCGTACAAATACTCAAAAACATGTTTAAAGTAGTGTACTTACAAGAATAATTAAAGTAGAATGAAATATAATCAACCCTAGGTAGAGTTCTTCACTTCTCCCTTCGCTCCTTTCCGGTTTTTCAGAAAATATTTCGTGACATTTGATTCTGGGAGCTAAGGGTTCAATTTATAGTAAATAGGAATTTGCGAATTTTGGCCTGTCGTGGAATCACTCCGTGGCACGGAGCTTAACGTGCCAATTTGCCTCCATGGCATGGAAGTAATGTGTAGGCTCATTGGAAATTGACTAAAAATGGAACTTGGCCGAGGCATGGCGCGATGGCCAACGTGGCACAACGCCCAGGCTGCACTATGGCCTTCGTGACACGACCTCTAGCACGTAGATGTGCCTGGCGTGGAATGGCACTGGCACGCAGGCGCCTTGGTTTGCTGCTTCCTCTCGCGCGCCTGGCATTGGCGTGGCACGGCGCTAGGCACGGCACACGCATAGCGTGGCACGCTGCCTGGCGCGGCCAGCCTTGCCATGGCATGCTTCCTTGCCGACTTTTGTAGTTTGCTTCCAATTCCATCCCTCCACTTTACCCACCATTATTTAGTCCCTCAAATGCATTTTTTACCTACAAAACAAGGACTAATCATTTTGGTTAGTGGATACCCAAATTTACATAAAATAACATGAGAAAGTAAGTGTATAATTAGACAAACATGACTAAATCAAGTTATAAATAGCACTTGGACACTTAACTATGCCCAAGATCAGGTATACTTCAGGATATTAGCATTCCTACTTTGAAGTGGGAAGACACCAATATGGTCTTCATTATAGGCTTGCCTCGTACACGCCGATAGCATGACTCTATATGTGTAATTGTGTACAAGTTAACCAAATCAGCTCATTTCCTACCAGTCAAGACTACTGACTCAGCCGAGGATTATGCTAGATTGTACATTCGGGAGTTAGTTCAGTTGCATGGAGTTCCTTTATCCATCATCTCAAATAAGGCTACTCACTTCACCTCTCAGTTTTGGAGGTCATTTCAGAGGGGCTTGGGTACTCAAGTGAAGCTTAACACAGCTTTTCACCCACAGACAGATGGTTAGGCTGAGCAGACTATTCAGACTCTTAAGGACATGTTGAGAGTGTGTGTGATTGATTTCAATGGTAGTTGGGATGATCACTTACCTCTCATCAAGTTTTCCTACAATAACAGTTACCACTCCAGCATTCATATGGCTCCATTTGAGGCTCATTACTGGTGGAGGTGTAGGTCACCAATTGGATAGTTTAAGGTAGGTGAGGCTACATTGATACGTCCAGATCCAGTTCATGGGGCTACGAAAAAAGTTCATCTTATTCGAGAGAGGCTAAAAATAGCTCAGAGAAATCAAAAATCTTATGTGGATGTGAGGAGGAGAGAGATTGAGTTTGAGGTTGATGACTGGATGTTTCTGAAGGTGTCTCCCATGAAGGGAGTGATGAGTTTCGGAGCTTAATCCCTGATATGTTGGTCCTTAGAGGATTCTAAGGCGAGTTGATAAGTTGGCATATGAGTTGGAGCTACCAACAGAGTTAGCTTGGTGCATCCAGTCTTCCATGTATTGCTGTTGAAGAAGTGCATTGGTGACCCGACCTTGGTTTTTCTGGTAGAGAGCATAGATTTGAAGGATAGCCTTACTTATGAGGAGGTTTCGGTTGAGATCCTTGATCATCAGGTTTGGAAGTTGAGGAACAAGGAAGTAGCTTCAATAAAGGTGTTGTGGAGAAATCAACTTGTTGAGGGAGCTACATCGGAAGCCAAAGCAGATATGATGGCTTAATACCCGCATTGTTTCCCTTCCAACTCAGTTCCAGCATGAGGTACCAGCTTCCTCCTTAGTATTCTATTCAGTTTCATGTCTAGTTCATGTCTGTAAGTTTCTTTCATGCCATCGCATGCATGTATGTTTCATGAATTTAGTTTAGTCACGTATATCAGTCTGGAGTCAATCACTCGGTCAGTTTTCAACTATAGTTGTTCATTATTGGGATTTCAGTTCCTTTCCCCAGCCTTCTAGTATGCTTAATCTATATTCGAGGATGAATGTTCCCAATAGGAAGATAATGTAACACCCTTAAAGTCCCTACAATTATACCGAGGGTTGAATTATAGAAAATAGAAAATCTACACCAGAATCACAGAATGACTCAAGGAACGAGCCGTTGTTTCCAACAATAAACGGTTGTGTGATTCATTGTAAGCCTTTAATCAAGCCCCCTCAGAAACAATGAGTCTAGAAACAACTCATTAGTTCATTCAATAGGTCATCCTAAGGAGTCGTTAAGTGGAGTTCAGAAAAGGGGTCAAGTTGGTTTAGAGACAACAGATGGATACCACGACCCGTTGGCGCAAGTAACAATCCGTGGTATATATCCGTTAGAAGGAGTTAGAAATTTATGCAAAAGAGGCAGTGGTTACAACAATAGGAGTGATGAGTCATTGTTTCATATAAAGGCTCATCCTATCTAGTCGTTGGTCAGGAACTCAGAAGAGGACCATAAGTACTCAAGGAAACAACGGATGGATCCAATGAGTCATCAAACAATGACTCGTTGGATGGGTCGTTGTAGCTGGCAGTCAAGAATTTTATCCAATTTCCTAGGGCTAGTTTTGTAAATTTCTAATCTCCTAGCTTCCTAATGATAACGTTTTAAGCTTCCTTAAGAGTGTTTTAAGAGGATTAACCTAGCCTATGTCACTATGCTCTCATTCATGCTTTGAATTCAAATCCTCTTGCAAGATCAAGCTAGAGTTCCTCCTAAATTTCTTCCTCAATCCTCTTGGGCTTTCAAGACTAGCTTAGATATTAGTTTACCCAGGTATGTAGGGCCATGAATGGTGGATTTGTTCCTCCCTCATGCCCAATTTCTTTTCTAATTCATGAATTCAAGTCTCCAATCAAGTGTACTGTAATTCTAGGGTTTTAACCCAATTCTAGGAAACTATCTCTGCTACATCTATGGGTCCAATCTCATCATATTTCTATTAGTAAATTAAGAATATCGATGCTGATTTTACCTACAATTTGATTATCAATTCATGAATTTCAAGTTATTAGAAATTATGCCTATTATGCATGTTTTATAAAATTCAAGCTTATGATCCTATGATTTCAAGCATGATGAATTTTCTAGTATGCATGAATGCCTATGAACTCTCAACTTATGATTCCATGACTTTGAATTATGAAGTCTATTTCAAGTATGTATGATTTCATGACTTGGGAAAGCCCATGTAAAGTTAAGTATACTTACCATAAATTTAGCCAAGGCTTTCAAGATCAGTTTATGAAATATTTCAGATTCAAGACTCCCAATATTTAGATTTAAGCTATGTTTTGTGAATATGATTCTATGAGCAATATGCAGGCTTTGGGAGTAGTATCTAGCACCGAGTAGGCCAAGGATTCTAAGGACCCCAGTCTCTGCACTTCGCGCCAACGTATGATATATTGGGACCTCTCAAGAGAGCACTTCCCCTGCCTGAGACACACCCGTGATATCACACCCTATTCGTCCTTTGCCCGTCAAGGTTTAGGATGGCTCTCCTCCACGTGGGAAAGACGTGGGATCATCATGCTCTCATATATGGTGGTTATTGGTTATGAGTAGTCTCCCATTGTTCCTCACGATTTCAGTTACTCATGTTCAGGATTCATGATACTATGTTTTACAACATATTTGACCTATTGATCAGTTTATGAGCTTTTGTTTACAATTTCAGGCATGACAAGTTATATAATTTCTATTTCTAAACTTTGGGTCATTATGTTCAGATTACGATGAATAGTTTATGAATATGTATATGTCAGATTTATGAATTTTAGCATGCAGTCCTTACTCCCATGTTCTATTTTTATTTATACTCATGATTTTAGCTAATGTTTCACTAAGATTGTTTTACTTACCTTACATACTCGGTACATTCAAAGTACTAACTACATACTCTTTGTTATATCGTCTAATGATATAGGTTCGGGTGATCCTTCCCCATCTCGTCTCTAGCTCGCACTTGCTCGGTTCAGCTCCATCCTGCTTTGGATGAGTCCTCATCATCCGAGGACATCTATCAGTTATGCTTGTTATGTATTGTTTAAGTTTCAGACTTGGAGTTAGCTGGCGGCTTGTCCAATATCTCATCAGATAGTAGAGGATTTCAGACATAAACTTAGCATGTTCAGCTTTGTGATTCAGCATTGTGATGTTATCGCTCTTATTTACGTTTATGATATTTAGACTTCCGCTTATCTATGATCATGTTAATTTCCAATTGATTATGCTATTAAGTCATGTTATATATGTACCATGGGTTAGCTTGGAGCCATTCGTGGTTCTAGGTCCAATGTCTCAGTCTAGGGTCCCAGCTCGAGTCATGACACTGGGGTTCTCGGAATCCCTGGCCTAATGGTGCTAGACATTACTCCCAAAATATGTATATTTCTCATAATGATTTTCTCAAAACATCACTTGAATCATTTACTTTGGAGTCTTGACTCCAAACATTCTTTCAAAAATTGATCGTATAAGCCTTGGCTAAAATCATGATAAAGCATGCTTGACTTTATATGGCTCGCTTGAATCAAGAAATCATACATACTTGAAATAAACTTCATAATTCAAAATCATGGAATCATAAGTTAAGGATTCATAACATTCATGCATATTCAAAATTCATCATGCTTGAATTCATAGACTCATAAGCTGAAATTCATAAATCATGCATAATAGGGCATAATCTTCATAAACATCGAAATCGTGAATTTATAAGTAAATTGATATTTAAATCTTCCCTAATAGTCATGAAACATCAATCAAAACATGAAGGGATTAATCCCATAGAAATAGTGTAGGAGATTTCATGAAAATTTTGGTGAAAACCCTATAATTCAACTTGACATGCTAAGAGACTTGAAATCATAGAATTGGGATGAAATTAGGCATGAGGGTGGAAGAATTTCCCCCATTCATAACCCTACATACCTGGGCTTGAAGAATTCTCAACCTGATTAGAAACCCAAAGGGAATTGAGGAAAATTTGATGAAGAACCCTATCTTCTCTTGAGGGGATTTGATCTTCACTTAGGGGTTTAGGAGTAGAATGAGGGTTTAGGATGATTAAAACCCTTAAAAACACCCCTTTATAAGGCTTAAATGACTTAGTTTGGGAGTTAGGAACTAAAGAATTATGAAAAAACTCTTAATAATCTGACAGGAAAAATCACACTGCCAGACCCCACGAGGGACTAGACGACTCGTTGGGAGACTTGACGGGTTGTCCCCTGACCCGTTTCCACTAGCAACCTCTTCTCTATTCTCTGATCTTTTTCATTCAACGAGTCACTTAATGGGTCGTAAGGGGAATTGAAGACTCATTTCTCAATGTATGAAGCATCCTAGAATTCAACATTTCTCCACCATTACACACTAAACAGGTCACACAACGATCTGTAAAGTGACTTAACGGGTCACCTAATGAGTCATGTTGTCACCTGGTGCAGATTTTGCTATTTTCTTTACTTCACTCCTCGGGTTTGATCTTAGGGACTTTTGGGGTGTTACATATTATAATATCATCTTCTTGAACGGTACTTTTTAAAGATAGAACCATAGGCAGAACAAGTACATTGTACACCAATCACATGGGGTATGAAGGGGGAATTACTTTAAGCATAGATAGAAATTAGGTGCATAGAAAAAGGAGAATAACACCCTTGTGCTTAGTTGGAATATGGGATTGTAAATCTCTATGAAAGAATTTGTAGCACTAGCAAAAAACCCTCTTTCTTTATGGTTCACATCATGTTATATCCATAGTCATCATAATCATGAAAAGGATTTGCGAGAAGACATATGCATAGGCATGGAATGAATACGTAAAACTCGGTAGAGTGTCATCTTTAGCTTGTAAGTAACCTATTGGGATAGAGATGGTGGATAAAGTAGAAGAAAATCATACTAGTTAGGAGTACAGATACTCAGGTAGATCGCCTAAGAGGCTCAAGACGAGCAGTCCTTAGAGAAATCTCAGATTCTGGTTGATGAGCAGTCTCATGTGGCAAATCAATTTGGGGATGGGATAAAGCTGGCAGACGTCGTTCATACACAAATTTAGGTTTGCTCAGTAAAAGATGAGAAATCTCAAAAGTAGGAAGAACACAATAAATAGAAGATATAGAAGATAACTCAATAGGAGTAGGAAAGAAATACTGATTCTCAAAGAAAATAACATTTCTAGTAATACGAAATTTGTTAGAACTTGGATCACAATTAATAAAGTCTTTCTATGAAGTACTATAACTCATAAAAGCACAACTAGTAGATCGAATAGAAAGTTTATTGCATTATAAAGAGGTAGATGCACAAAACAAAATGACCAAATGTATGAAAATTGTGATAGTTGGACTTTTTATGATAAAGACGATAATATGGATAGTCAAGATTTATCTCTTTATATAATAGCCTATTAATTAAATAAATAGTAGCAAACAAAACTTCAACCTAGTATTTAGATGGAATAGAGTACTCAATTAATAAAGTATGAGTGACATCTAAAAGATGATGATTTTTACGCTCAGCAACCCCATTTTATTGTGGCGTATATTGACAAGAGCGTTATAAGTCAATTTCTTACTCAAGCAAGAAATTATTGAATTAATGAGACATATATTCTCCACCAAAATCAAATCTTAATATTTTGATACAGGTAGAAAATTGAGTCTCAATGTAAGTTAAAAATGTCTAATATGAAAAATACCTCAGATTTGGAATGGAAAAAATATATCTATATAAACCGACTATAATCATCTATGAATGTCACAAAATACTAGAAAGGAGCATGATATATAACTAGTGAAATGCCCCAAACATCGACTATGAATGACATCAAAACACTTTACAGCAGAACTACTAAAATTAGGGAAAGGAAGAGTTTTACTTTTGCCTAAAATTTATAAGTAGAATAATCAAAGAAAGCAACTAAAAATTAATTTTTGTTTCTCGATAAATTAGAATTCGATAATGAGATAGCATAACAGAATTTGGATATCCTAGATGCTTATGCCAAACCTTAGTCTTAATTGTTGTAAAAGTACAAGCAAAAGATAGAACACGAGATATGAAAAAATGTATAGGAAATAATCTTTCAACTTTATCGTTATACCCCATAAGATTTCCGACACCTAGGTAGCCTAGTCGCATGGTGGTTAGGCATATTTGAAAGCCATATGATCTTGGGCAGATTTATATGCCCAAGTGATACTCAAACGTATCATTTTCGCCTTGTTTGTTATGCAATGTGTATACATTTTCATGTAATTGGTAATAAAATGTGAATTTATACTAACCAACATGATTAGCATTTGTTTGCAGGTGAAATATGATTTTTAGGAGCTAAAATGCATGTTGGGACAATATCGGAGTTGGACTTGGATGCGAGCACGGAAAAGACATTGGAATGCGCAATGTAAAGGGGCTCCGCGATGGAGTCGTGCCACGCTACCATCGCGGAGGCACACTGCCTGGAGGGTGATTTAATTGGCAATTTCCAGTGAAGCCTCGCGACAGCTCCGTGGCACAGAGATAAGCCTCCGCGTTGGCCTCCGTGCCACATTGAGGCTATATTCCCGGACCCTATATTTCCAGTGAGGGTCCACGTCCACGCCGTGTCACGGAGGCAGTGCTCCGCGTTGGCCTCCGTGACACGTTGCTTGTTATTTCGGGAAAAATTCCCAATAGTATAAATAGAACACTTAGGCTTATTTTTAATTAATTCAGACTTGGTGGAGCAAGGACGTGGGTTAGAGGCAGTTGAGGGACGAAAAAGCTAAGGGATTTTCTCTCTTCCTTTCTTCTTTCAATCAATTGTTTGTATGATTTTGTCACACCCCACCTTGGGGGGTATGACTGGCACCTAGTGCCCTACTGGGACCTGAACTGCTGAACTGCTAAGCCTGGGCACATCTGGTGCCTGGCTGGCTCTAACTCATATTTCTGGACACAATGGGCTATATAATGGCTGTAAACACAGCCCCCGGCCCATTGGCCTATAGCCTCCTGTACCTGTAATAACAGCTGACCAGAACATGCAACTATAGGGAAACCTATGTGGGCCGACAAGGCCACCATACTGTCTAGTTATCTGCAACTCAGCAATGAAATACTAGAAAGCTACGTGACTGGCAAGGTCACCACTACTGTCAAACTTATGGCCCCACACGGCCAACATAAAGAAGCAAAAGTACTAACAGCTAACAACTGCACGGCCCCACACGACCGGCTCAACTGAACACAGGGAAATATACAGACTGCAAGCCTCTAGGAATAGCAATAGAAATGATCGGGACAGGGCCCCGACCTACCCGTACTGTACAACAAAAGGAAACAAAATACACCTCTGGAATTCAGACTCTGGATGACAGGAGCTGAATACTCAATAGCTGGCTGGAATCACGAGGGATCGCCTCCTCGTCTATGGGTACCTGCAGGCAAGTAATGCAGCGCCCCTCTGGGCGTCAGTACCACTGGTACTGAGTATGCAAAGCAACTGAAGTAATACAACTGAAAACAACTGAATATAGATAGCATAACTAGCATTTCTGTATAGCAGGAGATAGCTGAATCTGAAGAAGCTGATATAAACTGACTCAAGCTTTCTATTCTGATAAGGCAGAGGCGTACCTGTAGACGCGACGGCCTGCTGTCTAGTAGCTAGTATATAATATATAGAGCACATAAAAAGATATACAAGTAGCAAACAAGAGCCAATACCAACCCCCATAAGCCGGATGGCGCCAAGCAAGCAAACAATCTATATACCCCTACCCGGGTCAAAACCAACCAAAAATAAGTCACACCACTCATCTGATAACTGTGAGCTCACTCCTACCGGCCCCCTTGGGTACGTAGCTCAGGCCTTGGCCTCTGACAATAAACTGTGTCTGAGTCTGAAGACTCCTGCCTCTGGGCGCAGGTGCACACGGGGTGAGTAATAAAAACTGCCCCTGGGTGCAAGCACGCAACAGGGTAATTTTATAAAAATCTATATCTGAGTCTGCCCCCGGCCACAAGCGCACACAGAGTGTTCTGCCCCTGTAAACAGGGTGGACTAGCTCTACGCAGAGTAAACTGAACTACCCCTACAAGCAGGGTGGTCTGGACTGTATTATCATGGTGGTCGGCCATCATCGTCCTTTAGGCGGACGGCATCGCCCAGCTGGTGGCGGTATCTGAATCTGGTATCGACACAGCTATAACCCAGGGGCGGTGGGGATGCTAAAAGGGTGCCCACATGCCACAACAAGTCTCAACAAACAAATAGCGCATAGAAATAGCAAGCATGTATAACTGAAAAGACTATCTGGAATCTAACTTCTTATTCTGATCTATTTCTAAATTGAACTGATTCTTTACTGATAATACTGATTCTGAAATCTCTGTTTAACTGGATGGCTAATCTGTAGCCAAGATACTGTCTGTCTAAATGGCTAGTCTGTAGCCATAACTGTCTGTCTATCTGATCTTTCTTTACTGACTTTTATTATGAAAATCTGTTCCTTTTTGTTCTACAATATGCTTGTTATTCACATAATAGGCTATACTGAATCTGAAATACTAACTTGCCCTTGGGCACATGCTTTTCTAACTTTCAGACTGAATATGATATAACAACGCAAACTAGGTTTACTGAACTTTGCACAATACTTAACATTCAACTCCGGGAATTCTACTACGGAGTCTATCGTACTATACAGGGATAAAACTACTAACTTGCCAAAGGAACTAGCTTTACATACCTTATCCTTGAATTATTCGTCCGTCGGACGAGGCTCGGCCGGTACTTTAACTGTTCTCTCCCAACTGCATTCATAAATATGTCAATCAATACTAAATACAACTTTATTTCAAAAGGCAACGTCACTTTCGATATAGTTTATAGCCTAAACTTAGGCTTATCGAAAGACGGCTAGAAACTCGCTATTTTTCAGAGGTCCAGAGGGGAGAAATATTCACTTCACAACTAGGAACACATAGACACTAGTTTAGAGCAATTCCACTTACCTTAGCTCGGTGGCTCGACGATTCGTCGGCCGTATTTTACGAAACTGAATCCGTAGGAATGCTCTCTGCTGCTAAATACCTCCGTATCTGGAGTTAATTTGAGTTTGGGCAGCGTTTGGCAGCGTAATCGAATGATAATTTATATTCCCTCTTCGGCTTCCTCTATTTTGCTGCGCTTTCTGGAAATTATATGAATGATTAATGAATTTCAACCGAAGTGGGGCTTATATACTTGGGCCTGAACCTGGGCAACGTGTCACGGGGCCATCGTGGAGGCCTCACCTCCGTGACACGCTGCCATCGTGGAGGGGCTCTGCCTCGGCTCCTCCCGCGATGGTTCGACGGGTTTCTCGTCTGGTCTTTTTCCCCGGGCCTTTCTCTAGCACGTATGGCCTTCAAATATGCTTAACCAACGTGCAAATAGGTCATCTAGGTGCCGGGAATTCTACGGGGTATAACATTCTCCCCCCCTTAAGAACATTCGTCCTCGAATGTATACTGCCATCTAGAGGACTTACTTAGCTTACTTGTTTAGATAAATTTCGGCAGAGTTTCCCCTGTAATATGGACTATAGCAAAAACCTGAAATGCAGAAAAGTCCAAGACAGGCACTGCACATAATATTTTAGGATCCACTGGATAACTAAATATCAATCTTTCTCATTCACAAACATACAACGATAAGGTATTGCATAAGTAATAATACGGACATACATGTCGCCTGACTAGGCCTGAAATAGGTGAGGATATCTGACTTTCATATCTTCTTCAGCTTCCCACGTCATTTCCCCACAATTCCTGTTATGCCACAATACTTTGACAGATGCAACATCTTTAGTCCTCAACCTGCGAATCTGTCTGTTTAAGATAGCTACGGGAACCTCTTCATATGTTAACTTTTCTGTGACCTAGACATCTTGAACTGGAACTACCGTAGAAGGGTCTCCTACGAACTTCCTTAACATAGAAACATGGAATACTGGGTGAACAGATGCTAACTCTGGAGGCAAGTTCAACTCGTATGCAACTCGGCCTATTCTTCGCCGAATCTGATATGGCCCAATGAATCTTGGGCTAAGCTTGCCTTTCTTGCCAAACCTCATTACCCCTTTCATCGGGGACACTTTCAGATATACCCAGTCATTTACTGAAAATTCTAGATTTCTGCGCCGCATATCTGCATAAGACTTCTGGCGGCTCTGAGCAGTCAGTAAAGGTTCTCGGATAAGCTTTATCTTTCCCTCGGACTGCCGAACAATGTCTAGGCCAACTAATGCTGATACTCGTATTTCAAACCAGCCCACCGGCGACCTACATTTTCACCCGTATAATGTCTCGAAAGGCGCCATCTGAATAGTTGAATGGTAGCTGTTATTATAAGCAAATTCAATCAGCGACAGATGTTCATCCCAGCTACCCCCAAAATCTAGTGCGCACACTCGTAGCATATCTTCGAGCGTTTGGATAGTTCGCTCAGCCTGTCCATCTGTCTAAGGGTGGAATGTTGTGCTCAAATTAATCTGCGTTCCCAGACCCCTCTGGAACGACTGCCAAAATGTAGTTGTGAATTGTGCTCCCCTGTCTGAAACAATAGATACTGGCACTCCATGTAGTCTAACTATTTCTCTGATATATAATTCGGCATAATCCTCAGCTGAGAAGGTAGCCTTCATTGGTAGGAAATGAGCTGATTTTGTTAGCCTATCTACTATTACCCAAATGGAATCATTTCTGCGTCTGGTACGGGGTAACCCCGTTATAAAGTCCATGTTTATCGCTTCCCATTTCCACATAGGCACCGTTATGTCCTGCATCAAACCACCCGGTTTCTGGTGCTCGGCTTTCACCTGCTAACAATTAGAACATCTAGATACAAATTCAGCTATCTCAGATTTCATACCTGGCCACCAGTAGTTTTCTTTAATGTCATGGTACATTTTTGTCGCGCCGGGGTGTAAAAGATAACGGGCGTAATGTACCTCGTTCATGATCTGCTGGCGGAGCCCTGAAACATCTGGAACAGAGAGATGGCCCTTACAACGTAGCTCTCCATACTCTGTTACCTGGAAATCTGGCGCCTTCCCCTGTTAACCAGGTCAGGATTCTTATACTATCATTCTTTTATTTTCATAACTGATGACGACACGGCGGTGTTCTAGATTACCGCTCTGTTGTCCTTCATTTCTATCACACGAACGGCTAAATTTACCAATCAATGTATCTCTCTGCCAACTTCCGTTGCTTGGGTTGCAAATACGCCACATTCCTAATAGATCTATAGCTAAGAGCGTTTGCTGCTCCATTATCGCCTCTTGACTGATATAACATATTCATACTTAGAGAACTCGACATATAATTGACGGTCATACTGGCTTGTCTTGCCGAAGAGATCAACAAGTAGTTTACTGGCGTAACTAGAGCTTATCTGGCCTTCTGGCCACATGCTAAGGCTACTTGTTGCTGTGATAACCTGAACGACCGCCTGCGCACCTTGTGCCTTTATCAAATCAGAGGATCCTGATATTGATCATGACCTCTAATGATCTGGCTGCATAACCTTAAATAACTGAATAGTCGGGTTGAATGACCCGAATGTGGCAGTAGTCTAACAATGCTCTAACTGTTCTACTTGAGTACTGATAGTTCATGCATACTGCAGACTTGTGGGCATCAAATTGCTTTGTTATTTTGCTTGAACCACTATAAGGCTGGGCTTAATCAAACTTACTCCCAGGCGGTCAATCTCTGGATCTTCACGGGGAGTCTACTGATCTCTTGGTCTTAATAAACACTGTGCTAACAGGGTACTATCACTTTCTTACACCTTGTGTGTATCCACTTGGATTTATACTACTATTTTGGGGAATTCTCGGTCTTATGAGCTATTCTGTAAATACTGCCTTCTACTAGGGCTTTGTATCTGAATACCTTACAAGAACCAGCTGAAGTACTAGTCTGTCACTGACTACTGATGTGGACCCTTTCTTGGGGTGCCCACGGGCTTGTCTGACTCAGACGGCTGGCTAACTTGCGGGGTGTTCCACGTAATAATTGCTAGGTTGACTAAGGTCGACTCTCACCTACAAGGCTGGGAAAATGATGTACGACCACTTAACATACTGGAAAAAAAAATTCTGGTTCTGGCATATGCGATAATGCTAATAAATTTTAGGGATGCTTTCCTACCAGTACAAGCGCCAGCCAGTCGTTAGACTGTCTAACTGTGCCCTTATCATCTAGCCATCTGATTCAGGTTACTAACTCTTGTAAGCTTCTAAAACCTAGATCTGACAACAACATATAAGTCTGTTAACTTAATAACTGAGAGCTGAGACAGTTTCTATGGATTCGTACGTAAATCACACTTAACTTGCCCCTTCTCTTTCTCTTTTCTCTTTTTTCTCCTCTCTCTTTTCTCTTCTTATTTTTGACAAGGGGTCCTGCAATGCAATTTGTATATACTTCCTAGCACTAATATGCATCTGTGTGATTGTAACCCCTATTAGCAGCTGCTCACAGCATATTTATTATCTGCACAGATATATATTAATAAATACATACAATACATACTGAATTCTGTGGTGATACGTAATCTCTGACACACCTTGCTAACTTTCATATTGTACATGATATACTGCTTCTATGGTCTAATAATACCTCCTGCCTTCTCTTAACATTTCATTGTATTGTCACCCCATTCTGAAAGTAACAAACATAAACACCTTAGTTATTGTCTGCTATTTAAAATTCCGCCACTCTTGCGATGTGGGGTCAACGTTCGAATCTTGTAGCCTTACGTAGGCATATATTAAGAGCCCATGACTGTCTGCTGGGCCTTAGCTCTAGGCTACACTAGATTAGAATTGTTGTATCGGTAACCTTTTTAACTTTTCCATAGCGGACATACTGCGGTATTCTGAACCGCAATCCTACTGTCAGCCCGAAGCTTAATCCTTAAAACGATACTCTATTAATCTGGGGGGGGGTAACCCTGATTTCCCCATCAAATCTGGCATTCCTGCTTCTTCCCCTCATCTTACTTAAACTGAACTCTAGGGTTCAAGGTACCTGCCTTTCGTTGCTAATGAGATCACGGATCAAGCCTCGGCGTATACTTCTTCTGGCATATATTCAAGCCCATCTGATTCACATGACCTTTATATCTTTCGATGTCACAACTAGATCATAACTATAATCTTACCGGTATATCTTGCTATCTGTTAGCATATATGGCGGACTTGGCCCTTTTCTGACTCAAACTCGACTATCATTACGCATTCATCACTAGCAGGTCTGTTACCCCTACTTCGGGTAGGCTAACAGTCTTACTTTCTTTACTGGCTCGTTATTATAAGGGTCTGCTCAGCCTACGTAATCATAAGGGCTCTTTATACCTTCTAATACTTACTAGGATCAATCAGCCCATCTTTACTTACTGCTTGATTTGGCAACCCCATCTCAAGTCTTATGCCCCTTTACTATACTGGAATCAAAACCAAGGGGTGGGAATAGCCCTTTTCTTATTGCAACAAGCAAAAGCATTTGACTGTACCATATCCGAAAAGAGGTATTTGGGATTCCTGCATTTCCCTCTCTTTTTCATACTTACCTGGTGGTATGACCTTGTCTATAATCTTAATCAGATCTTATATAACTACTAAGTAAATCAACTCATATGTACATTATACTTCTGACTTCCTATTCTAACGTTATCAACGTATACTGGGAATAGTGTCAATAAAGGTATCATGCTGGGAGGTCTCTGATACCTCCTCCTGCTGCTGTAGCTATCATGTAACTGACTAATGCTCTCTTCCGTTGCTATCTCTGATCTTCTGCCTGTGATAGGGTAATGCTGATCTGCCTTTGTATCTGTAATCAAAGAATACGGTAAGTTCTCAGGGACTCAACCCTATACTGTACTGCTCTAAAGCACGACTGACTGAGAAGGAAGGGTAACCATCATATCATGCCTCGCAGCCTCCTGCCTATAGTATGTGGTGCACAACACATCCATAGATAAGACTCTACTTAGCACGGCTTGCAGACTCCCTGGGATACGACCTGCTCTGATACCAAGTTTGTCACACCCCACCTTGGGGGGTATGACTGGCACCTAGTGCCCTACTGGGACCTGAACTGCTGAACTGCTAAGCCTGGGCACATCTGGTGCTTGGCTGGCTCTAACTCATATTTCTGGACACAAAGGGCTATATAACGACTGTAAACACAACCCCCGGCCCATTGGCCTATAGCCTCCTGTACCTGTAATAACAGCTGACCAGAACATGCAACTATAGGGAAACCTATGTGGGCTGACAAGGCCACCATACTATCTAGTTATCTGCAACTCAGCAATGAAATACTAGAAAGCTACGTGATCGGCAAGGTCACCACTACTGTCAAACTTATGGCCCCACACGGCCAACATAAAGAAGCAAAAGTACTAACAGCTAACAACTGCACGGCCCCACACGACCGGCTCAACTGACCACAGGGAAATATACAGACTGCAAGCCTCTAGGAATAGCAATAGAAATGATCGGGACAGGGCCCCGACCTACCCGTACTGTACAACAAAAGGAAACAAAATACACCTCTGGAATTCAGACTCCGGATGACAGGAGCTGAATACTCAATAGCTGGCTGGAATCACGAGGGATCGCCTCCTCGTCTATGGGTACCTGCAGGCAAGTAATGCAGCGCCCCTCTGGGAGTCAGTACCACTGCTACTGAGTATGCAAAGCAACTGAAGTAATACAACTGAAAACAACTGAATATAGATAGCATAACTAGCATTTCTGTATAGCAGGAGATAGCTGAATTTGAAGAAGCTGATATAAACTGACTCAAGCTTTCTGTACTGATAAGGCAGAGGCGTACCTGTAGACGCGACGGCCTGCTGTCTAGTAGCTAGTATATAATATATAGAGCACATAAACAGATATACAAGTAGCAAACAAGAGCCAATACCAACCCCCATAAGCCGGATGGCGCCAAGCAAGCAAACAATATATATACCCCTACCCGGGTCAAAACCAACCAAAAATAAGTCACACCACTCATTTGATAACTGTGAGCTCCTCCTACCGGCCCCCTTGGGTACGTAGCTCAGGCCTTGGCCTCTGACAATAAACTGTGTCTGAGTCCGAAGACTCCTGCCTCTGGGCGCAAGTGCACACGGGGTGTGTAATAAAAACTTCCCCTGGGTGCAAGCACGCAATAGGGTAATTTTATAAAAATCTGTATCTGAGTCTGCCCCCGGCCACAAGCGCACACAGAGTGTTCTGCCCCTGTAAACAGGGTGGACTGGCTCTGCGCAGAGTAAACTGAACTACCCCTACAAGCAGGGTGGTCTGGACCGTATTATCATGGTGGTCGGCCATCATCGTCCTCTAGGCGGACGGCATCGCCCAGCTGGTGGCGGTATCTGAATATGGTATCGACACAGCTATAACCCAGGGGTGGTGGGGATGCTAAAAGGGTGCCCACATGCCACAACAAGTCTCAACAAACAAATAGCGCATAGAAATAGCAAGCATGTATAACTGAAAAAACTATCTGGAATCTAACTTCTTATTCTGATCTGTTTCTATACTGAACTGATTCTTTACTGATTATACTGATTCTGAAATCTCTGTTTAACTGTATGGCTAATCTGTAGCCAAGATACTGTCTGTCTGAATGGCTAGTCTGTAGCCATAACTGTCTGTCTATCTGATCTTTCTTTACTGACTTTTATTATGAAAATCTGTTCCTTTTTATTCTACAATATGCTTGCTATTCACATAATAGCCTATACTGAATCTGAAATACTAACTTGCCCTTGGGCACATGCTTTTCTAACTTTCAGACTGAATACGATATAACAACGCAAAGTAGGTTTACTGAACTTTGCACAATACTTAACATTCAACTCCGGGAATTCTACTACGGAGTCTGTCGTACTATACAGGGCTAAAACTACTAACTTGCCAAAGGAACTAGCTTTACATACCTTATGCTTGAATTATTCGTCCGTCGGACGAGGCTCGGCCGGTACTTTAACTGTTCTCTCCCAACTGCATTCATAAATGTGTCAATCAATACTAAATACAACTTTATTTCAAAAGGCAACGTCACTTTCGATATAGTTTATAGCCTAAACTTAGGCTTATCGAAAGACGGCCAGAAACTCGCTATTTTTCAGAGGTCCAGAGGGGAGAAATATTCACTTCACAACTAGGAACACATAGACACTAGTTTAGAGCAATTCCACTTACCTTAGCTCGGTGGCTTGATGATTCATCGGCCGTATTTTACGAAACTGAATCCGTAGGAATGCTCTCTGCTGCTAAATACCTCCGTATCTGGAGTTAATTTGAGTTTGGGCAGCGTTTGGCAGCGTAATCGAACGATAATTTATATTCCCTCTTCGGCTTCCTCTATTTTGCTGCGCTTTCTAGAAATTATATGAATGATTAATTAATTTCAACCGAAGTGGGGCTTATATACTTGGGCCTGAACCTGGGCAACGTGTCACGGAGCCATCGCGGAGGCCTCACCTTCGTGACACGCTACCATCGCGGAGGGGCTCTGCCTCGGCTCCTCCCGCGATGGATCGACGGGTTTCTCGTCCGGTCTTTTTCCCCGTGCCTTTCTCTAGCACGTATGGCCTTCAAATATGCTTACCAACGTGCAAATAGGTCATCTAGGTGTCGGGAATTCTACGGGGTATAACAGATTTACACTTGTTTTAGGATGATTAATCCACAAATGAGTGGCTAATTCTCTTCCTTGCTGAGGTTGTGAACAATGGTGATGAATTTTGATTATTGAATTGTATGGTTTTTCATCTTCTTCTTCTATGTTGTTCTATTAATTCTTGTTTCTACTGCATTAGTGTGTGGCCGACATTAATGTATATCTAAAAAGTCCAATTTCACTCGAGAGAGCAAGAAATTGGAAAGTTGTGAATTAATAGGGTATTGTTCTTAACTTGATTTGGGAAAATTGGGTTTTGATGTGCTTTCCTGATAGAAATATACTTGAAAGTCGTATTAGTCAATTTAGGAACTGGAATTGTAGTGCTAGGCCATGAATTGCATTTGATCACAGAAATGTAGACGAATGGTTTATGATTCTAAAGTGAGATTAAATACGAGAGTTTTAATCTCTAGGCTAATGTTCTTGGCTAGCAACATGAAGAGAAGAATAACCAAATTATGATTATAATCAAGTTCATTACTTCTTCTTAACCTTGGCATGCTCATATCCATAGTTTCAATTCAAAGTAAATATTTGTTAATAGTTTTAGTATATAATCTATAAAAACAAAATTATTTAACTTTTGGTTACGTTGTTGTCAGCATAATTAGAAGTAATCTAGAATATAGTATACTTAAGCAATTTTACTTATCCAGAGTCTCCTTGGTTCGATACTTGGCTTACTTAGCCACTTTATTACTTGTTTGACCACGTGCACTTGCGTGTCGGTTTTTAACCTATACCAAACCACCGGACAAGTTTTTGGCGCCGTTGCCGGGGAGACTAGGCAATTGGTGAAATTGTGTTAAGTGTAAATTTACTGTATTTTTGTTTTATTTTCTTAAGTGTTGACAACTTGGTCTTAGCCTGTATTTTTCAGACTTGATTTCTGTGAACACTGGCAAAGGACAAGGAGCTGGTGGAATCTTATACAGAGCCTGAACGTGAATTTCATAGTAAACGCAGAGAAGCTCTACAAAAGAAGCTGCAGTTGCTCAGACAGTCTATTATGGAGCAACAAAATCCACCGGTTGTGAGGGCAGTGTTAGTGCCCGACGAAGCGGCAGCAAGGCCGGTTCGCGAGGTGGCAATCCCACATGACAACAATGTACACTCTAGTATCCGCAAACCAGAGCCTGGTGGGAGATTTGAATTAAAGCAGAATATGGTGCAACTTTTGCACACAAGCGAGCAATTTACCGGTCTCCCTCATGAAGACCCACAACAACATCTCCAGAATTTTTTGGAGATAAGTGACACTTATATACCCGCTGGAGTGTCACCTGATTATGTTCGGCTCACCCTATTTCCATTTTCCTTACTTGGTGAAGCCAAGAGGTGGTTAAAAGCTGAACCACCAAATTCTATATCAACGTGGGATGATCTAGCACGGAAGTTTTTGATAAGATTTTTTCCCTCTGGTAAAACAGCCAGACTTAGAAGTCAAATTCTAAGTTTCAAACAGAGGGAGGGATAAAATTTGTATCAAGCCTGGGAAAGATTTAAATCCATGTTGCGGGACTGTCCTCATCATCATCAGTCCAATGAGGTGTTGGTACACACATTTATTGAGGGTTTGGAACCCCATACTAAAATTTTGTTAGACTTAGCAGCTGGAGGGCAAGCGCTGGAAAAGACTTATGAGGAGCTGTACACTTTGCTCAACCGAATTTCACAGGGCAATCCAGAATGGAATGCAGATTCATCTCGAGGTGGAGCAAGGAAAGCAGCAGGAGTGCTTGAAGTGGATGGATTTACAGCTATCGCTGCACAGATAGCTGCCTTGCAGAATCAGTTGAACAACCACTTCAGCAACATGAATTTGAACCAGCCTTCAGCTTCAGTCAATGCGGTCCAGCAAATGTGGTGTGAAGTGTGTGGTAGCAGTGAGCACTCCACTGAGTGCTGTGGAGCAAACCCAGATTCGATTAACTTTGTGGGCAATGCACAAAGAAATCAGCAGCAGTTTGGTAGTGGCTACAACTCAAATTGGAGGAACCATCCAAATTTTTCGTGGGGTAGCAACAACCAACAAGGCCAAAGTTCGGGTCAGGGTATGCACAGGAATCAAGGAGGGCAACAGAACTACCAATCTCAATTCAGAAATCACAATGCCCCTCCTCCACCACCATCACCTACCATTGAAGAAATGTTTAAGACCATGATCGCTAATCAGGCGTAATTGCAGGCTGACTATGTTAAATTGGCAGCTGAAGTGAAGAATAATCAATTAGCGACCAAGGCTCTTGAGTATCAATTTGGGCAATTTGCTAGTGCCCAAAATACAAGACCCAGCGGAGGACTGCCTAGCGACACGGATCCTAATCCGAAGCAGGTAAATGCAGTGACCACGAGGAGTGGTTTGCAGTTGAAGGAGGTGGAACAGGAAAGACCGCCTTAAAAGTCAGGAGCATCAAATGTTGAGGAGGAACAAAGTTCTGATAGGGGGAAGACCAAAAAACCAGAAGCAGAAAGACCTCCACCCCCGTTCCCTCAACGACTCAAGAAACACAAGGAGGAGGCGTGTTTCAAGAAATTTATGGAGGTGCTTAAACAGGTACATGTTAATTTACCTCTTGTTGATGTCTTGCAGGGAGTGCCAAAATATGCCAAATATATTAAAGACATCGTGGCCAACACAAGTCGTTTGACTGAGTATGCCACGGTAGCTTTGACAGAGGAATGCACTTCCCGAATTCAAAATAGACTGCCCACGATGTTGAAAGACCCTGGAAGTTTTACTATCCAGCTTACAATTGGGCAGAGTATCCGAGCTCGTGGATTATGTGACTTGGGGGCGAGCATAAGTCTGATGCCATCTTCGGTATTCAGAAAGTTATGTCTGGGGAGTCCTAGACCTACAACCGTAATCTTGCAGCTAGCAGATAGATCCTTAGCTAGGCCGGATGGCATTGTTGAGGATGTGCTTGTGCAAGTGGGATCCCTCATTTTTCCGGTTGATTTTATTGTTCTGGATTTTGAACCAGACGCTGAAGTCCCATTTATTTTGGGACGACCCTTCTTGGCAACCGGAAAAGCATTAATCGACGTGGCTGCGGGTCAACTTACAATTCGAGCACATGACAAGGTAGAGGTATTTGATGTGCTAAAAGCCATGAAGCTGCCAGCTATACATGAGGAGCTTTCGGAAATTAGTGTGGTTGAACATGGAGAAATTAGGCAGGGTGTTGAATCTCAAGACCCATTGGAAAGAGCGTTGACGCATTCTGATCATTTTAGGGATAGAGAAGCTTGTGGATTGGTCCAATTGTTGAATGGAGCACCTAATCATCCGAGGAGACAGGAATTTCAGTCATTGATGAGATCTCTAGAGCCTTTGCCGAAACCATCCGTTGAGGAGGCATCAAAATTGGAGCTGAAAGAATTGCCTCCCCATCTAAAATATATCTTTTTGGGGGAGGGGGAGACGTTACCAGTTATCATCTCTGCGGACTTGACGGAGGAGTAGGAAAAGGTAGCATTGGGTGTCCTTAGAAAGAGGAAGAAAGCAATGGGTTGGAAAATGTCTGACATTCAGGGTATTAATCCAGCTTTCTGCACACACAGGATATTCATGGAGCAAGGAGCCAAACCAACCGTTCAGCCGCAACGGAGACTTAATCCAGCAATGAAGGATGTGGTAAGGAAAGAAATAATCAAGTGGCTTGATGCAGGGGTGGTCTACCCAATTTCCGACAGTGAGTGGGTCAGCCCCGTTCAATGTGTTCCTAAGAAAGGGGGGATGAACGTAGTACCCAATGAGAAAAATGAGTTGATCCCTACTCGAACCGTCACAGGTTGGCGGATTTGTATGGACTACAGGAAGCTAAATGAAGCCACGAGGAAAGATCATTACCCCATCCCTTTTATTGATCAAATACTTGATAGGTTGGCAGGACAGGAGTATTATTGCTTCCTTGATGGGTACTCTAGCTATAACCAAATAGCCATAGCTCCTGAGGATCAAGAGAAGACTACTTTCACCTGTCCTTACGGGACATATGCTTTCAGGTGGATGCCATTTGGGCTATGCAACGCACCCGCCACATTCCAGAGATGCATGATGGCTATTTTCCATGACATGGTGGAGGATTTTGTTGAGGTATTTATGGATGATTTTTCTGTTTTCGGTAATTCGTTTGCTACTTGTTTGTAGAATCTTGACAGGGTGCTGGCTCGATGTGAAGAATCCAACCTTGTGTTAAACTGGGAGAAATGCCACTTCTTAGTGAAGGAGGGGATTGTCCTGGGCCACAAAGTATCTAAAAAGGGGTTGGAAGTTGATCGTGCTAAGATCGAGGTTATTGAAAAATTGCCACCACCAGTGTCAGTGAAAGGTGTACGCAGTTTTCTGGAGCATGCAGGATTCTACAGACGATTCATCAAAAAATTTTCCAACATTTCTAGACCACTATGTAGATTGCTAGAAAAGGAGGTAAAGTTTGAGTTGAATGATGAGTGTGTTACAGCATTTGAAAAGTTGAAGCAGAAATTGATAGAAGCACCTATACTTACTTCTCCTGATTGGGAACAACCATTTGAGCTGATGTGTGATGCCAGTGATGTGGCTGTGGGAGCCGTATTGGGACAAAGAAAAAATAGAATTTTCCATTCTATTTATTATGCAAGCAAAACACTGAATAAGGCCCAGAGCAATTACACAGTCACAGAGAAAGAGATGCTAGCCTTGGTGTTTGCCTTTGACAAATTCAGGTCTTATTTGGTGGGGTCGAAAGTTGTGGTGTACACCGATCATGCAGCTATTCGGTACCTATTCAACAAGAAGGATGCTAAGCCCAGATTGATTAGATGGATCTTACTGTTGCAGGAGTTCGACCTTGAGATCAGAGACAGAAAGGGAAGTGAGAACCAAGTAGCAGATCACCTATCACGACTGGAAAGTCGGTCGCATGTGATGGAAAATGATAACATAAATGAAGAATTCCCAGATGAGCAACTCTTGGCGGTGGGAGAAGCTGAAGTTCCCTGGTATGCAGACATAGTCAACTTACTAGTGAGCGGAGTCTACCCACCTGAAACAACAGACCAACAAAGAAGGAAATTGAGGCATGACAGCCGGCATTATGTATGGGATGAGCCATATTTGTTCAAACAGGGACCAGATCAGGTGATGAGAAGATGCATCCCCGAGAGTCAAATAGCAGAAGTGTTGAGGGGATGCCATTCTTCGTTGTATGGAAGGCATCACGGAGGTGAGAGAACAGCGCACAAGGTTCTACAGTCAGGTTTCTTTTGGCCAACACTGTTCAGAGACTCTATGGCGTATGTCAAAATGTGTGATAGATGTCAGCGTACAGGATCAATTGGCAGAAGACAAGAGATGCCTTTGCAGAATATACTGGAAGTTGAGCCCTTTAATGTATGGGGCATTGACTTCATGGGTCCATTCCCACCGTCATTTGGTAATCGTTACATCTTGGTGGCAGTAGATTATGTATCAAAATGGGTGGAAGCAATAGCTTGCCCCAGAAATGACAACAAGGTAGTAACGAAGTTTGTGAAAAAACACATCCTCACAAGGTTTGGGACACCCCGAGCAATTATCAGTGACGGAGGGGCTCATTTTGTCAATGCAAGTTTCAAGAAATTACTAGCCAAGTATGGGGTGCGCCATAAAGTGGCAACAGCATACCACCCCCAAACTAGTGGGCAAGTAGAGGTGTCAAATAGGGAAGTGAAGCAGATTCTTTAGAAAACGGTGAATACACAACGGAATGATTGGTCAAGCAAACTCGATGATGCGTTGTGGGCCTACCGAACTGCTTATAAGATACCGATTGGAACCTCACCATACCGATTGGTCTACGGCAAAGCATGTCATCTCCCGTTGGAATTAGAGCACCGAGCTTTCTGGGCCGTCAGAAAACTAAATATGGACTCAGAGCTGGCGGGCAAAAAGAGACTAATGCAGCTCAGTGAACTTGATGAGTTCCGATGGCATGCCTATGAGAGTGCTAAGTACTACAAGGAAAGAACCAAAAGATGGCATGATAAGCATGTGGTGCATCGTATTTTTGAGCCGGGACAGAAAGTTTTGCTCTTTAATTCGAGGTTGAAGTTGTTTCCTGGTAAGCTAAGGTCTAAATGGTCGGGACCATTTGAAGTGGTAAGGATGACCCCTCACGGGGCCGTAGAATTGTGGCAAGAAGATCGGAGTGCTACGTTCTTGGTAAATGGGCAGAGATGTAAGCACTACTGGGGGGAGGACAATGATCGTGAAAAATCGTCCATCACCCTAGTGGATAATTGAGCATAAAGGACGTCGAGCCGCGACGGTAAACCAGGCGCTGCACGGGAGGCAACTCGTGAAAAATATTTTTTTCTTTTGTTTAGTGAAGTGTAAATAGTTTTTATTTTAATTTTCTTTTTCTTGATTTGGTATAAATTTTTCGTTTTAGTTAGTATTTTTCATTTTAGTTAGGGAAATCTATTAATCTAACCAATTTTGTTTAGTAAGGTGATTTTCAGGTCAAACGGAGAAAAATATGCATGGAATCGGGAAGGAAAAGGCAAGGTATGAAAAAATGAATAAAATGAAGAGACAGTGCACTGGGGCGTTGGCTCCGTGTCACGAAGGAAGGGCTCCGCGTTACCCTCTGTGACACGTTGAGGTTAAATCTGAATTTTTTAAAAAAATCCAGTGAGCCATCGCGTTGGCTCCGTGTCACGGAGGAGGGGCTCCGCGTTACCCTCCGTGACACGTTGCCCTATATTTAGTGCCGGGTCACACCGGGTTGCTGGGTGACCCGCGTGTTTTTCTTCTTTTTAACCCCGATTTTTGCCCTTTTTTTCCCCATTTCCTCTCTTCTCCGTGACCAAGCACCTAAATTCCCTCTCCCAACCAACGTGCCACGTTACTAAGCAAACAATTTGTCAAGTTTCTTCGGTTATTCAACGTAAAGGTATGTTTTCCTCGTTTCTCTCAAGTTTTTGTCGATTTTAGTCGAATTTGAGCATGGGAGGTGAGATAAATCATCCTAGGTAGCAATTTAGCATGATATTGAATTATTCTTTGATTGATAAATGTTCGGAATGTTGTAATTAGCATTTGAACTTGTCGATTGCGTGAATGATTCGAATGTGATTGTCAAATTGAATTCTAGGGCTTGGGTTGTTGAAATCGATTTGGGTAACTTGCTAAATTGGTGAATTATATGCCGGGGTGTGTTTGTGAATTGAGATAAGTCATTGTAAATATTGTTAGAGTGTAAAAGACGACGAATTCTCGAATTTTTGGGAAAAGGTGAAAATTGCTCAAATTGGTTTGATTATTTGGATTCGTATGTATATAGAATTTTGGTCATTGTTTTTGTTTGTTGCTTTCGTTGCTAAGTGCGATGGTTGAATTGCTAGCGATGGTAGGATTGGGATTAGCTGTATGAATTCTGAGTAGTACGCTAAAAGTTATACTGTCGAAAATTTTTTGTAAATGCACTAAGCAATAAATCGTATAGTTGTTTGTGTTTGGGTTGTAAATAAAGTAATCCTTGCCGTAGTATCGTAAAAGTAGCTAAGGACTAAGTGTGGGGTAAACTTAGTTTAACCCGACCTTAGCCGAAGTTAACATGTATTTAGCTTAACATTGTGCTTGTTTATTTATGTTGACAGGTACAATGGCGAGTAGGCAGGATAAGGGTAGAGGTGTTTCTACTTCAGGCACCGGGAGAAAACGACTAAGACTGGGCACTGCAGTCCCAGCTGCACCAGCTGTTCCGCGCGGCCAACTCCGCCAATACGGAACGAGGTGGGTGACCGATGAAGGGAAGAAGTGGTACGCTAAACATAAGGAGAATAAGTACTTCCCTAAGGAGCATATTGCACGGGAACCACTAGCACAGGAGTTCCCCCGTATTGTGCAGAGAATCGAGGCAGCTGGGCTCAGCTTCATATTTTAGGAGCCCAAGGAGTGCAACCTACATTTAGTCTGGGAGTTCTACGCAAATTGGAACCCGGCCATCAGAAGCCACACAATAAAAATCAGAGGGCAGATTGTCACCCTGGAACCCCAGCAATTTAATGCCATCGTTGGAGTGCGGGACACAGACGCCCATGTTCTTCGCCAGCTGAATATCACCCCACCATACGCCGACATCAGACGCACCTTGTGTGGGGCTCGGTCCACAGCCCGATGGAGCAGACATAAGGAGAGGGGTTACCACCAGACTCTGCCTTATTCGCAGATGAACAGGGAGGCCAGAATATGGCTGAAAATAGTGTGTTCGTGCTTAATCCCGGGGGTTCACATGACGGATGTGACCCGGGACCGTGTCTGCTTGGTGTATGCCCTTATGAAAGGGCTGGAGATTAATGTTGGGGCGGTTATCATATCCGCCATGAAGAGAGCCCGACTACACTAGGGCCACAGGTATGGGTTTGACGGACTCATCACCACCTTTCTCCGGGGCCTCGACGTTGAGAAAGAGGCTTTGGACTACATCCCGCAGTTGGAGCGGAGTGCCCTTGATGTGACCAAAACCAAGGCCCCCGACACCACACACGGGCCAGTGCTGACACTGGGCGAGCGACATGCTCGTGACGATCAGTACATGGCTCGGATGTTTGGTATGCAAATGCTTCAGCTCCGGATTGGTGGGAGACCAGCCACAGAGGATGAGTTATGGCAGCTGGAGCTGGATTACCCATTTGGCGAGAACGCCAGAGCTTTGTGTCAAGTGAGGCCAGCCTTCGTTGAGCCTACTGACGATGATGTCCCCACGGACGAGGAGACACGTGGGGAGGACTCCGATGTGGAGTCTGATGACGACGATGGAGGTGACTCGGACATGGGCGATGAGGCAGCAGCACCGGATGAAGAAGTCGAATATTTCGACTGATCAGGGAGTTCCACCACCCGAAATTTTTGTGATTTTTTATTTTTGTGAACACTGGGGACAGTGTTCAATTTAAGTGTGGGGTGGGGAGTAGCTAGGTGTTGGGACCTGGGCTAATCTGCTGTATGTTCTTCCTTTGTTTTGCATGTATGTTTTTTATGTTTCCCTGTGGTTCTGAACTGATTTGTGTTGTATCTGTATATATTTTTGTGGTAAATGATGTGTGTTGTGAAAGGTTGTGGTTGCCAGTGTAAATATTTTGTAAATTTTGTAAATATTTTTTTTTCTTTATCGAAATGATCGATAATTTTCAAAAGTTTGCGAAAATATTTTGTACATATTAAAATATTTTGTAAATACTTTTCCATCGAAATGATCGATGTTTTGCAAAAATTTTTCGATTTTTATTTTTGGGTTTCTCGGAGTTTGGTTTCGGTTCTTTTACCGAGAATAGTCCCATTGAACCGATGTCATAGTTAGTGACCGTTCCCTATGATGGATGGATGACGACCGTCTTAAGGGAAATGTAGTCGGTAGGAGTAGTGATTTTAATTTATTTTAAGTTTTTTTCTTTGGTGGATTGCATCACTGAACCTGTAGTTACTATCTGGTTGTGAAATTTTGGTTGCGTGTTGTAACTGATGTTCAAAATGTAAAAGTGATTCATTTGAAAGCATGCAATTTTGTAAATATGTTGAGTTACCTAGGCTGTAGAATTCGATTCGGTGTGATTGAGGCTTAATTTTTGAATTCATGTAATTGGCTAATTAAAGAGTCTGTGAATGCATCTTGAATCGAGCATGTGCATGAAGTGTGAAGTGAGGTATTGTTATTCCATGCTATTGTGAAGTGTCTAGAACTTGCCTGGTGTGTGTACAAAATGAAATGAAGGAGGTGTAGTGTTAGAAAGGATGTAGGCATTTCTTTGTTTTTAACCGAGAGTTTCTATTTTTTCCTTGTCATACTCTCATTTTTATGTGACTGTATACCCTAGTCAGCCCGTTGAGCCTTTAGCCGATTCTTTCTTTCTTTTGTCCAAAAATGTATAAACTAAGCTTTATTCCTTCTTTTCATTAGCCGTAAAGTCTATACAAAACTCTTAAGCGCTTAAGAAGAAAAGAAAAATTTTTCCCAAAGTGTCAAAGAGTGAGAAGAGTGAAAAGAAAAAGAAAAGCAGAGTGAGGAAAGAAAAGAAAAAGGTGGAGGGTGCACTCATCATAATTAAATGATATTGAGGGTACATGAAAACCCTTGGTTGTTGTGTCAAATGTGTTTGATGAAATGGGCAGTACGAAAGTAAACCAGCATGAAGGGGATGATGAAAAAAGAAAAGAGAGAAACAATGTTCATGAGTTGATGGGAATGTGTTGAAAAGGCCCTTAAGGATGCTAGTGACTATTATTGGCTAATCCAATACATACTAGTTCCATAGCCTCCATTACAACCCATTAAAGTCCTACGTGATCTTACATTGCATTTCTTTATATTAGTGGAGTAATACACTAAGGGCAAGCCTATGGGTCATGACATGATGCATGTGAATTCTTTTGGGAGAGAGAGTGAAATTAATTTTTATATGCCCCTACTTGAATGTTTGTGTGTTGCATGAACATAAAGGGGAAGATTCTCTTGAGTTGCGAGGGCGCATGCTTGATGAAAGATTGATTTTCGTGTCAGATATCTTGATTAGCTGATTTGCATGAGTTTGCCGATATCAAGAGTCGGTTCTTAAAGTCTAGGAAGTCTTGATGTATTAAAGGTCATTGCATTGTTAAGACCATGCATGCTTTCTTGATGATTTGCAAAAATTGAATAATCGGTATGACCGTAGCATAAATTGTCGCACCATAGTGGCGAAGGTTGGGATGTAATTTGCATGAGTTGTGTATGTATTGTTCGAGGACGAACAAGGATTTATGTGTGGGGTAAGTGATCTTGGGCAGATTTATATGCCCAAGTGATACTCAAACGTATCATTTTCGCCTTGTTTGTTATGCAATGTGTATACATTTTCATGTAATTGGTAATAAAATGTGAATTTATACTAACCAACATGATTAGCATTTGTTTGCAGGTGAAATATGATTTTTAGGAGCTAAAATGCATGTTGGGACAATATCGGAGTTGGACTTGGATGCGAGCACGGAAAAGACATTGGAATGCGCAATGTAAAGGGGCTCCACGATGGAGCCGTGCCACGCTACCATCGCGGAGGCACACTTCCTGGAGGGTGATTTAATTGGCAATTTCCAGTGAAGCCTCGCGACAGCTCCGTGGCACGGAGCTAAGCCTCCGCGTTGGCCTCCGTGCCACGTTGAGGCTATATTCCCGGACCCTATATTTCCAGTGAGGGTCCGCGTCCACGCCGTGTCACGGAGGCAGTGCTCCGCGTTGGCCTCCGTGACACGTTGCTTGTTATTTCGGGAAAAATTCCCAATAGTATAAATAGAACACTTAGGCTTATTTTTAATTAATTCAGACTTGGTGGAGCAAGAACGTGGGTTAGAGGCAGTTGAGGGACGAAAAAGCTAAGGGATTTTCTCTCTTCCTTTCTTCTTTCAATCAATTGTTTGTATGATTTACACTTGTTTTAGGACGATTAATCCACAAATGAGTGGCTAATTCTCTTCCTTGCTGAGGTTGTGAACAATGGTGATGAATTTTGATTATTGAATTGTATGATTTTTCATCTTCTTCTTCTATGTTGTTCTATTAATTCTTGTTTCTACTGCATTAGTGTGTGGCCGACATTAATGTATATCTAAAAAGTCCAATTTCACTCGAGAGAGCAAGAAATTGGAAAGTTGTGAATTAATAGGGTATTGTTCTTAACTTGATTTGGAAAAATTGGGTTTTGATGTGCTTTCCTGATAGAAATATACTTGAAAGCCGTATTAGTCAATTTAGGAACCGGAATTGTAGTGCTAGGTCATGAATTGCATTTAATCATAGAAATGTAGACGAATGGTTTATGATTCTAAAGTGAGATTAAATACGAGAGTTTTAATCTCTAGGCTAATGTTCTTGGCTAGCAACATGAAGAGAAGAATAACCAAATTATGATTATAATCAAGTTCATTACTTGTTCTTAACCTTGGCATGCTCATATCCATAGTTTCAATTCAAAGTAAATATTTGTTAATAGTTTTAGTATATAATCAATAAAAACAAAATTATTTAACTTTTGGTTACGTTGTTGTCAACATAATTAGAAGTAAGCTAGAATATAGTATACTTAAGCAATTTTACTTATCCAGAGTCTCCTTGGTTCGATACTTGGCTTACTTAGCCACTTTATTACTTGTTTGACCACGTGCACTTACGTGTCGGTTTTTAACCTATACCAAACCACCGGACACCATACGTGCTGGAGAAAGGCCTGGAAAAGGATCGGACGAATAACCTGTCGAACCATCGCGGAAGGAGCCGAGGCAGAGCCCCTCCGCGATGGCAACGTGTCACGGAGGTGGAGCCTCCGCGTTGGCTCCGTGACACGTTGGCCTTGTCCAGGCCCAAGTATATAAAGCCCCACTTCGGTTTTAATTCATTTTAAACTTATAAAATTTCCAGAAAACAGAGAGAACAACCAGAGAAAGGAAATAGAACGAAGAGGGTAATATAATTTCGTCGATTACGCTGCCAAACATTGTCCAAACTCAAATTAACCTCAGATACCAAGGTATTTAGCAGCAAAGAGCATTCCTACGGATTTAGTTTCGTGAAATACCGCCGACGAATCATCGAGCTATCGGACTAAGGTAAGTGGAATTGCTCCAAACCAGTGTCTATGTGTTCCTAGCTGTGAAGTGAATATTTCTCCCTTCTGGAGTTTTGGAAAATAGCGAGTTTTTGACCGTCTTTCGATAAGCCTAAGTTTAGGCTATACTTATATCGAAAGTGATGTCGTCCTTCAGAATAAAGTTGTATTTAGTACTGATTGATATATATATGAATGCAGTTGGGAGGAATAGCTAAAATACTGACCAAGCTACGCCAGTTAGTCGGGAAATCAGAAGCGAAGGTATGTAAAGCTAGTTTCCTCGGCAAGTTAGTAATCTCGGTATAGTAAAGTAATTTAAAGGCCAGTAGAATGTTCAGAAGTCATGTATTATGTTTATTACGAATGTTGGTACGATATTAGAAGCATCAGGTTATAATTAGCACGAAACTTGCTAGCACGATATAGATTGTAATACAAGTGTTAGGAACTGCACAGCATGCTCAGTATGTGATGTAGTACAGAATGTTAGGATATTATCGTATTCAGTTGAAACCCAGTAAAATAATGTAATATCTGTAAGGCATCTCAGAAGTAGAATGATAGGTTAAAATGAAGTTTAGGAAGCATGTTAGAGATAGTAAATCATGTTACTATAGAAACTCAGTATACAGCATGGTTTTTAGCAGAAAAACTATATCTTGTTCATCGTTAGACTCAGCACAGTATGGCAGAAGATTATATTTGTACATATGTACTATTATCAGTCTCAGCATGTATTAAGTACGTATACATTACCATCACTAGTTCAGCACACAGTATGTACGGATACTTTACTACTATTAGCTGCAGTATGTGGGATATGCAGATAGTATTACTAGTTGAGACCATTGTATTGTTTTGGGGTTGGATTACCTAGCATCCATGACCGCCCCAGGGTTAATAGCTGTATCGACTCGTCCGCCAGAGGACGAGGACACGTCGCTCTACGGAGTGGCATGCCGTCCCACAGGGGACGAAGATGGGATGCCAGTTTTCCCCATATTGTGCCTTGGTCGGCCCTTACACACCCCTATCGAGCGGATACGCCCGGGTGTTGATTCAGGAGTCCTCCGGACTCAGGTACAGTTATAGTCAGGGGCTCAGCGAGCCCAAGTGCATACCTAGGGGACCGGCAGGATGCTTATAGTTATTATAGGAGATGGGATGACCGGGGTAGGGGTATAGATTGCATGCTGGTTGTACCTCCCGGCTTATAGGGGCCGGGTAAGGTTTGTGTGTGCTATGTTATGTTATGTTATGTTATGTTATGCCATGCTACATTAGATACAAGTAGATCGACAGTAGAACGATACATCTCCAGGTATGACTCCTACTCCTTCCAGTATAGTTAAGAGTAGGCATAGTTTTACATTATCAGACAGTTAATCTTTTTCTTCCTATTTCAGTTTCATCAGTTGTATTGTTGTTTTCAGATATTTCTTTCAGTTATTGCCCTACATACTCAGTACCAGCGGTACTGACGCCGGTGGGGTGCTGCATTACTTGCCTGCAGGTACTCATAGACGAGGAGACGATCCCTCGTGATTCCTGTCAGCGATCGAGTATTCAGCTCCTGTCATCCGGAGACTGAATTCCAGAGGTGTATTTCGTTTTCTTTTGTTGTATAGTACGGGTAGGTCGGGGCCCTGTCCCGATCATTTTTATTGTTATTCCTAGAGGCTTGCAATCTATATATATTTCCCTGTGGTCAGTTGAGCCGGTCGTGTGAGGCCGTGCAGTTGTATAGCTGTTAGTACTTTATTTCTTTTATGCTGGCCGTGTGGGGCCATATCTTGACAGTAGTGGTGACCTTGCCGGTCACGTAGCTTTCCAATACTTCATTGTTGAATTACAGATAACTAGACAGCATGGTGGCCTTGTCGGCCCGCATAGGCTCCCCTATATTGAATGTGTTCTGGTTAGCTGATAGTACAGGTACAGGTGGCTATAGGCCAGTTGGCCGGAGGCTGTGTTTACAGCCATTATATAGCTGGTTGGTTTCTTGGAATAGAGCCAGGGCCAGCCAAAAGCACCAGACGTGCTTAGGCTGGACCATCTAGCAGTCCAGAGTCTAGCAGGCACCAGGTGCCCTTCATACCCTCCAAGGTGGGGTGTGACATTTAGGCTCCTTCGCGATTATCATCCGCGATACCTGATCCTACACAAGAGAATCATTACGAGAAAAATTCACATGATCATTGTTATCTATCACTTGGACAACTGAAATAAGACTAGTGGAGAGTTTTGGTGATACAAAAACATTCTTGAAAGTTTCAATAATATCCCCAATCTTAGTAATGGGTAAATTACTATCATTGACAATCTGAATTTATGACGGATCTTGATACTGATGTACATTTCTTAGAATACTAGTTGAATTAGCCATAGGATTGGAAGTGCCAGAACCAACAAGCCAAAAATAGATGTAATATTATTACCTTGTACGCCTAAAGCTGAAAGGCTGACATAATCATTTGTTGTACCAATTCAAGAGTATGAACTTGTCTAGCTACAGAAGGAGAACCATTTATGCCAGCTTGAAAAGCATTGATACTATGATTTTGAGGAAGTCTGGGGTGCTCTTTGATAATATGTCCATATTGTTTACAATAATTGTAGAATTTTTACCATAATTGCTAGAAATATGACCATATTCGTTGCAACTAAGCATTGAGTTTTGCTCATATATCTCTACCCTTTCCTCTTTCTTGAGCAATAAGTGCAATAGTGGTGAATATTTTCTTACTTGAAAGCATTTTATGTTAGAATACATTTCTCTTTTCACAAAATAATTCCCTAAAACAAACATTCAATGAGGGAGATGGATCAGGATTCACCAAGTTAGAGCAAGAACTCTCAAAATTAAATCGTAATTTTATCAAAAATTAATCTGATTTTCTTTGCTCATGAGCTACTTGAATTATAAAAAGAGATTACAGGTATTTTAGTATAAACAATATTAGTGAATTCAACCCATAAATTTGAAAATTCATAAAAATAATCCTTGAAAGAGAGATCTCCTTGAGAGTGATTAGCAATTTCATGTTTTAACTGAAAGCATCTTGCATTATTATCTCGGTTGTAAATCTTTTGTAAATAATCCCACATGGCCTTTGCAGTCTTATATGGCCTGAGATTAAGGATAATAAGAGGGTCAATTAACCCTAAAATTCATATAATTTATTTATGAAAATGTATGTATAATGAAAAACGGACCGCTCCTCAAATCGGGTCAAGTTATACTTGTTCAAGTTGACTCGATAAAGTCATCGGAGCATCTTTGACCTTCCACTGACCTAACTTTGTAGGACCAGTAGGAGCAAGATCACTTTCATCTATATGACCCCATAATTTTTTTCCAGTAACAAATGGTTGAAATTGAAATTCCAAGGTAGAATAATTTTTTCTAGTGAAACGAACACTAAAAGACTCAAACTAATGTGAAGTCATGTTTTTGAATAGGGAAAATAAAAAACACAATGATACGAAAAAATAGCTAGAATAATCAAGACCAAGAGCCCTACGTATTTAGGACTATTTGTTTATTAACAATCAAGACAACAAAAACTTTCAAAAAGAAATTGAAAGTAACCATAAATGAAGGACTATTTAAATAAAAAAAGAGAAGACTCTGATGCCATGTCAAGAACAGAGAAAATGAGAGAAAAACTAAAGGATGATTTTCTCAAAATTTTTATTCAAATTTATAAAAATATATTGGTATTTATACACAAGAAAGATATCCTACACTTAAATGTAAATTCTACACATGAATTTGCATAATATTTTACAACTAATGCTACACAATATTCTATACTAAATATAGTATCTAGAATATCTCTTACATATATTCTACAACTAATACTACACAATATTCTACACTAATTGAATACTATTAAAGCAGCACGTAGTCATCTTGATCTTCTGGCTATCGTCATCTCGGCTGGACTCAATCTTTATCCATATTGTGATCTTGATCAACAGATATCCGAGTGCCAAAACGAAAAAGTAAAAAGAAAAGAAAGTTTAACCAATATCAGGGAAGGTGCAAAAATATCCTTCTGGATCCCTCCCACTTTTTTGGCTCATTAATAAGAAACAATTAGAATTTAAAGAGAGAAAAAGACAATGCACAAAAGCAGTCCACTCTTATTTTAGAATCAGGGAAATAACTGCTCTTACGCAGCTTTGCTTCTGCAGTGGTCCTTTTGGCTTCATCATCACCATCCACTGTGCTCTCTTACACTGATGGTAGTAGCTAAAGTTGGAAGGAAACATTTATTAAGGGTCTCACTACTCAATCTCTTACTACTATATAATGCCCCACGAATACTTATCATTCTTGAATTCACACAGCAAATTAATTTCTGTTACAGGCCAAAAAAAGATTTGGTCTCTGAAAACTCATGACTAACATGATGAGTTGCTCATTCTCTTCTTTTTCCTGTATAGTTTTATTGCTTGCATTTTCTTCCATCTCACCTCAAGCTGAAGCTCGAGCCTTTTTCGTGTTTGGCGATTCACTAGTCGATAATGGTAACAACAACTACTTAATTACTAGTGCCAGGGCAGATTCTCCCCCTTATGGCATTGACTACCCGACTCACCGCCCCACTGGTCGCTTCTCCAATGGCCTCAACATACCTGATATCATAAGTATGAGCATTGTTTTTTTCCAAAAAAGTTATCCTTGTCCATTAACTAGTAGATAGTAACTCATTTTTCTTAAACACTTGTTCTAAGTATTTAAGTTCTATACTTTGATCGTCTGAATTTTTTTTTTACTATCAATGCAGTTTAACATATTATGATATCCTGGCTATCATTCTTTAGGGAGTTTAAGGATCTGTTTGGTCATAAAAATTATTTATTTTTTTCGGAAGAATTTTGCACTTTATTTGAAAATTTATATTTGGCCGTAATAATTTCAAATCCAATTTGAAGTTCTATTTCAAATTTGAAAGATATAACATGTTTTTCAAGTCACTTTTTTCTTTTTAAAGTTGTATTTAAGTACACTCAAGAATAAATATTATTTGAAATATTTTTTACCAAAAATATAACTAGACACAACTCTAAATTCATAAATTTCAAAAAAAAAAAGTGAAAAATATTTAAAATCAATCACCAAATGCCTGATAAATTATACACACCAATAGCGTAACAATTTAACCGTTATCACTTGCTATTACTTTTATTTAATTTTTTAGTTTACTACACAATTTAATTTGATACGAAGAGTTACTGCTCGGTCAAGTAAACTTGATGTGTAAAAATAATTAAGTTGTCAGAACACAAAACATAAAGTAATTTTTTTTTATAGATTATCATTCAGTATTTTCTCTGTTTTAATTTATGCAGAGATGTTTGACTCATGAAATTTAAAAAAGAAATATTTTTTAAACTTGTGACTTTAGAGCTGCAGAAATAATTATGTGGCTATAATACTATGTAACTAAAAATTTAAAGTTAAACTATTTTTAAATATATAAAATGTCTCTTTTTTTTTGAGTGAACTAATTTGGAAATAGTGGCATATGAAATGAAAGAAAAAGAGTAATATTTATCATAAATATGCTAATAGTTTGTTGTTTTTTTAAGGTGAGCAATTGGGTATGGAGCCAACATTGCCATATTTGTCTCCAGAGCTCACAGGAGATAGGCTTCTTGTTGGGGCAAACTTTGCTTCTGCTGGAGTTGGAATCCTTAATGACACGGGCATCCAGTTTGTATGTGCAATTAAAGCCTATTGTTATTTAACTCCATTAATTTGGAATGAACTACAATATTTTGTTGCCTGTTTTGTTCCGAGTGCAACATTTCATCCATGTTCCTACGCTAGGCTACTACATATAATATCTGTCATATATATCCCTGTTCTGCTTTTCTTTTTTTTTACAAGTTTACAAGTTGGTATGCTCTCCTTCGAAAATTTCAAAATTACCATGGATTTTTTTTTTCCCATTTTACCTGTAATTAATTTTGGAAGATTTCTTTGATTCTCTTGGTCTCGTTCAACTACCTAACCCCAGATTACCATCGTTGTATGAGGCAAGTTGTACCATTATCTTAATTCCTATTTCTCATCCAAACTTAAATGATGAATTCTCAAATTATTGGATATCATGCACATAGAACTAGAAAGATTTTGGTCACGTCTACCAGTATATACTATATTTATTGGCAATAAATGGAAAACACACTATTTAAAGCTCAAAGTCAATATGTCTAAAAAATATTAAAAAGCACTTATACTACACTACCACAAGACATACTATGGTGTAGTTTATAATTAAATTGGATTTTGTATGACGTTTTCAGTTGAATATAATCAGAATTGGGAAACAATTGGAGTACTTTGAACAATATCAAAGGAGGGTAAGCGGTCTAATTGGAGTAGAACAAACAAAGCAGCTAGTGAACAGCGCCCTTGTCCTCATCACCCTTGGTGGCAATGACTTTGTTAATAACTACTATTTGGTCCCTTTCTCTGCAAGATCTCGCCAATTTTCCCTCCCAGATTATGTTCGTTATCTCATCTCCGAGTACAGAAAAATATTACAGGTAAATTTCTATGGTAGACATTAATTGGTAATTTAATAAAATGATATCTAACATACTTTCACATGTTTAAATTCAGTAGCACTGAAATCTTTGTTGAATTAGTCATGGTTAAAATGAAGTTATGCAGGTTGGGTACAGTGGCATTCTGCAACAGTACTACATATATGAATATGCATGTAAATGACAACCTGTAGTAGAGCCATAATGTGATGAATGCTTGGTTGGTTGTGCGACAGACTAGCATTTCACCACATGATATCATTAAGACCCCTATCTGAAAACGTGCATTTATTAGAGAAAAAATATGCACCACCCTCACACCTAAGAGAAAAAGTGCGACAGGTTTAAATCAACGCATAAAAATAATTCACTTTTATTTATTTATTTTGAATTTTGTACAGACAATAAATAATTAATTGAAGGTAAAACATAAAAAAAATATTTTTTTTTTGTTATGCTAAAATTAAAAAATAAAAATAAAAAATATTTTAAAATATAATGAACATATAAAAATGAATAAAAAAGTAATAATTATTTTCAGGATATATAGTCATATTTTGAAATAATTTCAAGATGGCGTTTAGCTTATGGTCTAACACTTTCCAAGACAATATCACCGACAAAATTTGCTCTGTTGTCTTAACATTACCATAACCACTGAGAAAAATAAAAAAAATATAATACTCTCTCAGATCATCTGTTTCACTAGTTTTACAGTAAAAAAATAATAATAAAAAGTTAAAGGGTCTTTTTGGAAAGTTTCTGTATAATTGAAATTTATTGTAATTATTAGGGTAACAATCATACAATATAAAAATTACGATAATCTGTTTGTATGTCGTTATGTAATTATAGTGTAATTACAAGCATACTGTTTGGTTATACAAGTATAATTACAGAATTACATTAAAATTTTAAAATAAAATCTAATTATCAAAAACTAATTTAATATTTAATAAATATATGTCTTTATAAACGATATTAAATTAGGTATTTAAGATACATATTGTCCCTGAAAAATATATTAACTAGTAAATATATATTTTTAACAAATATTATAAAAAAATAATTGATATATATTTTTAAATTAATAATATTTTAATTTAATTAATTATAAACACTAAAAAGTCATATTTATTAAAAAAATCATGAAATGCATGTTTGACAATAATATTAATATTATAAATATAATGCAATAAAATTATTCAAATATTTGACAAATTAAAATATTCTATCAATTCTAATTAAAAAATGAATAGCATGCAATGTGAAATAACAAGTCAATACTATGAAAGCAAATAAATTAGAACCGAAAATATAACATAAATTCAAAATTAAGAAAAACAGTTAACATAATACTCTTATGTCACATTCAAATATAACTTAAAATAAATTGCAATATAGTTTAAGTAAATATAATCTAAAAGAAAATAAAAATATAATTTTATATCATCATTCAACAATGAAATTATACTTTAAATCAAAAATTAGAATAATAATGCATTTATATTAAATAAAAAAAATAATTAAAAATAAAAAGAAATAGAGATAATAGAAATAAAAAATAAATTAAAAAGAAAATAAATATAATTAAAAACAGAAACAGAAACAAAAACAAAGAAAAGTAACCTTGTAATTATACTTTATAATTACCTACAATTCTCACTACTCTAAAAATTAGAGAAGGTAATTACCCTCCCAAATACATTCAATTTTTTATGATCATGAAATTATCTTACAAAACAAACAAACCAAACTATATAATTATATTGAAATTCAATTATCAGCTGAACTTTCCAAACTGCTAAGAAAACATACTGTTTCTTTTTAAATTCCACCACGGCTACTTCAATAAGGCATATAGTCATTAATTAATTACTCATATACTAAAGGTTCTTTAATGAAATAGCCCTTATGCTTAATGCTACTAAAATGGGCGTGATAAAACTTTAAACTACATCTAAAAAGGAAGGAATAGAGGGAGTACAATGCTAACTAATATTTCTTCTGTTTCATTTTAATTGCTAGTATAAGATTTACATACTCATTCAAAAAAATTAATGTGAATAGTAATTTGACTAATATAATCTTATTAATTTTTTGAAAACATACAATAATAATTCTTTTCACATTTTAGAATGACCTTAAGTACTAAAGGTAGAATTAGAAAAACATGATTAATTATCTCTTGAATTTTGAAACTAGCAAATATTTTGGAACAATTATTTTTATTATACCTAACAATTAAAATGAAACAAAGAGAGTAGTATTTTCAAAGTAGTAGTTATAGATGTTATTCTTTCCTTTCTATCACTTACTAAAACAAGAAAAAAAATGCAGAAGCTGTATGACTTGGGAGCAAGAAGAGTGTTAGTGACAGGTACTGGACCAATGGGGTGCGTGCCAGCAGAATTAGCACAGAGGAGCCGAACTGGCGAATGTGCCGTGGAACTGCAGCATGCAGCCGCTTTGTTCAATCCACAATTGACACAAATGTTGGCTGATCTCAATGCTCAACTTGGTGCTGATATCTTTATTGCTGCTAACACCTACACTATGAACATGGATTTCGTCTCTAATCCTCAGGCTTATGGTAATCTCAACATACACCTATTTCTCCATATCTCTGTTATTTATATATCCTAATAGAAAATGTTTCAGAACTCAAAAATTTAACCAAAACTATATGATTGTTAGCCGGACTGACCTATCTTTGTTAAATGGAATCAATTGACACCTATTCATCAGAAAATTATACTCAATCATAAGTCAACTTTTTTCTTTATGTACATGTATTATATGTTGAAATTTCTTTGACACTATATATATACTTCTTTATATTTTGACTCCGTCTACTAGTACATAATATATGTACTGGTAAGAGTTTATCAACCAATATGTGTTGAAAAATAGTGACTAACATATGGAAATTTAATTTGAGCAGGGTTTGTGACATCAAAGATAGCATGTTGTGGTCAAGGACCATACAATGGGATAGGGCTGTGCACACCATTATCGAACCTGTGCCCAAACAGGGACATATATGCATTTTGGGATCCATTCCATCCATCTGAAAGGGCGAATAGGATCATTGTGCAGCAGATATTGACTGGTTCTTCCAAGTACATGAACCCAATGAACCTCAGCAGTATTGTCGCTTTGGACTCAAGGACCTAACTAATTCTCCTCTCTATATCTTTCTCCCATTTATCACTATTTGTGTCCCGCGTGTGGTATCTTTAAACTATAACATATATATATATATATATATATATATATATATATATATATATATATTGGATCATTATTTCTTTGGTTATATTTATTAATATAATAAAACTAGAGGAGTGACGTTGGTAATATATGTATGTGCTGAATGGTTCTTGATTTACCTTCATAAGCCATCCTAATGTCAGTGGAGTTCAATTTCACCGTGTTCAAGTTTTTCCATATTTAATCCCTCTGTCCTTTTAGAGTGTAATCATGTTTATCGAAATGAAATGGAAGTTACCCCTTCCCGATATTCACAATTTAGAAGCTCTAACCTTATTCTGAATATATTTATTTCACTCACACTCACACAAGAAATTGGTTAAATTATTGAAGAATCAAATCAAGCATGAAACATTCAAAGATCTTGAACATAACTTTACTACAAAATCATACATTCAAGTTCAGTATTTTACTTTTATCTAACAGCATTCTGCACCTTGGTAAACCATAAAAGGTGAGTTACAAGAAATAATTGATACATGGCCTAATGATAAGACCCGTTCAATGCGCTTTTAGTGCTTGAGTTATAAAAAAATGATTTCGACAGCAATTTCTTGAGGCTACTTATTGAACAAAACTGCTTAAACAAGAAACTACTTATATCACTGTCTCATATACATTCTTCAAAAGGGAAAAGAAGAATAGAACACAAATTTAAGGTCCACGTCAAAGAAGATGGGGTAATGTTGACAATACAAGTAGTTTCATCTTCTAATAATTAGTACTCCCTCTCTGTACCAATTTACGTTAGTATTTTTAGTTTTTCTAGATTCAAGATAAATATTTTAAAATATATTTTTTTCGGTCATATTAATATGAAAAGAATTATAATTACTAATATTTTTAAATAGTTTTTTTTATCATCTAAATTTTTAAGTTTAAAATATTGAGTTAATGTAACTCAATTTAATTTCAAAAATTAATCAAATTGTCTCCCTTGAAGCGAAAAATGCCACGTAAATTGGGACAAAGAGAGTATCAATTTTCAAAAATTTTGAAAATAGTGTTTGGGTTGACAACCTACAAAATGGGGTTGCGTATTGGTGAAATTATCTACAAGTTCTAGGTATTTTCCCTTATTTACCAAACATAATGATTATGTTATATTTTGTATCAAATTTGAAGACAAAAAATCTCCCTCTGTGTGTAAACCCCCTTCTCCCTCAAGTTTTTCTTCCTTTTCTTCTTTATTTCAAAATATTTAATCATCATTTTATTTTTTTTACAAAATATGTAAAGAAAATAGAAAAATAGAGTGATTATGTAACACTTGGTACCTTTGTACTAAGATTTGAAGTGCATGGTGTTTCTGATAAATCCAATCTGAAAAATTTTGTTGATTCTTAAGTGATTGGAAGAGTTAATCATGATTGATAATGTGTTGAAGAAGTTTGGAGTTGATTAAAAGTTGGAAAGATCGAATTTGAAGGAGTTACACCCTGTATTGTGTGAGATACAACCGTAGATTTCACTTATGGGTCGTACTGTGAGTTGTGTATAGGCTGTGTAATATAGCTACTTTTAACAAAGTATGAAGTCATGTTCAGACCATATATTGGATGTACTATGTTGATTGTAGATGAAAGGCTTTGCAAAGACGATGAGAATTTCGAATATTATTTTGAGCCTATGGGTAAGGGTCAACTTTTAATGATCATATCTCCTAATATATGAAGTTTTTTTTGGGTGTTATACCTATCAAATTAAAGATCTACTAGTCTAAACACATCAAATCATTCGTCGTTTGGACCTTCCTACAAAAGTTATGATCATTTTATCAGAAGGTAATGGAGTAGAGATTTCACTGGGAAATTCTGCAGCCAGAATTCCCCTTCTGCAAACTGTAGAACAGTTCTGCGAACTATAGAACAGTTCTGCGAACTATAGAACAGTTCTGTGAACCGAAAAATGAACTTCGTTGTCCCAGGTATTCTATCAACTTCTGAGACCAAAGTGCGAATTGCACAACCATTTTGTAGTCCATAAAAGGGTCGATGAGACCTTTTAAAACACTTTTCTTTGTGAATATTTCATTCTATTTTTCACTCCCACCAGTCTTAGGATGATTTTTCTCTCCTCTTCTCAACCTCCAACACTAAGGTATGTTCCTATCATGTATTCCTAAGTATTTCTAAGCACTTCTAATTCATATTTATGTATTCCTAACTGGCACGATTCATATAGATGGATCGTGTGGGCATCTACATCGACTCTAACTTGATAGGAGAATCCCTATTTAAATCACATATAAAAATATCAAAAACATCTACTTGCTTCGATATAAATCAATCAATGTTTAAATTTACAATTAAATCCCACCAAAATCATGACTATCCCAAAATCTAGTCTAGGCAGGTACAAGAGTTCTACTTGAAATACTAACAAATTAAAATGACACAACTTTGCCTAAGGAGAGAATCAGAAGCTGATGCTAAGTGTCGCCTTATCAACCATGAAACTACAAAATCACCTGCCACAACCTATACCCAAAAAGGTGTAGCAAGGTAATATAAGTACACCACACGTATCGGTAGGCATCATCAGCTGACTAAGATTAGTTCATGCAACAATATATAATCAACATGAAATTGTCTAGCCTTTACTAGCCACATCAAACATGTATAGAAACTAAGTCTAAATCTCGATTAGATTCTCACTTAAGCATATAATTACACATATAAGCATATAATTACACATAGACATACATATTGGTGCACTATAATTTTCCTCACCCAACTTAAGAATCAATTTCTCAAATTCTCAATTACTACATTGGCACTGTCATCTCACTGTAGTGATTCCTTGACCGTGATCACAATCCCGTAGTAGCGAAGACCCACCGGTTGCAGTGGTAACCTGCTTAAACAGTGTCTCGGCATTACTCACACTTCTCTTCTTCAAGTCCCCCCTTTTAAGGCTGTAGTCCCCTTACCCATTAGCTATTTCAACTTTCATTAACTAAACCCGTTTCAGTTACTCCTTATTCATTCAACTGCTCTGTGATATTATACCTATGCCGATTATCTTGTATTTAGCCATCATTAACCTTCAATAAACCATATTATCCTCTGCAATATCTCAGCTCTACACCTATTAGTGGAGCCTTTCCCCCAGTAAGGATCAACCAGCATGAACGTTATAGACTCAAATACCTATTATGGAACTAATAACCAAAATCAACCTATCTCTATTATATTAGACTCAGCCAAATTCAGATGATCACCATAGATTACGTATAACAACATAAACATACATTTATCAATCATAATCAAGTAACACAATAAAATCATGAACTATAAAACAATCAATCATACAAGTGGAGTCATGTCCACACAAGAATACGAATACAAATATATATCTGTACCTCCCTGATCTTTCTATGTATGCATCTACACCATATTTATATCATTTGATATCACACATGTACCATCTCAATACATCTTATCTCACATATGTATCTCTCACATCATGTCCAAATCATATCGGTATATCACGTATCACATCAGTATATATGAACGTCTATCACACATCTGTATATCTGTATACACATTCCAGAGGGTCTTATTTCTAGTCATGAACTGTAGGGGACTCTAACAATTCATGTACTATACCAGCGTGGTACATTCTTCCACTCATCTGCTTGTCCAGATGCTCACCTCATATACAAGCCACTCATATCACAACTGCTCACCCCAATGCCACATATTGGGCATGAGCCACACGTATCACAACTGCTCGCCCAGATACTCACCTTGGGCATGACAACTCATATCCAGGTATCTATACTCATACTCGCCACACTCAACTGCTCGTCCAGATGATCACCTTAGACACGAGCCTCTTACCTCAAGGTAAGGGTGTATTACCTATGCATCCTCAACGCAGTTCATCATGCTCTCAATCAATCACCAATTCACATTGATTATCACCATTTCACTTATAGTTTAGGAATAATAAACACAATTCAATTAGTATAAGATTCATTCAAACAACATAATTAAATCTCTGAGTATTTCTCACAATTCACTATCCAAAGACCATACAAATATATCAATCAAATCATTGACGCTCAAGACATTAGTCACAGTCACGTTCCTCACGTTTTTGAATTACCACTAAGCTAGGTATGGAAAATTAGACATACATCTATAAATACACAATGGTGTTAAAATACTTACACTTATATTTATTTATTCTTAAGTCATAGTCCAGTTCTCTTATTTATTAGTTCATCCTTATAAAATTTCACTATTCAAAATAATATTTATTATGAAAACTCACCTATCAAGTCACCCCTATTTCCGATTGCGGCTGCTCGCAGCAAACTCCCTTATCTACCGTAATTATTAACCCGGCGATTCACTACCTGTTTTCCACATTACTACCTATCTTTCCTCCTATGTAATCAATTCTATATACACAGTTTAACTACATAGTCAAGAATATCCCGTTAGGAACAACCATCTTAGACGCGCTACCTGGAAAATGAAATTACTAATCTAGCATCAAGATTCTATTCCTACGCCATAATCATGACATGCTAATCATTCCCTCTTTCCTTCTTTATTATTCATGTTAGTTCCCCCATCTTTAACCATTAATCACTATAGTTCACACCAGTCATTCTCATCATTATAACTCTTATTTTTCTTATCAATAACATATCAATCATACACACATATACGAGTTACTAATTGAAGTCTAACATGAAGGTAAGCTATAACCTACCTAGGCGCCAAGCTACTTCCATGAAACCGCTAGAGTTATGTTTCTTGCATCGAGTCTAACATTTCTTGAAGAATTCCGTCTGGGAGGATGGTGGAATCTTTCCCTTCTCTAGCCAACCTATTCTTTTTTCCTTCTAGAATAACTGTCACAACTCGAGTCCACACCCTAGCCGTAACACGGGACCTAGAACCATGAATGGATCCAAACTAACTAATGGCGTAACATAATGCTAACATAACAACAACAAATTGAACATAATCGAGTGGAAGCTTAACTGAAACATAACTAATAAAAAAGAAAGAATAAAGATCCAATAACAACACTAAAACATAAACTGAAACTAATACTACACTGTCTGAAAGCCTCTACTAGTCTGATGAGTTGCTGGGACAAGTCCCCAACTAACTACAAAATCTGAAAACTGCAAATAAAGAAAATATAACACTCGTCCTCAGAAGATGAGGACTCATCATTGTCAGCTGGTAGAGTCTGAAGCGTGTCTAACCGCGCGGTTAAGTCTGAATACCTGGATCTATATCATAAAATGATATAGCATAGAAAGTATGCAACCAGTACTTGGAGTGTACTGAGTATATGAGAAACGTAACTGAAGCTAGGAACATGCTATTATGCTGAAACAGACTGATATGAATACATCACTGAATACATAACTGAGGTGAAGTACAATAAACCTATTTAAGATGAATAACACCTAAAATTGAAGATCAAATCCTCTCAAGGAAAAACTAGGGTTCTTCATCATCTTCTTCTCAGTTTTGGGTCTTCAAGTCAAGTTATAAATTCACCAAGACCAGGTATGTAGGGTTATGAATGGGGAAAATACTTCCACCCTCATGCCCACTTTTATCTCTAACTTATGAATTCAAGTATTCAGTCAAGTTTTATGAAAATCCCAGTGTTAGACCAAATACTGTGAAATCTCTCATGTTCTTTTAAAAGTTCGATTTTCCTATGCATATATCCATGATTTATGATTATGATTCATGTTTTCTACTAGAATCTCTCATGAATATATGTTTTCAAGTTTATCATGATTTTTCCCAATTATGCATGATTTTATTAATTTCAAGCTTATGAACCTATAATTTCAAGTTATGAACTTTTAGTCTAGTATGATTATGAATTCATGATTTAGACCAGCCCATGTAATATCAAGCATGTTTTACAATGATGTTTACAAGCCATGTGCATTTTTTGGGAGTAGCATCCAACACTGAGTAGGCTGGGGATTACTGAAACCCAAGCCTCATAACTACGTGCTACTGTGGGTATATATTCATGTTCAAACCCTATGGGGATTCAGAATTGATATCACGCCTTAATCATTCCTTGGCTTGGCAAGCTTGTAACGGCTCTGCCAACTTGAGCGAGATAGTTGGGCATTATTTAAGCTCTCTCATGATGGTGCCGGTTATGATGAGTCTCCCACTGTTCCTCATATTTTAAGTTATTCATTTTTATACCTTACGATATTATAATTTATAGCGTATTTGACGCATTGTTCCTTTATGATATTTCACTTATGATATCAAGAATATTAAATCAGATGATTTTCTTAAGAAAACCTTGGGTCATTATGTTTCAGCTTATGATAAATAGTTCATGTTTATGATTACTTCAAGAATATATTTTTTTGTATGTCGTCGTTATTCTCATGTTCTAGCTTGTTTTATACTCATTATTTTAGACTATCATTTTACTAGCGTGTTTTACTTACTCTACATACTCAGTACATTCAAAGTAGTGACCACATACTCTATGTTATCTCGACTCATGATATAGGTTTAGATGATCAGTCTCAGCCCAGACGTTAGCTCCGCTCTTGTCCCAGTCCAGCTTATGTTTCATCTTATGATAAATAGTTCATGTTTATGATTACTTCAAGAATATGTTTTTTTGTATGTCGTCGTTATTCTCATGTTCTAGCTTGTTTTATACTCATGATTTTAGACTATCATTTTACTAGCGTGTTTTACTTACTCTACATACTCAGTACATTCAAAGTAGTGACCACATACTCTATGTTATCTCGTCTCATGATATAGGTTTAGATGATCAGTCTCAGCCCAGACCTTAGCTCCGCTCCTGTCCCAGTCCAGCTTAGTCTCTGTTGGGTGAGTACTCATCTTTCTATGACACTTGATAGTTTTCTATGTTTTATTATGTTTTTAAGTTTCATTCTTAGCGAGCTAGTTGAGGGTGTTGTCCCATTAGCTCATCTTACGACTAGAGGCTTTTCAGACAGTATGTATTAGATGGCTCCACATTGTGACATGTTGTCCTTGTTCGTACTTTATAACATTTAGACTTCCACTTATCTTATTCTATGATTCATTTCCACTTATATATGCTCTTTCATGCTATATATGTTCCATGGTTTAACTTGGAGCCCTTCCTATTTCTAGGTCTCGTGTCTCGGTCCGGGGTCTACGCTCGATTCATGACAAATTTGGCATCAAAGCATTAGGTTTAGGTGCGTCCTAGGGTGTTTGAGAGTCACATTGAGTAGTGTTTTTTCCATGGGTTTGAAGTGCACCACACTTACGGGGAAGAGGCTATGAGACGGTTTAGGAAATTTTCCTTCTTTCATGATTCTATATTGTGCTATAAAGTCAAACTCTCTTACTCTTCTAACTCGTACTATACGCATTCGCAGAGATTGCCTCCCAGAAGAGCCAGTGAAAAAGGAATCGGCGATGGGAATCAGCCAGCCCCACCAACTCCAGTAGGCCTCCTTAGTCGGCAAGTTACCGATACGGAGCTCGGGGCTGCCTTTAAAATGGTGATGCACGCTATGGCCACCAAGCTTAACCAGCAGGCAACCATACTTGCTAACATTATCAGAGGGATGGCAACTACTAGGGTTCGAGATTTTACTAAGAAGGGCCCTTCTGAATTCTACTGTCAAAAGGTGGATCAAGAGTTTAGGGAATGAGGAAGGGGAACAAGAGAGCTAGGACTGACAACCTTGAGGTTTCCCAGTAGAAGGAAATTAATGGACACTGATCACAACCCCGTTAGAGGTCATTAGCCATGGCACCAATCCAGATCCATGGTGAGGGAGATACATATTCAATTTGTAAGAAATGTGGAGGGAAACACCCAAAAAATTGCTTAATTGGTAGGGAAGACTGCTTGGTGTGGAATGACCGACCATAGAATTTGAGACTATCTATCATCCCGACAAAGTGACGTTAGTGGCCGAACTTATCCAGCTTGCAAGAGATGCAAAAAGAATCACTTAGAAAAGTGCTTGATGGGTTCCGATGCTTGCATAAGGTGTGGCAAGCCTAGTTATAAGGGCAGATATTGATTAGTAGCCAAACGAGGCAAAAGTATAGCCTCAAACATTTCTTCAGTAGCTCCAACAGCTCACCCACCTCAACAGGGTCCGTCAGTTGGTGTAGGTAGTGGACACCGCCAGGATTAGGAGAGCTCACCAGATGTAGTAAAAGGTATGTTATGAGATTTTCATGTTGATTCTTGCATGCTGCTAGGCCCAAGAACTACCTTTTAAGGCGTATGATTCCTTTAAGAGTCTTAGTATGAGTTTCATTCAGTGTATTGTGTTGAATGGTTAGAAGATTGGATGAATGGAGGGATAGAATAGAAGAAGTATGAAGCCTATACAGAGGTAGCCTTAGAGATAAATGAGAAGTTAAGAGTTAGTGATTTTATCTAGCCTAGGAAGAGGTCTAAAGATTAAGGGTGATGACTTCTGTGCTAAGGGGGAGATGGTAAGGTGAAGGACTAAGTCAAATCTTGAGTTTTCGAGTGTGGAGGTTCTAAGAACAATAACTATGGGATGTCGGTCCATTCTTATTCAAATGTTCCCTTGTGCTTCAGTTAACATTACACTCTACTCATACCCATATTCAGATTCGTAGAATAAGAAGTAACCTTTCAGACAACGATCGCAATTTTACACCATGATTCTATAAATCCCAGCTTCGTGTCATGAAACTCGTTACTTATGAAAAACTCATGTCTCACAGTATGCTAAGCTCTATGAACTCAGTCCTTAGTATTCATTTTAGCTATTCATAAGATCATCCTACATCATGTATATACTCAGTTTAGATGTCTTGAATGATTCGTGCTTATGATTTCCCTGCTCTAAGCCCTATGTACGCTCACCCATAATAGGAGTGATGGTTACATCATGTGTGCTCAGAATGACTTTCTATTTATGCCTTAGAGGATTGGTATGTAGAAGTTTGTGGAGTACATGTTATGACCCAGGCTAGGGAGGCCGTAAGGTTCTTGGGTAGTACAAGCTTCAGAGGAGCCCCAAGATGATTGTAGTGATAGGTTTGGATAGTGGAGTCGCATGAAGAAGTTCATTGAAAAGTTTATGGCTAAGTGTCTAAATTTTCAATACATAAACATTGAGCATTAGAGGCTGGGAAGTATACTACAAGATATTGGTATTTCTATTTTGAAGGGAGAAGAGATAAATATGGACTTCATTACAGGTTTACCTCGTACACACCGAAAACATGATTCTATATGGGCGATTGTGGACCAAATGACCAAGTCAACACAATTCTTACCAGTCAAAACTACAGATTTAGTTGAGGACTATGGTAGACTTTACATTCAAGAGTTAGTTCGGTTTCATGGAGTTTCATTGTCTATCATCTCAGATAGAGGTTCTCAGTTCATCTCTCAGTTTTGAAGGTCGCTTCAAAAGGTATTTGGTACTCAGGAGAAGCTTAGCACAACCTTTCAACCCCAAATAGATAGTTAGGCTAAGTAGACCATTTGAACTCTAGAGGATATGTTGAGAGCTTGTGTGATTGATTTCAAAGGTAGTTGGGATAATCATTTACCCCTCATTGAGTTTGCCTATGATAACAATTACCATTCCAACATTCAAATGGCTCCGTTTTAGGCTCTTTAGGGTTGGAGGTGTAGATCACCTATTGGATGGTTCAAAGTAGGTGAGGCCATGTTGATAGGGCTAGATTTATTTCATGGGGCCATAGAGAAAGTTCAGCTTATTAGAGAAAGACTGAAAATAGCTCGGAGTCATCAGAAATCATATGTGGATGTTAGAAGGAGAAAACTTGATTTTGAGATTGATGATTGGATGCTTCTGAAGGCATCTCCCATTAAAGGGGGTTATGAGGTTTGAAAAGAAAGGGAATCTTAGTTCCCAATATATTATTCCTTACAAGATTCTAAGGTGGGTTGGCAATGTGCCTTATGAGTTAGAGTTACATGCCTAGTTGGCATTAGTGCACCTAGTCTTCCATGTGTCCTTGTTGAAGAAGTGTAGTGGTGATCCGGCTCTAGTTTTCTGGTGGAAAGCATTGGTGTGAAACACAGCCTTACCTATGAGGAGGTTCCGGTTGAGATCCTTAATCATCAGGTGCGCAAGTTGAGGAATAAGAGGGTTGCTTCCGTGAAGGATTTATGGAGAAATCAACTAGTTGAGGGAGCTACGCAGGAAACCGAAGAAGATATGATGGCTAGATACCTGCATCTTTTTCCTTCCAGCTCAACTCGAGTATAAGGTACTAGTTTCCTCCTTAGTACTCTATTCAGTTTCATGTCAAGTTCATATCTCTTAGTTCCTTTCATATCTTAGCATGCATGTATGTTTCATGAGTTTAGTTCGGTCATGTCTTTTAGTCTGGAGTCGGTCACTCTATTAGTTTTCAGTCTGTAGCCTTTCAGTTTGGGATTGCAGTTCTTTCCCTAGCTTTCCAGTATGCTTAATTAATATTTAAGGAAGAATGTTCAAAAGGCGGAGATAATGTCACACCCCAAAGTTTTCTAAGACCAGAATAGGGATTTGATGTTTGATCAAGTAGAGAAAATTATGAAATGTCCCAGTACGATCTGCAGTATGCTCCGTACATCCTTGGTACGAGTCATACTAGGACCTATATTGAGAGATCCAGAGGATTCAATAGATAAGGATGGAGGAACTACAACTGGATGTCACGAGTCATACGAGGTCACCATGGGTCGCACCTATGGTCCATAGTAGGGGATTCAAAGAGTCATCAGGGAGTGGCCAAGAAACCATGATAGGATCTCATGACTCATTCTAGGATGGTACTGCTCATATTGAAGGGTCGTAGGAAGGAGGTTCAAAGAATGACCAATGTGTCTTGGGAGGTATGAGGAGCATTTAATGAATCATAGGATGATGGTATGGTTTGTAACATCTGTTCGTGAGTTGAGATATTGTAACACCTCAGACTTTGAGTAAGTTAGAAATCGTTTGTCATGCCCCACCATGGGAGGCGTAATTGGTACCTAATGCCACAAAGGACCCTGAGCTAAACTAGTTGGACATATACACCTCTGGTGTATACCAACAATATGCAATCAAGAAAACAATTAAGTATATCTCGGCTTAAACATATCCCTAAGCCGACAAGGCCGCAATATAACACTTGTGCAAAATCAGCTGACCCAATAGTTCGAAATAATAATATAATCCTATGCAGGTCGACAAACCACCATGTTGTCTAAATCAAAACAAGAGAAAGACAAGCGCATATATATATATATATACACAAGACAATAGGGATGCCAACTGACAAAACAACTAGGCCTACACGACCAATAACACATGTCTAATGAAACTCGTAGTCTGCAAGTATCTAGAGAATAAGTCACTAGTCGGGACAGGGCCCCGACTTACCCAAACAATATACAGAAAAATAAAGGCAAACCTTTAACGTATGGCAACTCCGGAAGAAGGGAGCTGACCATTATGCTGAGTCTGAACGGCTACTAGGGAGGTCTAGGAACCTGTCTGTTAGAATCTGCAGGCAAGTATGCATCGCCTCATGCGTGGGCGTTAGTACAACATGTACCGAATATGTAAGGAAACAATAAGTTGGAACTAAACCTGATAATTAGCATTGAACGTAAACAACTAAAAGAGTCATAAGATAACCTGAACAATTTCATCTTTACAATTGTATACTAACAAACATTAGACAAACAAGAACCTAACCTAGCCCCTATAATCCTAGCAGGTACAAACAATCAAACAATAACCTACCTGGGATCCTATAAGCCCCGACAAGTACAATCAAATCTACATACCCCTATTAGTACCACTATAGCCCCGAAGGTGTTCTGTAGGTTATCTAAAACTAGCCCTTCATAGACAATCAACATGCATCTGTGTTGTTCTGTAGCTCAACTGTAACTAGCCCCTAATAGGAAATCAATGTGTACCTGTAAGTATCCCTTTAGGAAATCAATGTCTCTCCGTAAGTAGCCTCGTAGGCAACTGTACGTGAGCACATGAGGCTCCTGTATTTGTATCTTGAGACTTCTAGGATCTTGTAACTGCACCCCTAGCAGACAAGGCTCCTCTGAAGGTCAGTAATGCCAACTCAAGCATAAAGGAAGTCCGTAAGGGCACCAAACTTCAAGTGGCTCTCCAGGCCTCAATATAGACATTCTAGACTTCATAATACTCATTGAGAAGAACATAGCCCCATAGGCACATCATAATTATATTTTGCTCCTTGAGCAGCCTGTATAGCATATGACAGGCATAACTTATATTTCCACACACCGCTCGATGAGCGTAGCATAGCCCTTTAGGCATAACACAACTGTTACTTTCCCCTGTAGAAACCTTTATAACATCCAACCGGCATATCCTATGTGTTCACAGATAGCTAGACAGTCATGAAGACAATTGTATAATGAGCTAGCCTAGAAAGAAAAGGGCGAGGTTCAGAGTGACCTAAATGATAATCTGAATGTCATAACAAACAATAAGATCACTAATATTAGGCGTAACCCCCTACATCTAAACTGCGTAGCCCACTGGGCAGACACAGCAAGTAGTACTTTGAAGGTAATCCCTTAGGACGCTAAGCATAATCGATCTGAAAGCATAACGGTACAATATGGATTATAAACGAATAATAAGGTCGTAGGCGACCAAACTCTATGGTTCATTCACCTAAAATGACTATAGGGATACTAATAACAAGGTAAGACTATGAGAATCCAACTACAATCGCCTTACAGGCAGCCATAACGACTATTAACCTAAAGGTAGAATTATAATATTAGATTCTAGCTCTATAGGCGTTAAGATACGCCAAAGGCCTTTATCACACATAGGTATCGCGAGCTTTATCACAAGTTCTATCACCAAGTTACTCCTTATGCTACCCAAATTAGCAAGATATGATCATTGATTAACAATGAAGACTCTACGGCATAAGTAAGGCAGCAAGATATCAACAACCAAACTAAGCGACAACAATCCAACCAACTACTCTTATGTCGCTTCTAAAGAAAGGCAAAGCTTAATGTGGCAAGCCACGAAAAGGGATACTTATACTAATCAATAGGGTCAACTTTCAGCAGCTAACCATCCATCAAAACATAGCCACAAATATATTACTAAATACAATGAGTCGTACAAACTATACGACTAAGAAACTTCCCGAAGGAGGTTTAGCCTTAACACACCTTATAGGTGACTCGATAGCTCCAGATTCCTCAATCAAATTCTCCAACAATCAGTCACAACAAAAAGCCCCAATGTTTTTCCATTATGAAGCCACCTAAAGCAGTCCATATATCAAACAGGCGAAGAAGAGTTCCGATATCGGTAGCCGTTCTGATATATAACGTAAAACTTTTAACGGTAAAGAAGGGTGCAGAAGTCTTTACCTTACTCTTGATGAAGGAACAACATGAATAGATGAAAAACACACCCCAATTCCTTGGAAAAACCTCAACAAAATCGTAACTAAAGAAGCCAACTTGAGTTTGAGGAACTTCACAATGATTACTTACAAGATCATGACTTTAATTGGTGCTGAAGGCTTGGATAACGATCCTGGAACATGGAATTAAGTTCTCCAATGGATATCCCTCGAAGAGCTCTTGAATTTTAAAAAAATGAGTTAAAACTGATTTAGGAATCAAAAGTTATTTAAATAGAAGTAGGCACCACCAATTCGGCCATGGACGGGCATGACGCGCCTCTCCTTGTGCCTGCCTACCTGCACGTCGCACAGCTCCATGCGCCAAGCTACCTGCACGTCACGCGACTTCCTGCCAATGTATGCCTGTGTGCGTGACTCTCCAGCCGCATGCTGTCGTTTGACACCCGAGGCCAATTTTTCTTCGGCAATCTAATTTCCTTATTATTTCACTTCCAAGCAATATAAAAATGGAAAATTATCCCATAAAATTTATTTTCTCACTAGGATTGTCGGCACCTGTTCACGAGGAATTTCACCATTCTAGGTGTGTGGATAAACCCAAACCCAATGAATTTTATGGAAACAAGGTGTTAAGATCAATTTTAAGTGTGAGAAGTGCATTGGATGAGAATTAAGGTCATAAGGAACCTATAGCATAACGTTGAGTTGAGACCTTTCCTACCGATTGAGTTTATCATATAAGTTCTTATAAGAGTCAACTTTAAATGATCATAAATACAATTTTACAAAGTGTTTTTAGGTGAAACAACATATCAAATTCAATCCCTTTGATTCTTCTTTCCAATGACCTTGCGTTAATCAGAGTTCGGAGTAAAATGTTATGGCCAGTTTAGTGAAGCACTGTCAGGTTTGACAGACAGGACCAGCCCAGCCACCATTAGTCATGGTACAACTCGTGGTATGTAGGTATGACTCATACCAAGAACACGTAGCAAGAGTTTAAGCAAGATGTTAAGCCACCCAAAAGCTATGGATAGCACACCACGACCTGTTGTATGTTACCACGAGTCATGGTACGACCCATGACGACTGATAGTCAGATTTTTAAGTGCGGTTATTTAGGGGTATTTTTGTAATTTTCTATGCTTTTAACTCCTAAACTAGGTCATCTTGGGATTACTAAAGGGTGTATTAGATGGTTGTACTAAGCCTAAACACTCATTCTATTCCTAATATCTCAAATTGAAGATCAAATCCTCTCAAGGAAAAACTAGGGTTCATCATCATCTTCTTCTCAATTTCCCTTGGATCTTCAAGTCAAGTTACAAACTCATCTCACCCAGGTATGTAGGATTATGAATGGGGGAAATCCTTCCACCCTCATGCACAATTTTATTTCTAACTTATGAATTCAAGTCTTCAATCATGTTTTATGAAAATCCTAGGTTTAGACCCAATCCCTCGAAAGGTGAGGACCCACCACTGCTAGCTGATCATGTCTGGAATGTATCTAACCACGGGGCTGAGTCTGAGTACATGGATATATATCATGAAATGATATAGCATATAGAGTATGTGATCGGTAGTTTGAATAGACTGAGTATTTAGAGTAAGTTAAACATGCTAGTAAGACAGTAAAAGAGATCATGAGTGAAAGGTCACATAAAACACGAGATTCTGATCGTGAATTTAGAATAAAGGCTCAAGGTTTCCAAAACTATAATATAAGGCTGATCATGACTGAGTTTGAAAGTAAAATCCTTATAAGGCGTATTTTTTTAGCCAAATCATCATAAGTCGTAAAACCATGAAACCTAAACACACAAACACACATACATACATATATATATATATATATAAACTAAGGAACAATGGGAGAATCATCATAACCGACACCATCATGATAGAGCTTACACGATGCCCCAACTATCTTGCTCAAGTGGGAAAAACTGTGCTAAACCTTTCTAGGACAAAGAATGATGGAAGGCATGATATTAATCATGACTTAAGGGGATAATCTCCAATAACAGTGACCTCTGCATGCGCCCATTGAGGCAAGGGAGACACTCTCCAATAGTGAGGATCCTATATTCCTCAGGCTAAGGGAACCATTCTCTAATATCAAGGATCCCTTATCCTAAGGTGACATGTAGTTCTGAGACCTAGGGTTTGTCTGAATCCCTAGCCTACTCGATGCTAGACACTACTCCCAAAAATATGCACATGGCTCATAGTTATCATCGTGAAACATACTTGATATTTACATGGGCTAGTTAGAAATTACGAGGTTCACAAACATGCTTGAAATATTTGAACTAGCCATGACACAAGGCCCTTGAGTCAGCCATAACACATAAACTTGAAATTCATGAAATCATGCATACTTTGAGAAAAATCATCATAACTTGAGAGTCATAAATTCATGAGAGAATCTACTAGAAAACATACATTCATAATCATAAAACATGGGTTATATCATAAGAGATTTGAAACCATAAGAGAATCATAGAGTTTCAATCTATTTAGGTCTAACCCTAGAAGTTCATAAAATCATGCTTGAAACTTGAAATTCATAGATTCATGAGGGATTTGATTACGAGACTATAGTTATCATCATAAAAAAATGAATTGAATCCTAAGGGGACTGATTTCATAAAAGAACATGAAAGAATTCAACAATAATCAAGCCCAACCTTAGAAATTTATAAATTTAGGGCATGGAAGGATGGAAATCATCAATTCAAATTTAAAAGGGAATGAAAGTGGAAGAAACCCCTCATTCATAGCCCTGCATACCTGGCTTGATGCTTTGTTAACTTGCCTTGTAGACCTAAGAGAGATTTGGGATCCAAGGTGAATTTGCATTTGGATGGAGTTTAGCAGCGTAATCTAGAGAAAATTGGATAACACCCACACTTGCTCTCTATTTTAGGTCGAGGAAATATTTTGGGAATGATTTAAATTCATCAAGGTGGTCTTATATATAACTAGGGAGGTGGGGGGGGGGTACGGCACATCCCCCATCGCGCAGCAGCAGTGGTGCAGCACGCTAGTCCGTGCGCAGGAAGGGGCTGCACAACGCAGTGCTCAACGCGCCCGGCCTCCCAGTCCCGGCCTCCCTTCCACGAGACTCCGTACTCGTCCGTTCATTCCCTGAGTATTTTTTTGTATGCATCGTACTCTAAAACTCTTGAAATACATACGAACAAATTGGTTAAATGATAGGAACTTATGGGGTGTAATACGGTAGAGTTGCGATTTTCAAGTGAGCCGTCTTAGAGTGGAAGGGTAGCTTAGCTGTGCAAGTAGGTCGCTTCATTTCCTACCTTAAGACCAGAAAGATGATCTCTAAAGGTTGCATGTACCATCTAGTTAGGGTTAAGGATGCCACCTCCGAAACCCCAACTATCCATCCAGTTCCTGTAGTGTGTGAATATCCAGAAGTGTTTCAAGATGATCTATCAGGAATTCCTCCCAAGCGGGAGATCGACTTTAACATCGACCTTTTTTTTTGATACACAGCCTATATCTATTCCTCCTTAAAGAATGGCTCCAGCTGAGTTAAAAGAGTTGAAGAAGTAGTTGAAGGATCTCTTAGACAAGGGTTTCATTAGAACTAGCAAATCCCCGTGGGGTGCAAACGGGGATTTGCACCAGTACTCTTTGTCTAGAAGAAGGATGGTTCCCTCTGGAAGTGCATTGACTATCGGCAGTTGAACAAGGTTACCGTCAAGAACAGGTATCCCCTCTCAAAAATTGATGACTTATTTGACCAGCTTCAGGGTGCCAAGTGTTTTTCAAAGATAGACATAAGATCCAGATATCATCAGCTCAGGGTTAGAGAGAGTGACATCTCGAAGACAGCCTTCAGGACTCGGTATGGTCACTATGAGTTTGTAGTTATGTCTTTTGGACTAACGATTACTCCTGTAGCTTTTATGGATTTGATGAATAGGGAATTCAAGCTGCATTTGGACGTGTTCGTGATTGTGTTCATAGATGACATTCTCATATACTTTTGGAGCAGTGAGGAGCATGCCGCTAACTTGATGGTGATTCTACAAACTCTTAACGATCACCGGCTATATGCGAAATTCAGCAAGTGTGAGTTTTGGTTAAACTCAATGCATTTTAGGGTTATATGGTGTCAAGTGAGGGTGTACAGGTGGATTCTCAAAAGATAGAAGCTGTGAAGAATTTTCCTAGACCAGTTAGTCCTTCAGATATCAAGAGTTTCATAGGCTTAGCTGGTTACTACAGGAGGTTTGTGTAAGGATTTTCATCCATTGTAGCACCGTTGACTAAGTTGATCCAGAAGAAAGTAAAGTTTCAATGGTCGGAGGCCTGTGAGAAGAGCATCCAAGATTTGAAGACTCGACTCACCTAAGCACTAGTGTTGACTCTACCTGAGGGTACAGATGGGTTCGTGGTATATTGTGATGCCTCAAGGATCGGCCTTGGTTGTGTATTAATGAAGCATGGTATGGTTATAGCCTATGCTTCTAGGCAGCTTAAAGTCCATGTAAAGAACTATCCAACTCACGACCTCAAGTTGGCAACGGTAGTATTTGCCTTAAAGATTTGGAGACACTGTCTGTACGGGGTCCATATGGATGTGTTTAAGGACAAAAAAAGCTTAAAGTACATGTTTACCAGAAGGATCTCAATCTACGTCAAAGAAGGTGGTTGGAGCTTCTTAAGGATTACGATATGGGTGTCCTTTATCATCCAGACAAGGCTAATGTAGTGGCAGACTCTCTTAGCAGGCTTTCTATGGAGAGTGTGTCCCACGTAGATGAGGAGAGGAAAGAGTTAGTGAATGATGTGCATCGACTTGCATAGCTAGAAGTTCATCTTATTGACTTGACAAATGGTGGTGTCATTGTTCATAATGGATAAGAATCTTCCTTGGTTACCAAAGTCAAGACTAGGTAAGACGAGGATCCTATTTTGGTAAAGTTGAAGGAGCCGGTTCAAAATCAGAAGGTGGAGATTTTCTCCCAGGGGGGAGATGGTGTACTATGATATCAGAGTCGTTTGTACGTTCTGAGTGTTGATGACTTGAGGGAGTGGATGTTGGATGAGGCTCATGGTTCCAGATATTCTATACATCCAGGTGCTACCAAGATGTACTGTGACCTACAGGAAGTCAATTGGTGGAATGGCATGAAGAAGGACATAGTAGAGTTTATAGCTAAGTGTCCGAATTTCCAACAAGTGAAAGTTGAGAATCAAAGACTTGGAGGTTTAATTCAAGGCATTAGCATCCCTACTCAAAAGTGGAAGGAAATCAATATGGACTTCATTACAGGGTTGTCTCGTACTCGTCGATAGTATGACTCTATTTGGGTGGTTGTAGATGATTGACTAAAGTAGCTCATTTCCTACGGGTTAAAACTACCGACCCAACACAGGATTATGCTAAATTGTATATTAAAGAGTTAGTTCAGTTGCATGGAGTGCCCTTGTCTATCATATCAGATAGAGGTACTCAGTTTACCTCAGAAGTTTTTGAGATAGTTTCAGAAGGGACTTGGTACTCAGGTCAAGCTTAGTATAGCTTTTCACCCGTAAATAGATGGTCAGGCTAAACGGACCATTCAGACTCTTGAGGATATGTTGAGCGCGTGTGTAATTGATTTCAAAGGTGGTTGGGATGATCATTTACCTCTCATCGAATTTTCATATAACAACAGTTACCATTCTAGCATTCAGATGGCTCCGTTTGAGGCTCTTTATGGGCGGAGGTGTAGATCATTTATTTATTGGTTCAAAGTCAGTGAAGCTACATTGATACGACTGGATTTAGTTCATGAGGCTATGGAGAAAGTTTAGATTATAAGGGAAAGGTTGGAAACATCTCAAAGTAGCCAAAAGTCCTATGCGGATGTGAGGAGGAGAGAACTTGAGTTTGAAGTTGACGATTGGGTGTTTTTGAAGCTCTCCTGTGAAGGGAGTGATGAGATTCAGAAAGAAGAGTAAACTTAGTCCCCGTTATGTTGGCCCATACAGGATTGTGAGACATGTTGGCAAGGTGGCTTATGAGTTGGATTTTCCCTCAGAATTGGCTTCAGTACATCCAATTTTCCATGTTTCTCTTTTAAAGAAGTGCATGAGTGATTTGTTTTGGTTATTTGGGTGGAAATCATAGGTGTGAAGGATAGTCTTAGCTACGAAGAGGTTCCAGATGAAATACTTGATCATCAGGTTCAGAAGCTAAGAAACAAAGAAGTAGCCTCAATAAATGTTTTGTGGAGGAATCAATATGTTGAGGGAGCTACTTGGGAAGCCAAAGCAAATATGATGGCTAAATACCCGCATCTATTCCCTTCCGGTTCAGTTCTAGCTTGAGGTATCAATTTCCTCTTTAGTACTCTATTCAGTTTCATGTTCAGTTCATGTGTTATAGTTTCTTTCATGTCAATGCATGTATGTGTGTGGTTCATGAATTCAGTTCAGTCATATGTTTCAATCTAGAGTCAGTCACTCTGTCAGTTTTCAGCTCTAGATGTTCAGTATTTGGGATGACAGGTTTTCCCCAGTGATTCAGTATGTTTACCCCACATTTGAAGATGAATGTCCCCAAGGGAAGATATTGTAATACCCCGAAAGTCCCTTAGATTAGACCCGAGGGTTGAACCAGAGAAAACAGGAAAATCTGCCATTTTGAACCAGAACAACTCGTGGTACGAGTCGGGAGACCAAGTAACAGGTCATAGGAGGAGTCACGAAGAAGACCTGGAGTCTAGGTGCCCAGACCATGAGGCACACCACGAGTCGTGGTATGTGGATACGACTCATGGTCAGGGTCGTGGGGGAGATAAAGTCACGAGTGATATTACGACCCCTGGTAGGAAACCACGAGTCGTGGGATGAATTCGTGAGATGGGTCAATTCCCTTTATATTTTAAATGTCGTTTTAAGATCTATGGGCAGATTTTATATCTAAATTGATTATAATTTTTTTGATTTCAAATCCTAGTCAACCTATGTCCAATTATGCAGAGTTTCATGAAAAGTCAAGTTATGATTCTACTATGATTTTGGTCCTCCTAAGCCTAAATTATGAAATTATGATTTATGATATGATTTCTCTTCAAGTACTATTCATGGATTTATGAATGTCAAGTATATGAATTTTCACAAATATGAATGTTCTTCATGATTTATGATTTTATGACTTTTCGCCGACTCACGGGCCCTTATTCATGGCTAATCATGTGTTTCAAATATGATCAAATATGTTATGATTTATTTGGCCATGAACTTCATGAATGATTTCACGATTATTATATGAGCCCTTATGTGCATGTTTTTGGGAGCAGTGTCTAGCACCAAGTAGATCTCGCGTTCAGGTAAACCTCGTGGTCTCAAAACTGCGTGCCACCGTAGGTATATGTATTCATGGATTTTCCCTTGTGATATCACATCATGCACGTCTCTTGCCTGGTAAGCCTGGGAAGACTCTACCCACTTGAGCAAGATAGTTGGGGCATCATGTAAGCTCTATCATGATGGTGTCAGTTAAGACGATTTCTCTCATTGTTCCTCATGATTTATGCATTGTCATGTTTATGTTACTTTGGCTCAAGTTATGTTTTTATAAGGTTTCTCTTATGACTTTTATTATGATCAGATTATGAATGGTTTGAAAACCTTAAGCCCTCATGTTTATATTATGATATTCACTTCATATTCATACTGTCCTACTCTTATGAACTCTTATGTATTTTAACTGTCCGTTTTTACTTACCTTGCATACTCAGTACATTCTAAGTACTGACTGAATACTCTATGCTGTATCATTTTATGATACAGGTCTAAGGGATCAATCTCAACTGCACCATTAGTCCTGCTTTTCCCTCAGTCCTGTTAGCCAGTGGTGGTGGGTCCTTATCCTTCGAGGATATTCAGTTTAATCATTGTTATGATATTTCAGTTACAGACTTTTGTCGAGCTAGTTGGGGATGTTATTGTTCGCGTGATTTGGGGGGTATAAAACGACACGCAAGTGCACGTGGTCGAACAAGTAGTAAGTGGCTTTAGTAAGCCAAGTATCGATCCCACAGAGACTTGGATGAAGTGCAATTTGCTCAAGTGTACTATATTTTACTTCTAAAAATGCAAACAACAGTGTAACCAAAAGTTTGATATTTTGTTTTATAATTTTTATACTAAAGCTAAAAACAATTATCTACTTTGAATCTGAACTATGAATGAGAGCATGCTGAGGTTAAACGAACATGTAATGAAATTAATTATTATCATAATTTGGTTAATATTTTCCTCCAGTTGCTAGCCAAGAACATTTGCCAAGAGATTAAAACTCTCGTATTTAACCTCACTTAAGAATCATGAACCATCCGTCTACATTTCTGTGATCAAATGCAATTCATGTTCTAGCCATACAATTCCGGTTCCTAAATTGACTAATATGACTTTCAGGTATATTTCTATCCTGAAAGCAAATCAAGACTCAATTTTCCCAAACCAAGTAAAAAACATATCCTATTAATTCACAACTTTCCAATTTCTTGCTCTCTCGAGTGAAACCGAACTTTTTAGATGTACATTAACGTAGGCCACACATTAATGCAGTAAGAACAAGAATTAATAGAACAACATGGAAGAAAAGATGAAAAACCAAAGAATCAATGATCAAATTTCATCACAATTGTTCATAACCTCAACAAGGAGAGGAATTAGCCACTCATTTGTGGATTAAACATCTTAAAATGAGTGTTAATCATACAAGCAATTGAATTAAAGAAGAAAGAAAGAGAGAAAAACCCTGATATTTTCGTCTCTCAACTGCCTGTAACCCACGTCCTTGCTCCACCAAGTCAGAATGTCTCAAATAAAACCTAAGTGTGCTATTTATAGTAGTAGGACTTTTTCCCGGAATAACAAGCAACGTGTCACGGAGTGCATCGCGGAGCACTGCCTCCGTGACATGCTACGGACGCGGAAGCTCTCTGGAAATCACCCGAACTTGGCCCCGGCAGCACCCTACCGCGTTGGCAGCGTGTCACGCTGCTTGGGCAGCGCGTTGGCACCTCTTGGTCGCGCAGCCAACCTGCTGTGGCACGTTGCCAACGTGCAGGTGGGCTGTTGTGATCAGCCTGCCTGCCGTGGCACGTTGCCGACGCGCCGGTGGGCTGTTTTGTGCCTCCTATTTTCTGACGTTCGCGTGTTAATTCCGTTTCCAAGCCTCTACTTCACCAACTCATGGATTAGTTACTCAAAAGTCATCAAAACCTACAAAACAAAGGTTAATCATGTCGGTTAGCACATATCTTCACTTTATATAAAATTACATGAAAATGTATACAATAACTTAGATAAACAAGACTAATTTATGTCATAAAGCGTATCTCGGGCATGCTATTTTTGCCCGTGATCATAACCCCACACTTAAAGCCTTGCTTGTCCTCGAACAACCTTTTACATATCATGCATATGGAGACTCCCACATAACTAGTTTAGCAAGATAATTCAAGTTACGGCTATAATGATTACGTAAGATACAAGCTAAAAATAGAGCATGCCTGATTTGATCATTGAAATGAAGTACAACTATGTTAAGACTTCTTAACCTCAAGAATCGACTCTCAATCTTAGCAAACTCATGCAAATCAACTGATTAAGAAATCTCACATGAATTATATCCTTCATTCAACATGTGCCTCTCACGGAAAGAGAGTTACCCAATTTCACACGCAAACATAATTTTTATATCACAACATGTGTGGGTACCTGCATAGAAATACACTCACTCTCACAAAGAATTCACATGCATCATGTAATGACCCATAAGCTTGCCCTTAGTGTTTTATTCCACTAATTTAAGGATGTATGAATGTAAGATCAAGTAGGACTTTTTAGGTTGTAATGTAACTCAGGTGCGGGTAGGTACTACTATGATCAGTAATAGTGACTATCTTTCCTAAGCGCTTTTAATACATCACGCATTCATTACGGACTTCCCTTCCCTTACTTCACCTTTTTCTCCGTTTATCTTTCTTTTTCCTCTTTTGTTCCCCCATTTCTTTGGGCCCTTTTTGCTTATTAGTAAGGAGTTCTATAAGTAACTTTTCATTTATTTGTTTTCTTACTCCATACTAATACTCACCCGTATTCAAAGAAGTTCACCCTCGCCCTTTCTCAACTTTTACAATTGCTACTTTTCCTTCTTTTTCATTCTTCTCACTCCTTTGCTCTTTTGGATTTTTCCTTTAAGCGCTTAGGAGTTCTGGTTCAATTTCAAGGCTAATGAAAGAAAAAGGATTAAGCTTATGTTGCAGCTGTCAAAGAATAGGCTCAAGGCTCAATGGGGTTAACTAGGATTAATTTTTCAAGGTAGGTATAATGAGGGATAAAAGTTTGGTTCATTCAAAGAAATGCCTAAATCATCTCCTACAATTCACATCCTTCATTTCATTTTATATACACACCAGTCAAGTTCTAGACATTTCATAATAGCACAGAATACTCAAAAACCTTACACTCATGGCACATGCTCAAATCAAGACACAATCAGTAGACTCTTACTCAACTAATCACAAGAATTCAGAATTAAACTTCCATCATATTGAGTCAAATTCAAGAGCCTAAGTGTCTCAAACAAAGTTATACACTTGCATGCTTCACACTGAATATACTTGCATCTTACAACCATTTATAGCCCATAACAAGACCATCAAGCACCAATTAGTTATGGTTTCAAAAACCCAACACCTACCGACTAATTTTTCCTCAAGACGGTCGTCATCCATCCATCACCGGAAACAGTCCCTAACTATGACTAAAAACACTATATACAGACAAAGGAAAGAAAGAAAAAGAAAATTTTTATTCTTCGGTTCAAAGACCGAAAAGAAAAACCAACGGGTGATGAATTCATGCTTAACTCACAAAATTTTTTTTTCCAATTTTCTCACAAGCATTACATTCACCAAAAATCGTTAAGCACAAAAATTTGAAATTTCCCTTGAAATTTCCCTCACCCCACACTTAAATCATGCTATGTCCTCATAACATCAAATTAAAATTTAAAAAGGGTGAGAAATACTCCCTGAGGCCTTTAGGCCTAGCTAACAACATGCCTTTCTTCAACTTTGCAAAAGTGGGTGTTCGACCCTACACTTTTTCTCTTCCATGCTTGTTAGCTTCCTCCTCCACGGGCACTCAGACTTCCCCTCCATCTGTGCTTAACTTTCCACCAAACAACACAAGATGAAAAATAAAAAAAATAAAAAAATAAAATCAACTTAAATGCAAGAAATTAAAATGGTACCAATGGTACCCTTGGGTTGCCTCCCAAGCAGCGCCTAATTTTACGTTGCGGCACGACGTACCAAGTTTCACCACTTTTTCCTCCACCTTGAAGATATGAATCTCACCCCTAATTTCTTTTCTAATTTCCTTTTATGTTCTAGGGGTGGTGGTGAAAAATTGTAAGGACCAAGCAGTAGATGTTGCCTTTTGAACCTATTGGCCCTTAAGTAAGCGAAGTCATTTTTTCTCTCTGAGTTAGCAAATTTCAAAATATACGGGGCTTGGTCCTCCTCTAGACATTTCTCTATAAGCTTGGAAGGCTCTATTTCTATGTTTTCAACCAAACTTAATATCGAGAAATGCTTCGAGTGTGGTCCAATAAACCTCAACTCTGAAACTGCATTGTGCTTGACCTCCTTACTTGTAAACACCTTCTCAGCATCGACATCTATCTCTCCATTAATGTCAAATGGGGGATACTCTATCTCTTCTTCCATGAATGGAGTTTTCATAAGTGTGAGCCCATCACGGGGACACTCAAGAGGTTCTAATTGTTGGGGTTCATCCAAAATTTCACCCTTGTCTTCCGCTTGTATTTCCTCTTGAATATCAGCTAAAACTGTTACCTGCAATTTATCACAAGCTTCAGCCTCAACAATCATCTCCGTGAATTTGACGCTCATCCTTTCTAGAGCCTTTGCATTCTCTTCTTGCTGAATTCTCAATACTGCCATCGCCTCCTTCATTGCTTCTGATTGCTCCAAGAGTTGTTTCAGCATGTCTTCTATTCGAGCTTGGCGTCCCAAGTCCTCATTTTCAGCATGCCTATATTCAGAAAAAACCAACAGAAGGATCATAGTAGGGGCTTGGGGGAGGGTAATATGCATTCGGACAGCCATCCCAATGGCCATCTTGACCACCACATATATTGCACGTGTTACAGTGTTGCCACAAGTGGTGTCCTCCGCAATTCAGAAAAGATTCATTAAAATATGAGTATCCACCATTTATACCATTTGTATTCCATGATGTCATGTCAATAAGGGTATACGAACAAGCAGAAAAATAAAATAAAATAAAGAAGAATTAAAACAAACACTAAGACCAAGTTGTCAGCACTCAAGAAAAAATATAGTAAATTAACACTTAAAAACAAATTCACCAATTGCCAAGTCCCCGGCAACGGCGCCAAAAACTTGTTTGCGTGATTTGTGGGGTATAAAACGACACGCAAGTGCACGTGGTCGAACAAGTAGTAAGTGGCTTTAGTAAGCCAAGTATCGATCCCACAGAGACTTGGATGAAGTGCAATTTGCTCAAGTGTACTATATTTTACTTCTAAAAATGCAGACAACAGTGTAACCAAAAGTTTGATATTTTGTTTTATAATTTTTATACTAAAGCTATAAACAATTATCTACTTTGAATCTGAACTATGAATGAGAGCATGCTGAGGTTAAACGAACATGTAATGAAATTAATTATTATCATAATTTGGTTAATCTTTTCCTCCAGTTGCTAGCCAAGAACATTTGCCAAGAAATTAAAACTCTCGTATTTAACCTCACTTAAGAATCATAAACCATCCGTCTACATTTCTGTGATCAAATGCAATTCATGTTCTAGCCATACAATTCTGGTTCCTAAATTGACTAATACGACTTTCAGGTATATTTCTATCTTGAAAGCAAATCGAGACTCAATTTTCCCAAACCAAGTA